>CAXITT010000321.1:292911-307507 GCA_964033795.1 Lymnaea stagnalis | reverse complement strand
GGGAAAAGAAAAAAAAAAAAAAAAAAAAAAAAAATACGCTGGATTCACGGACAAGAAACCCTGGCGGAGTTGTGGATGGAAAGAAAGTCTTTAAAAAGCCATTAAAAAAATTACATTCAGCTTTAAATGTAAGATAACTACGTCATACATATCGAGCAGCTGTGCCTTACATGAATCACACAAAGTAACCAAAGAAAATGCCTCCTACCATCCACTGAACAACAAACCATAAAATGCCACTTACCATCCACTGAAACCAAGCAAGCAGACGCCTATTCCTCTTTCCATCCATTGAACCCATACGAGAAAATTCCTAGTATCGCCACCTAATAGTTTTCGTGAAAAATCCCCATCTATAAATAGAGCAGTGACGAAAACGTCAGCTATCAAATTATTGCTTAAGTACACAATGAGTGGAGACGGTATCGCAGGTAAGTGCTGATGATAAAACCACATGTACATACAATTGACACCCACTCTAAGGTAGACAAATGTCACACGGTTACCGCGACCTCTACGTCATGGTCTAAATAACCTCAGTAGGTCTACAAATCATGACATGGTATGAAGGCCTTGCGGCTGATACTACACGATGGAAAGGCGTATGAATAGGAAAGTAAGTATTTAGTTGTTGTCTTTTACATACGTTAGCATGTCTTGAGGCATCAGTTCATCGTTGCTTGATGGCAGGATTTAATGACAGTCTATGGAAACGATGGCGTCATGGTTAGGGAGTGCTGGGAGGCGTCATGGTTAGGGAGTGCTTGGAGGCGTCATGGTCAGGGAGTGCTGGGAGGCGTCATGATCAGGGAGTGCTGGGAGGCGTCATGGTTAGGGAGTGCTGAGAGGCATCATGGATAGGGAGTGCTGAGAGGCATCATGGATAGGAAGTGCTGAGAGGCGTCATGGATAGAGAGTGCTGGGAGGCGTCATGGATAGAGAGTGCTGGGAGGCGTCATGGATAGAGAGTGCTGGGAGGCGTCATGGATAGGGAGTGCTGGGAGGCGTCATGGATAGGGAATGCTGAGAGGCATCATGGATAGGGAGTGCTGGGAGGCATCATGGATAGGGAATGCTGGGAGGCGTCATGGATAGGGAGTGCTGGGAGGCGTCATGGATAGGGAGTGCTGAGAGGCGTCATGGATAGGGAGTGCTGGGAGGCGTCATGGATAGGGAATGCTGAGAGGCATCATGGATAGGGAGTGCTGGGAGGCATCATGGATCGGGAGTGCTGAGAGGCGTCATGGATAGGGCGTGCTGGGAGGCGTCATGGATAGGGAATTCTGAGAGGCGTCATGGATAGGGAGTGCTGGGAGGCGTCATGGATAGGGAATGCTGAGAGGCATCATGGATAGGGAGTGCTGAGAGGCGTCATGGATAGGGAGTGTTGGGAGGCGTCAAGCCAGCTCAATGCAAATGGTGGTCTGGAGCTCATTCCTCACCAAAGCCAACATTCCACGCCAGCAAAGCCAACATCGCACCTCACCAAAGCAAACATCCCATCTCACCAAAGCAAACATTCCACCACACCAACGCCAACATCCCACCTCACCAAAGCCAACATCCCACCTCACCAAAGCCATTATCCCACATCACCAAAGCTAATATCTCACCTCTCCAATGCCAACATCCCACCTCACCAAAGCCAACATCCCACCTCACCAAAGCCAACATCCCACCTCACCAAAGCAAACATCCCACCCCACCAAAGCCAACATCCTACCCCACCAAAGCCAACATCCCACCCCACCAAAGCCAACACCCCACCCCACTAAAGCCAACATCCCACCCCACCAAAGCCAACAACCCCCCCCCCCAAAGCCAACTACACCCCACCCCACCAAAGCCAACATCCTACCCCACCAAAGCCAACATCCCACCCCACCAAAGCCAACACCCCACCCCACCAAAGCCAACATCCCACCCCACCAAAGCCAACATCCCCCCCCCCCAAAGCCAACATCCCACCCCACCAAAGCCAACATCCCACCCCACCAAAGCCAACATCCCACCCCACCAACGCCAACATGCCACCCCACTAAAGCCAACATGCCACTCCACTAAAGACAACATCCCACCCCACAAATGCCAAGATATCCACCCCACCAACACAAACATCCCACCCACCAAAGCCAACTCCCACCCCACCAACATCCCACCCCACTAAAGCCAACATCCCACCCCACCATCGCCAACATCCCATGCACCCCGGGTGCATGGGACTCAGCCTTGGACGGCAACTCATCCAGGAAAAGGCAAACGTCGCTATATGAAGAAGAGGCTTGAGGAGTGGGTATATTAGTAACACAGAATTCAGATACTTTCCTTACTTGACTACTTTTCTGTGTGTTAAGACCTCGACTTAGAACTAGTTTGTACCAGCTATTGTCTACTGTAATCCACTGGGTATTAATTTAGAAGCTTTATGGTAGCTTGTGTGACTGCTAGTCATTTACACATAGTGTAGGTGATTTCATTATTGCAACGTTGATACTTTGGTGCTGTTACTCTTAAACTAGAGACCGATCGAAAGTGATTTTCTGATTTCGGCCGGAGCCAACAAGTTTAAAATGACTTTCGGCCGAAACCGAAAAATCGCCGAAAGTTTAAAAATGACTTTCGGTCGAAACCGAAAAAAAGGCCGAAATTTAAAAATGAATTTCGGCCGAAACCGAAGCCGAAATCGAAAAATGAAATATTAAGATATTTTGAAATTCGTTCCCGCATACATTCTGCATACATCGAAAATGATGTGGGAACGTATAAATATTTACATTCTTTTTATAAAAAATGAGATAATCGTGAATATTTATAAATAAACATCTAATATGGTGGTCTCAAAATAGCGGCCAGCGAGCCATTTGTGACACGCAAGACGATATATTGCGGCCCGCTACATAACAGAAAAGTTTAGTGTAAATGCGCCAGCCCGTTTCCCCCATTCTCATATCTATAACGTGACTCTCCGCGATGGTTCAGTAGAATCTCACGGACTAGTCTCATTCTGATTTTTTTTGTGGTAATGTTTCTATATATTTTTGTATGTAACAGTGAGTAGGTGGATGAAAGTGAATCCTAGTTCTTGAGAACCCTTAATGATTTCATTGTTATTTATAAAGGTTGAGCAGATTGTAACAGTTGTAATCGCTTTTTTGTGTGGATTTCTTGATGCGGCCCACTCTCATTCAGACACTACCTCCTGCGCCCCCCACCCCCACCCCACTCCCCTGATGATTTGAGTTTGAGACCTTTGATGTAATGAATACTTTGGATTTTACCTTGTTAATATAAAAGTAATTTAAATTGCTTTTCATTTTTAAAAAAAATTGGTATGGTAGGATAAAATTAGGCAAAAACGGTTGGGGGGGGGGGTGGATTAATGCAAAATATTATTATTTTTAAACCGGGTCTCTAAACATTGTGGTTCTAAAGAATTGCTTAATTTGTTTTTAAAGATCGTTTAGTTGGTTGTTATTGATCGGTTAGTTTGTTCTTAAAGATCGCTTATATTGTTCTAAAATATCGCTTAGTTTAATTTTAAAGATTGCTTAATTTGTTCTTAAAGATCGCTTAGTTTGTTGTTAAAGATCATTTAGTTTGTTGTTAAAGATCATTTAGTTTGTTGTTAAAGATCGTTTAGTTTGTTGTTAAAGATCGTTTAGTTTGTTGTTAAAGATCGCTTAGTTTGTTCTTAAAGATAATTGATTTTGTTCCTTAAGATTGATTATTTTGTACTTAAAGATCTTTTAGATTGTTCCTAAAGAACATTTAGTTTTCTGTTAAAGATCGCTTAGTTTATTCTTATAAATCATTTAGTTTATTATTAAAGAGCATTAGTTTTGTTCTTAAAGATCATTTAGTTCGGTCTTAAAAATCGTTTAGTTTGTTCTTTAAGATCGTTTATTTTGTTATTAAAGATCGCTTAAATTGTTCTTAAAGATCCCTTAGTTTGTTGTTAAATATCGTTTAGTTTGTTCTCAAAGATCGCTTAATTTGTTCTTAAATGTCTCTTAGTTTGTTGTTAAATATCATTTAGTTTGTTCTCAAAGATCGCTTAATTTGTTCTTAAATGTCGCTTAGTTTGTTGTTAAATGTCGCTTTCGTTGAGTATTAAATGACCGAAAACCTGAGTGAAAAGTCTAAGTCAAATTCGGCCGAAACCGAAGAAAAACCGAAAGTTATTTTTTCTCTTTCGGCCGAAACCGAAATTAAACTGAAAGTCAACTTTTCAGTTTCGCCGAAACCGAAACTTCGCCGAAAGTGATCAAATGGCCACTTTCGGCGCCGAAACCGAAGCCTAAATTCGGTCGGTCTCTATCGTAAACGTTAGCTAATTATTATATTTCTTGTCAATATAACTATCTCATTCACAGTTACAGATGACTGTTACCTTCTTCGTCAAGAAGTAGTAAGGTCCAATGAATATTACATATTATTTTATTGTACTTTATTAAGGTATTTGATATCACAAGGTTCCTTGACATCAGAATCGCTTGAACAATTTTAGTTGAAATACTAAGAATATGTATCAATACACGCACAATACTTTATCTAATAATTAATTCACTAAATCAATCAGAAAAAATACAACATGTCACCTCCTCCACAGGTCCGCACCTAGGAAATTATGGGCCCCAGCCAGCTGACAGAGTTCGGGCCCCTTTCGTGTTTCAAACATGTGCGCATATTTTAAAAGGGCGGGCCCCTATCTAGCTCGGGCCCCTGACAAGTGCCATGGTTGACACCCCCCTTCCCCTTCCTTCTTAGGTGCGGGCCTGTCTTCCATTAAAATTATATCGTTTATTTTTTTTCTCAAAAAAACATGAGTTCTCCATCGGCTATAAAAATGAGTTCCTTTTTCTCATGTTCTCAGGGCTGGATTAACCATTAGGCAAACAATGCACGTGCCTAGGGCACCAAGCATTTTTTTTGGGGGGGGGGGCACCACAAGTCCTCAAGAGAATGTGTATATTTTCCCGGGAGGGTCATTGTGTAACACATACGTTCTGACATCATTTTTACTTTAGTGGGTTATGTAAGTATGTTGGTCACTTGTGTTAATACTTCAGGATGCCGACTAAGACTTCTTCATTCTTCCACTTATTATCCAGGCACGCAAAGAAGAATACTCAATTCTGGTTAAAACTTACAGTACTTTATTGAACACACTTTACACTGATAATATTAATAATAATCCTTGCATGAATGTAATTTCACATGTATATATATAGTATTCCATCATTCAGAAAGACACGTCCTCACACTGCTACAACTCAGCTCAACTGTCTCGTAACTCAGCTCTCACTCTACTGTTTTTTACTGCTCTGCGCTCAGCCCTGACTATCTCAGTCAACTCATACTTTATTACCAGCAAAGCGTGGAAAACAACCGCTCTGACAAAAACATAATTTTACTCTCCAAAAACGTGGAGCTCACATTGTCCTCTCAAAATACAATTCACTCTCTCTCTCTTGTGGAAAAACATGGTCAACACAATTCACTGTTCACTCATGCTACCTCTCTGTTTTCATGTGAAAACATTGTCCGTTACACATTGCATAACATAAGCAAATCTCAAATGTAATATTGAATCGCACATTATTTGACCTTGGTCCCACAACCCGGAGGTGAAATACCCATACCCTGTTGTTTTTATATTTTGTTTTATTTTTCTTCAAGTTTTTTTTTTTTTTGGTGCTATTTTTTTACTTTTCTGGGATATGTTTGTGTTACGTAACGCACTAGTGCGTAGCGACAAATTCACTTCCGTTTTGATCTGCTAGGGAAAAGAATCGTGAATAGGGTCAGTCAAGCTCTACAAAATGAGCATGTGAACTTGAAAACGTGTGCTGATTTGTATTCTTCACTAGCAGATCACCTGCATGAATCTAGGAATGAATTTTAAAGATTTGAAGAAGCTGCAAAAGAAATAACACCAGGTGTGGATTATAAGTCAACTTTGACCCGTAATCGTACACGAAAGACAGTGGTCATTGATGGTGATGCCCCTGATGTATCTCAGAGTGCCAGAGACAAATTTCGTATATCTGCTTTCTACACCATTGTTGACAAACTTGAGACAGAGATGAGTAGACGAGGACAGGTATATAATGATCTAGCAGTTCGATTTTATTGTTTGGTCAATGTACTACAAACATCTCAGTGTTGTGAAGGACTAATAAATGCTTATCCTGAAGATCTGAACAATAATTTATATACTGAGCTACAACAGTTCCACTCATATATTCGCCACAAGTTTCTTGCATCAAAATCTGAGAACAACACGTTCAGTCATGCAGAACTCTACAAAGTAATAGTTAGAGACAACATCGAGTGGACTTTTCCAAATGTAGAAATCGCCTTGCGCATATTTTTAACATTAATGGTTACGAACTGTTCAACTGAGCGCTCTTCTTTTTCTCGGTTGAAACGTACAAAAAATCCAAGTATATCGACAATGAAACAAGAAAGGCTTGCTTCCTTATCTTTGCTGATGATTGAGGGAGACTTGTTGCGCATAATTAACTTTGATGATGCACTCAAAAACTTTGCGAGACGTAAATCAAGAAAAAAGAACTTTAAAATGTAAATGTGTGCTTTCTCTAACTTTCTTATCTATAAAAAAAGTTACAGTATTTTTGTCTACTATAATTACACAATTAATTAACTATTAATTTTAATACAGAAATACCTTATTATAGGTTTTATATGAGTGATAGCAGTACAAACATATGAGTGATAGCAGTACAAACATATGAGTGATAGCAGTACAAACATATGTGTTTACATTTGACAACTGTTTTTCTTTGCTTGTTTTTTGCATAATATTGAACATACCAGCAGTCAGTGGAGAATCGGGGCAGTAGGGGGCACCCATGTGGGTTTGTGCCTAGGGCACCAAGATGGCTTAATCCGACCCTGCCTGTTCTATACATAAATTTAAAATGTAGATTGGGTCTATAGATCCTTTATGTAGATTGGGTCTATAGATCATTTATGTAGATTGGGTCTATAGATCCTTTATGTAATTGGGTCTATAGATCCTTTATGTAGATTGGGTCTAAAGATCCTTTATGTAGATTGGGTCTATAGATCCTTCGCGTAGATTGTGTCTATAGATCATTTATGTAGATTGGGTCTATAGATCCTTTATGTAGATTGGGTCTAAAGATCCTTTATGTAGATTGGGTCTAAAGATCATTTATGTAGATTGGGTCTATAGATCCTTTATGTAGATTGGGTCTAAAGATCCTTTATGTAGATTGAGTCTATAGATCCTTTATGTATACTGGGCTTACAAATCCTTAATGCCTTTTTAAAACAGGTCATTATGTTTTTACCGTAGGCATAATGATATTAAGAAGATAAATTACTCATCAGTCAACCAGGGGCGTAGTAAGTAAGGTGCGGAGGAGGCGGTTCGCCCCGGTTGGCACTCTTTAACCTTGTAGTGAGGGGCGACATTGTCGGCTAACCCACTTTTATTTTCGTGAAGAGGTGGGGGAGAGGGGGGGAGGGCGAAAAGCTTGACCACTCACCTTAGCTACGTCACTGCAATGAAAAGATGTCACCTTTAGTTAAATATTGTGCATCTACTCCAGGGCATAATTGTTTTACCAATTCTAGATTTTAAAAAAATGACGATTTTTAAATAATAAATTTGTAAAAAATGAGCACAACGAATTAAATAACCCCTGAAACAAATCTGTTCCTTTAAATCCTTTATAAAATGTAATGTCCAGCAATGGGGAGGGGTGATTGGACAAAACATGCATACACATGACGTACTTTATAAGAATCCCACTTAGTGCCACCCCTCCACCCCCCAGGCTTGCGATGGCACTTTTTTTTTTTCAAGTCCCTGAACTCTATTAATATTCTAATGACCCACCCGCCTTTACACCACAGAGTTATTCCACCGACCATTTCAGAATAGATTTATACGAACACATCTTTGTTTTAACGGTGGTTTAATTTATTAAAATGTTTTGAAATAAAATTTAGATTCTTTTTTAAACAGGCGTGTAGTTTTACATGATTGTTGTGCTCCTGGAAAATAAAGGTCAGAAACTTCTAGCTTCAACTTCCGACACGATGGCGTCATTCAAAGCTGCACTCACTTGAACTGATGTGAAGTGAATCCGAGTCCAGCTACTAGAACAGAAACAATAATAGGGTTAAAGAAAAAAAAACACAAAAAAAAAAATTCCTCCTAAATTGACTGACTTTTATAAAGTGACATGACCAGCAAGCAAATTTTCATGACAAAGGAATAACTGACATTCAGTGGCGTCAAAGTGCACTACCCGGTACACACCATCAAGCGTGCCTTTCTTTTCCTGTGTTATCTTTCTCTATTAAAATGGCACGTGGGAATTATTCCGGCCTACATAAGTAAAGTGGACCTGTATCCTTCTGTGACCGACGACAATGTCAATGTTTGATGTACATAAGTGTGGCCTGAAGAACTTTAGACATTGTCATTGTTAAAATGTGGACCTATTTTAAGAAGAAGAAATCCATCTTGCAAGAATGGTGGAGGGGGTGACACCACCGATTTACTACACGGGTTGTTACCAATCCTATCTACGCCACTTATACGCCCCACTAGCAAAGTGGACAATCGATTCATTAAGTTCTGTCTCTTAGCATGTAATCGGCACGACCACTCATTTACTTGTTGTAAAATATGGACACTTAGGGATGCTATTCTTAACTCCAGAAAACCACTTATACTAAAATTATCTCCCCACAATTCTTGTCAACTTAGCCGCATCTAAGTTTATCTCAGTTTGAAACGGCTTAAAATCCACAATACCCGATTACCATTTATCCGAAGTGTTAAAACCTCCACACACTCGGCGCTCAACACTTTCCCACAGTAATAGAATTCCATGACCTGATACTAACTTTAAAATTCTTAATCTTAGAATACATCATCTCTTAATCTGAGTTGATGATAACCCGGGTCAAGAACCAATCAATCTTGCAATATTTAATATTTGAACAACTCCGTTTGCAGTTTTAATCATAATGCCGTCCACAAAAGCATGGCCTCCTTTCCCAGAACACGGTAAACCAAACTCTTCCATACAGCTATTTACACTCTTGATTTGTGTTGATGTCAATAGTTCAGATAAGTCACATACCAGTTGCTGTACCGGTACAGGATATTGATACATTTGACTCGTTACCGTATTGAACTTACCCTCCCCACTTTTGCTATGGGTTAAACTCGTTGCAGAGGCGTAGCGTGGTGGGGGCAGGGGGAGGGACAGATGTCCCCGGGCGCCAGCTAGTTAGGGGCGCCAAAATGTGATTTGATATTATTTTATTGATGAAAATAATGGGTTTGAGAGTTGAAAAAAAAAAAGAAAAAGGGGCGCTAAAAATGGATCTCGTCCCCGGGCGCCAAACACCCTCGCTACGCCACTGACTCGTTGTATGCCTATATCTATACAAATCACGTTTTGTGATTGCCGAAAACGCTCCAGTTTAAAAAAGAAACAAAACCCCGTTGCTTGGACATGTACTTCCTGCGGCTGCAAGGAGGGTCTCGGCTATTTAAGGGGTCTCATGTTGTGCCGGAATTTTTATTTTTATAAAGTGTATATTGTTTGGAGGGGCCAGGGCGCGTCAAGCGACGGCTTTGGTTCCAATAACATTAAAAATATTTTTTTAAAAATCAATATACTTAAGCTATATATGCCTTATCTATATAAACATTTAAACACGACCGTGAGGGAATGTTGCTGATTTGATTTACAGGTGCATTAGTAACATAGACCAGAAGAACACCCGAAAGGATCAGTATGAAGAATACTTTGCTTTGTCGAGTCTTTGTTGTGTAAAATATTTTAATTTTAATGGCCGCCATATGTAGAAATGACTGAAACATTACACAGACAAACAACACTTCTCGGTGACTCGGGTTACTGAAACATTACACAGACAAACAACACTTCTCGGTGACTCGGGTTACTGAAACATTACACAGACAAACAACACTTCTCGGTTACTCGGGTTACTGAAACATTACACAGACAAACAACACTTCTCTGTGACTCGGGTTACTGAAACATTACACAGACAAACAACACTTCTCTGTGACTCGGGTTACTGAAACATTACACAGACAAACAACACTTCTCGGTGACTCGGATTTTAGATTTGTCCCTAGCCTTATCTGGGACGTTCATTCTGAACACTGCATTGGATTTACTGTAACGGGTCTAGTTTTTAAGAGATGGCTGCAGTGGCGTAGCTAGGGTTAATGCCACCCGGGTGGGCCAAGATTTTTGCTGGCCCTCTTCCACGAAAAAAAAAAACCCCGTACAGTTGGCCGATTGTAGGAACCCCCCCCCCCCAAAGCATCCCTCTTTCTACGCCACTGGCTGGACTACATAAATTCTTATTTTCTAAGCTTCTTAGCATGATCTGTTTAAATAAAACAGTTGCACGTATATTTTATTTATAAGTAGAAACCAAACCTGAGTTCGAAAAGAAGAACATAAGCAAGTTATTTTCTGCCAAGAATGTAGATCAAGATCGGCCATGCCTCCTAAAAATTGTATGAGAAACTTACTTCAAGTATCATTAGCTCTAATCCACGATGGAAGAGAACATGTATGACATGCTGGATTCCAATGCTTTGGAGCGAAGCCAACACCTCTTCGGTGACTGATATTTTAAGCAATGTTAATATCATAAGATTTAAAATTCAATTGAAATAACTGAAAATTGTTCTTACACTGATCTACCTTTTAGTTTTAGCACATAGAGCTGTTCAACAATCGATTTTTAAAAAAATCCGTTCCTTCCTTCGGTGAAGTGCCACAGCTTTCAGAAGATAATCCATGCATGTCTAATATCGTTCAAGTTATAGATCATATAGGTGAGTGGTGTGGTGGTTATGTGACCGATTGAACTTTTTGACCAGAATGGATCGAACGACCTGATAAGGATTTAAATTTTTCTAAGAACTCTTCTGAATTTTGTTTGAACTGAGACTTAAGGAAAAGAATGTCAGCTTATTTCAGCCCGGAACAAGCTAGGAAAAGAATGTCAGCTCACTGCAGCCCGGAACAAGCATTACATTTACTCGAAGGAGAGGAAAAGATCTGATGTCATTCCTTACCGAAGACAAGACCTACGTACTACCCAATGACATCAGAAAACTAAACGGCGTTGGTTTTTTTAAGAATATATTTATAACAGTCTAAACTGAGCAAATCTTAAGTTGGTGGTCTTGAGTTCAATTCCAGCCAGAGCCCAGTCAAGCAAAAACACCACCAGCACCCCGGATGGATGGCACTCGTTAACCTTGGATGGCAACCCCTCTATGAGAAGGAAACTCTGAAATCAAACACGGAGATGGAGTCCCGAAAGGCGGATAACATTGATTAACATTGATACAATGAAATATTCCGACAACTCCTGCGACGTCACTGGTGCCAAGCTGTATCATCCAATTATGTTCCCTTGGGTTATCCAGCGACGTGGAGAGAGGCGATTTGCTGTTGGGAAGCAGCTTATAATCCTTGAAGAATAATCCCAGGCCTTGTGGATTTCGTCCTCCGAAGCCCACTCCATCGTCACATTGTGACGGACGGATACCAGCAAAAAAATTATAACTTAACCCAAGTGGGTGGCGTCTTTTCCTCGATAGTTCAAAACGTAATTTGAAATGTGCTCTTTAAATTTATTGAAACAAATATGTTTCCATTGCCAATCGGGCAATCAACCAGGACGAAACAAGAAGACAAGCCATCTCTTTAGTAATTAGACGTTGAAAATATAAATTCCATTTTTATTTTAAAAAATCGATTGGTGATGTGAAGACTTATAAAGGTTTCATTATTTTCTTGATTCATTAAGTCAAAGTATCCTGCAAAAAGTCAAAGTATCCTTGCTTCTTAAGCGTTTGGGATAGTAGATCGAAACATGAACAATAGGATTATTTGTTGGCTAGAAGACAAAATGTATATCGGTGAAGCTCTACTTACAACATGAGACAGAAACATATAGCCAAAAGTACACATGAATCTAAGCCTGACTATGAAATAGTAAAAGCTTGGAATAAGGGCAATGCAGACATTCAATACATAGAGTACAAGTTACATGGACTAACACAAGAGAGAGACTAACGACATGAAATAAGAAAAACACATACATTCAATACATAGAGTACAACTTCTTCTTCTATATATTAAGGGCCCACGATCAATCTATTGATCATTCTGGTACGTGGACTAACAAGAGAAAACTAAAGGCTCGAGTTTTTAATGGTGCTCAGATAAGAAAACTTAAAAATGACCCACAATTCTTAACATTACGAATGAAATTGGATCATGTGTCTGATCTTCAATTTCTGATTGTATAAAAACTTTTTTTCCAATCACTTAAAAAGCAAAGAACGCCGTCCAGAAAACCTACTTTACTAAAGCAAAGAACAACGTCCAGAAAACCTCTTGTACTAAAGCAAAGAACACCGTCCAGAAAACCTCTTTTACTAAGGCAAAGAACACCGTCCAGAAGACCAACTTTACTAAAGCAAAGATTTCACCATATCTACATGCCACATAAGCCTAATAACAAGGAATAAAGGATGCTCACATGATGGCCAACTAGTGTTGAAATTTTATGCTGCATAGTCCTGGAAGATCCCACCCTCAAAAGGTTTTACAAAAGAAGCTTCCTTGTTTTGAACAGCTGGAAAGTTTGTATCCTATATAAGTCTATTACATTTATTATGCTTTTCGTAAAAAATAAACTAATTTCTGTGTAGCACCCTTTTCTATGAACAATTTATATAATGATTTATGCTTGTAACATTGCGCATGTGGAGTGTTTCAAAAACTAGAGTTGATAGGAGAAAGCACCTGCTTAATGTTGTGTAGGCCAGGGGGGTAGTTTTGTGGCATTTTTCAGTGTCCTACCAATTAAATAAGATATCACATGGGACTAAAAGCTTCTGAAAGGCAGCCCCTGATTTAAGTCTGAGTTAGCTGGCAAACAGTGCAACACTTTACACAAATTAAAGACTGTCAAGGACAGAAATTAAATGCTAAAGAAATATTGAGACATTAGCTGGCAAACAGTGCAACACTATACACAAATTAAAGACTGTAAAGGACAGAAATTAAGTGCTAAAGAAATATTGAGACATTAGCTGGCAAACAGTGCAACACTATACACAAATTAAAGACTGTAAAGGACAGAAATTAAGTGCTAAAGAAATATTGAGACATTAGCTGGCAAACAGTGCAACACTATACACAAATTAAAGACTGTAAAGGACAGAAATTAAGTGCTAAAGAAATATTGAGACATTAGCTGGCAAACAGTGCAACACTATACACAAATTAAAGACTGTAAAGGACAGAAATTAAGTGCTAAAGAAATATTGAGACATTAGCTGGCAAACAGTGCAACACTATACACAAATTAAAGACTGTAAAGGACAGAAATTAAGTGCTAAAGAAATATTGAGACATTAGCTGGCAAACAGTGCAACACTATACACAAATTAAAGACTGTAAAGGACAGAAATTAAGTGCTAAAGAAATATTGAGACATTAGCTGGCAAACAGTGCAACACTATACACAAATTAAAGACTGTAAAGGACAGAAATTAAGTGCTAAAGAAATATTGAGACATTAGCTGGCAAACAGTGCAACACTATACACAAATTAAAGACTGTAAAGGACAGAAATTAAGTGCTAAAGAAATATTGAGACATTAGCTGGCAAACAGTGCAACACTATACACAAATTAAAGACTGTAAAGGACAGAAATTAAGTGCTAAAGAAATATTGAGACATTAGCTGGCAAACAGTGCAACACTATACACAAATTAAAGACTGTAAAGGACAGAAATTAAGTGCTAAAGAAATATTGAGACATTAGCTGGCAAACAGTGCAACACTATACACAAATTAAAGACAGTAAAGGACAGACATTAAGTGCTAAAGAAATATTGAGACATTAGCTGGCAAACAGTGCAACACTTTACAAAAATTAAAGACTGACTGTAAAGGACAGACATTAAGTGCTAAAGAAATATTGAGACATTAGCTGGCAAACAGTGCAACACTATACACAAATTAAAGACTGTCGAGGACAGACATTAAGTGCTAAAGAAATATTTAGACAGATATTTCTATACATCAATAAGTTGACATAACATTTATTTCTCTCCAATTGTGTGGGTCTGTTGCATTTGTCAATGTGTTAGTTGGATGCTCGGCACACCTCCTGACCCCTGTAACAGTGGCTCAATAACATAGAGTCAAAGTACAAGACTTTTTATCACACAAATATTTCATCAAAATGATTTTTTTTAAAGAAGTAAAGACTTTCATTTATCAAGTTTTATTTTGGTATAAATAAATTGTTCAAACTAAAAATATATATAAGAAAAGCAAAGACATATCGTTCTTTATTTCCGTCTGTCCTGAGCATTCAGTAGGGAAGTAGAAAGTGAGGGTGCTGAAGGCTCATGGGTGATGGTAGGGGAGTGGTCTGGGCAGAGGGGGGGTGGTCTGGGCAGAGGGGGGGTGGTCGGGGCAGAGGGGGGGTGGTCTGGTCAGAGGG
>CAXITT010000321.1:116755-292803 GCA_964033795.1 Lymnaea stagnalis | reverse complement strand
GTGGTCTGGGCAGAGGGGGGTGGTCTGGGCAGAGGGGGGTGGTCTGGGCAGAGGGGGGTGGTCTGGGTAGAGGGGGTGTTCTGGGCAGAGGGGGGTGGTCTGGGCAGAGGGGGGATGGTCTGAGCAGAGGGGGGGGTGGTCTGGGCAGAGGGTGAGCCCTCTGTGGTTCTGTGCTTTCGTGGTTTCCCACAGGTTATTTTTAGAGCAATAGTACTGCACTTAAATAGCTGACAGCATTAAAAAAATTGACATCAATAGTTATTACTCATAGATACCGGTACCTAATAAATAAGGCCATATAAATAGCACAAATTTTTCTACACATAAATAATAAAACTGCTAAAAATTTTTCTTTTTTTTACAGGACTAAATTTTTTAAAAATTCAAAAGCAATGAATTCAGGAACTACTTGAAAGAATCAACATATAATTGACTATTATGTGCTTATTGTGTATGTTCGTGTATAGTTCACACTTTTTTTAAACCAAAAATTTCTATAAAAATCAGGGGTGGGACTTATCACTTGATATCAATTTTTCAAAATTCATCATGCAATAGTCATTTATGTGAAAATTCGGAGAATCTTTTTTTCCCTTGGTCTCGCTTTAGCTTGAGCAGAGGGCAATCCATTTTTAAAAATAATGTTTCTTTTAAATATCAAGGTAGTTTCTGAAAATGGCTTGTCAGTTTTCAAGTTGTTATGGAAACTATCTGGTCAAATCTGTTTCTCAAATATTTGATTATATTTATGTTAAAAAAGGGCCACGTAACTTACCAAACTAATGGTGTGACATATCTGTGAGTCAACAGTAAATACCCACTTTGAGAACCCCGAATAATGGTGCAACCTATCTGAAAGTCAACAGCAAATACCTACTTTGAGAATCTCAACTGAGGGTGCGACATATCCACGAGCGTATACAGTACAGTACTTAAAAGTTTGTTATCACATTATAATATTGTTCAAAATTATGGACATGTATGGTATATTTTAAAAAAAGGTACATCTCTGAACACATCACGTGGTAGTATCATTCATTGGTCCCTTACATTTAAATGTATCAAATAAATTCAACATGATTAATAGGATCCATGAGTCCAAAAGTAGCTTACACATTAGATGGTCATTATTGAAACATTAATTTTAAAACTTACAATTACAATAAAGTACTCTCTTAATTTGCTCTCGATCAGTGATTGCCAAACATTTCTTTTAACATAGAATGCATATGTATACTGTTGTTGCACCTTCTCATAATAAAATAGTCCACATAAAGAAGACCCTACAATGTTTTAGTTTTAGTTACATCAGAAAATCACATTGTAAAATTTTTAAAATGATATAACATAACGCTCTAATCAATGGACCATAAACTTTCATTATTTTTAAAAACTATATTTACATTTAAAGTTGCTGAAATTCTTTTTGAGATCTCATTGCAAAATATATAATTGTATGATTTTTTATTACAATCATGGTTTTCTATTGTCTGAAATCTAACTTTGGTTAACATAATGCAAATTCTAGTCAACTACTCAGATCACAAAGTTTAGTCTATTATTCACAAAGTTTAATCTGACTGATTTATTTATGGTGTATATGCATGGGTTTCAAATGATTCCTTTAGTAATTTTTTAATGATTCCTAAAATAACTATTTAATGATTCCTGCAGTAACCATTGATTGATTACTACAGTAACTATTAAATGATTCCTACAGTAATTATTGAATGATTCCTACAGTAACTATTCAATGATTCCTAAAATAACTATTAAATGATTCCTAAAATAACTATTGAATGATTCCTAACATAACTAATGAATGATTCCTTAAATAACTATTAAATGATTCCTAAAATAACTATTGAATGATTCCTAAAATAACTATTAAATGATTCCTACAGTAACTATCGAATGATTCCTAAAATAACTACCGGTGTTGAATGATTACTAAAATAACTATCGAATGATTCCTAAAATAACTATTGAATGATTCCAACAAACACAGTTAAGACACTACACCTCATTTTCTATATCTTAGAAAAACTTGAAGATGGGGATCTCTCATTCTCATCATGAGCAAGTAGCTACTAAATTAATTATAATAATACCACTAATAGTACCAATACTGTTTTTATTACATTATGCTGGCAACGATATGACTAAGTCATTGACTTTAAATGCAGTCAAAGAAATGAAAACTTTACAATTAAAATATAATTTGACTTTCTAATAAGATAAAGTATAGAAGTGGCACAAATAATAGTAGTGGAAAATTACTACAGTTCATAGACATAAAAGATCCATACATTTTTCATGCTTAACACAATCAAAAATTTCTGACTTATGTTATCTGCTACTACTGACTTTTCTAGCTGGGCTTTCCAATATTCTCTTTGCATACTCTATAACAAAGTCACAAAAATCTATCTTCTAGAAAATTTAAATAATTTTTTAAAAGTATATATTGAAAATTTTTTTTAAAAATCCAGCAAAATATATTTTGTTGTTTTGCTACATGGCATGCAGTATTTGAACATGAGGCACTGAGCTTTTGATTATTTATTATGCAAAACATTTAACAACTTTTTATTTAGTGAACCTGACGTGAAAAAGATTACATTTTATAAAACAGTTTTCACCTACCAATATCATTATGTTTTCAAATTAGCGAGTCCAATCTGTGATTAATTTGTTTCAGAATAAAAATGTATTTTAAAATGATACTTTTTAAATTCATTCCCTTGTGCTTGTTAAGAGAGCAGAATTAAATATTAAGAACAACAAGTGATAGATTGAATAATAAGATTGTCTTGTGTTGTTAGCCAAACTAACACTTATCTTTTTTGAACAACATAAGCAGTACCTTGAATCTTGTGTTTTAGCCAAGCTATAACAAAACCTTGTTTGAACAACATAAGTAGTACCTTGAATCTTGTGTTTTTAGCCAAGCTATAACAAAACCTTGTTTGAACAACATAATGTGTAGCTTGAATCTTGTGTTGTTACCCAAACTATATCACTTATCTTTTTCTTAATATTTCATTCCCGTGGCTTGAAAGCAGACACTTCTATATTAATCTTTTAACAAAGCAGCAATGACTGACAGCTTTTATACGTCCTTTGGTTAAATGATAACATTGTCTTCAGGGGAAAGCTACAAATTGTCTGGCAGCCTGGCTAGAGAGAAATCATTACACAGTATGTGGCACTGGTACATCTTCTCTGCGTACTGAAAAATTTGGCATGCTCATGGCTCGTGACTTGCGTTCTTGAATTTCATTATGCTGCATTTCTATATCCTCTGCCTCACAAGAAGGCATGACTTTACTTGACGACTTCAACTTCAACATAGAAAAATTAGCAATGCTTTGTGTTCGCCTGCTAACCCACTCTGTTAAACTCTCTTGCAGAGGCCTTTCATCCAGGACTTTCCTCACACAAGATCTCATGATGTAAGGCAAGTCCTCCACTCGTGCATTCTGGGATACAGCATCTCGAAAGTGAGAAATGATCTGGGAGCACTCTGATCCACTGACTTTGTAGCAAAGTTCCTCCAGCTCCAGTCTCTCCATCGGGGGAATCTCATAGGTCTTAGGATGAGATTCAATGAGCCAGCTGTAGTCTACACCTGCGGTCAAACAGAGGCAATTCTTACAGTAGATTATATTATCTCTTTATACTATACTGCTCACTGAAGAGTTAGGATAATTTTAAATATATATATATTCTTGACTGGGCACAGAAAAGTTAATAATTTAACAGTGGTAAAGTTGACATAGTTAACATAGTTAATAACAAACTGAGATAAATTAATTTCTATTGAAGCCTGTGCAAAATAGTCACTTGTTTGACATTTTACTTTTCATAAATAAGAAAAAATTCACTCATACAAGTATCTGTAATCTGAAATCAAACCATCAATTTCTTGTGTGCTTAATACTGAAAAATAAGGTGGCTACATTGCCCAGGGGTGGTGAGATTTCCAACTCCTTTAAAATGCACGTTTGGCTGGTCTAATTTAAGAAAAAATTTGGATGTAGCTCTGTGTTTCATTAACTTAATGATTCGGATTTTAAAGATTAAACTTGAACATTCCACAATTATAAGAAAAATTAAAATCTCAGTAATTAACTCTCACTCATAAAATTGCATATGAAAGATCCACTGCTCAGCGTATTAACACCAATATTTAAAATTGTATTTAATTGAAGAATAATTTTGTTTGAGAACAGACCTGTCTTGAGCCTACGCTCTTCTTGTTGTTGCTCTAGTCGAAAGTTATCCAGCTCTCGAATGTGAAAATCTAGTTCAGACATTAATGTATCACATGCTACCATGTGTTCATCTTTTTCTGGTGGTTTGTACACTTCCCCAGACCCCATACTTCGACGCCATAAGTTCCTCAGTGTCATCATCTTCAAGTCATTCTGATGAACTCTATAACAAACAAAAAACAAAATATCTTTATAAATCAATTAAATAAATCAGTTTTTCAAAAACATCAGGAACCAGTTTATTAAATGACAATACCCATAAAACAATTAAAGAATCAGTTCTTCTTGTATTATTACTTACAAGAAATATTGTCATGTAGTGGTACCAATTTTAAGGAACAGCAGAATATATCTTTAAGATTTTAAAACTAATGGCCTAGAAAAAACGAATGCTTGAATAAAATATGCATTAAAAGGTGTCAAGACATTCACGTCTTGTAGGAAAATTTGCACTAACCTTAAATGATCGAATTCCAAACAGTATTTTAACAAATTATGAATTTTGATATAAATTTAAAAAATAGATTTAATTATATTTACACAAAATGTATTTTAACAACACTTAATGACAGCACCACGATTTTGTAAAGAAATTCTTTACCCACAACGAATGTTAGATGCTGAAAACTGCTGCTGACCTCTTCCAACTAACTAGTGTTTCCATCATTTGATTAAACAGCCAGCAACAATAACAAGTTACACATTGCCATGGTGATCAATAAATGTGGGGAAATTCATCAGACAGAAGAAAAAATTATTGATTTTCTTCATCACCTAGACCAGGGGCTGGCACACTTTTTTTGAGTGAAGAGCCGGTTTATAAATTATATCTGCTATGAAAATACTTAGGGAGCTGCAGGCAGGGGTGGATAGTTTAAATATATTTATAGAACAGTGAAAAATTAATGGTTTGCTAATAAAAAATCACACCATTTATTAATTTAATGAGCTGCATCTAGCTCAAAGCGCCAGATTGTGGACAGCTGTCCGAGACAGAGCATGAAAGGATTTGGTTTATTCATGATTATGGTTGATGCATGATAAGAATTTTATAACCAATCTTAATATAAATTTAGAAAAGAGAAAATATAATATATTATTTGTCCCAGCCACAGTCAGGGTTATGGCGACCGAATGAATCTCTTGAAGAATATATATTTAGAATGAACAGCTAAATTTTTAAAACCCAAAATTTTTTCATCAAATGACCTATTGGAGATCTTTGTATTAATTAACCCTTTCAGAACTTTCATTATGGAAGCTATAATTTAAGATAATTTTTTTTCTTTTAAAGAATTTAATGATAAAATTAAAATTGAGCACTGATTAATTTTTTTAAAGTATGCTAATAAAGTTAAAACATATTCAATATTGACAAATTTTGCTCTTTAGTGTCATAAATTAATAATAGCATTAACAGGATCATATCCTAGGCTTTAGCCCATTATTATTACAGGACAGACGACTCCACACAGAATAATATTTTAAAAAATTTTCATGTGTACTGTTTTTATTCATTGCAGAAATCGTGTTTGCTGTTTCGTCTTCTTTAAAGTTTTCCCCTAGCCCTGTGTTTATAATCAGTTTTCTTATCCATTCTTGTCAAATTCTCAACCCTCCCTATTGCCTTCCCAGTAGAGCTGATGCTAAGTTTGATAGCAGTCTCTTTCGTATTAATATACCTTTCTATACAGCACGTCTCCCTGAATTCTATAAGAGGTCCATAGATGACGGTATAGGGGTCATCACAATGGAGAGGAGTGAACTTGACCTGTTCATTAACTTTGTAGGCTCCTTTCACCCCTCCTTTCTCCTGGCGACACATTTGTTGTTTTGTTGCATTCCTTTTTTCAGGTTTAACCCTACTTTGTTTCACTCATTTCATATTATTCTTATATAGAATATAAAGTGCCATCCATAAATGACCTCATTCATGCATCTCGGCATGGGGACAAAAAGGGGAGGGCGGGGGTCAAAGTATTAAGATGTCTAAATTGTGAAATAAATTTGTGATGATGTGGGGAGGGAGTCAAAGACAAAATCTGCCAAACTCTGCTGAGGATTTATCAATGAAATGAAAACATATAGAAAATCATATTTTGATTTTTAATAAGTATAAGCTTTTAAACACACGTTTATCTTCAGACTTTAATCAAACGAACAAAAGTAATATTTTTATTTAAAATATTAAAATAAGTGGTGTTGTTTTAATCTTTGGTCAAATTTAAATAATGAAATTATAAAAAATGACAAAGTATAATGTTTAGTCACTTAACTTTGACCGCAAATGGTTACAAAAGTAATGTAACTTAAGAGAACACCGGCTCTGACTCCACACTGATCGGAGGAATAGACCTTAGGCTATCATAAGCAATTTCTAGATATTTTCCTTTTGAACCACCATTCTCAAATAAAGCCATTTATATTTTTACCAATGTATCAATGTCTCCAACCGTTGGTCTGGAAGTATTATCCTGAGCCTGAAGTTTCTTTTGTATTTCAATTTCTAATTGTCTCTTAAGCGGCAGTGTATCATCAAATTCATCATGCTCAGATCCAAGATGTTCAATTTCATTGTTCAAATATATTTCCAACTAGGAATCCGCTGTCGGACCAAGCTTTTGAATATCCACGATATGTTTCGCACCTGGTTGCAATCTGGCCTTAGAAATACGTCCAAGTAATGACTGGAATGTGCAGACTATAAATGAGAGTGAAGGCCTGAAGTTGTTCGCACAATGTTTTAAGTATCTTGTTAATTTAATAACTAATACATTTAGCTGAGAGATTGTCGTAGCTTTCAAGAAATAATGCCAAACTGATGTCTTTGTTTCAGATAGTTTCATATGCCTTTCAAATTATAGGTTTATTATTTTCAGGGTCCCCATTTCTTTCTATCAACCTGGGAAAATAAATCATTAACAATAAAGTATTATTTCAATCGAATTGGTTTGACGTGTAAAGCTTTTTTTAATGTTTAAATTGTCGTGTAAATGTTTGACTAAGTACGGTACAGAACAATTGGGACATTCAGTCATGTAAATTTTGGCTAGGTACGGTACAGACAAACTGGGAAATTTAGCATGAGACAAAATAGCTCGAAAATCAATTTTAAGTTGAATGTAAATTATTAATATTGTTATCACAAAATAGAAGTAACATAAATTTTCTGTGTCTTAAACTTAAGGTATTTGATTATCAAAATACGGATTTACTCATATTTTAAATAAGTATTTTTTTTTGGGCACAATTAAAAGAAATCAAATAATCAAACAATTTTTTTATTAAAAGTTACCCTGTGATTTGAGTGCAACGTGTTATTATTTCCATACAAACTCTTAATGGAAGTCAAAATTCAATCTTCATTCGACTATACCAATTACTTATTTGTCAATAATATGAAAAAATTTACTTACCAATCCTGTACTTTTACGTCGTGACTCGTGCCCACTTACAGACTTACACACAACACACGCACAATGAAAAAACAAAACTAATCACAATGTCATGATTTTTTACTAGTAAGAGTACACAGATCTAGCCCGCTGGTCGGCTTTCTTTGAACTTTAGACAAGTGGTGTGATGGATTTGCACATCTAATAAATTATTGATATGTCTTGCTTTAACTATGACAGGGAAACTAAGAAAAACGGTTTTAAAAAAAATTGAGAATGAAATCCCGGGATTATCAAAAATCACGATTTTCATAAATCCAATCCCGGTTTTTTGGAGAATCAATTATGGTCTGGTATTTTCAAATTTCGGGATCCCGGATTGCGACCCCAACAAGCAATCAACATGATCCATCAAAATTAATATGTAAAGTAAAGTAGGGGCTACCCCTCACCACCTTAGGTAATAGAAAAAGCACTAAAATAAGGGATTATCCACCAATTATACTTATACCAGTAATGATGATGATGATTTGACAGTTTTAAAAATAATTTATCTAACAGGTGACTGGTGTCACTGATGACTTTACTTTATAGTGTCATAGTAATACTAATATCGAAGTGATTATTCACAGAGCTGCGCGGATAACGCTCGCCGTTATTCACAGATTTCGGTCTGCCGATAACGCTCAACATTATTCGCAGAATGTGATAAATTAAATTATGAATATAAAATACAAAGTTCGTATGTAAACATCTCATCGGTAGTGTAGTGGTCAGTATCTCCGCCCGTCACCCGGCAGACATAGGTTCGATTCCCCGTCAGGGAAGCCTCATTTTTATAAATAAAATAAAAAAAAAAAAATTTAATGGTTATTTCGTAGTGTTATATTATAATAATATTCTTCATATGGCTTTCTTATTCTGTTCACATAGTTTTATTATTATTTTCATGTAGTTTTGTTACTTATGTTACAAGTTTCAATCTATTTTGTTAGAATGTTCATTCAAGTTTCGTCAAAAAACTGTAAATGGACATGCAGATGAGCCGCATAAACCATGTTTAAGTCAGATACAGCTGTTCTAACTGTACATTGTGATATCTGCCCTAACAGAGCAGATGTAGGCACAATTAATTATCCTATATCCAATATATAGGCTATAGTTAGGCCTATTAAATTTTTTTAAATTTAACTTGTGCATACCGGTAGCTTCGGTTTTGAGATGTGTTTGTGCCATTCTCATTAACAATCGATCTATCCTACACTACTTAAAACTATACCCCTACCCCGGCTTGGAATGTGATCTTAATTATTTCTAGAAATGTGCGTAATTATGGGAACATTTCTGTCTAACAATAACGCTCTGCATTATTCGCAGATTTTGGTCTGCCGATAACGCTCTGCGTTATTCGCAGATCTCGGTCTGCCGATAACGCTCAACGTTATTCACAGAGTCAGAGCTGTGTGACTGTGTGGATAACGCTTCCCTACGTATATAATATTTATAATTATAGAAAATTATACTGAATAATATACTGTATACTATACTTACTATTTTACTATTAATAGATTAAATTGTTATTCACAGTGGGCTGGGAATAACAACGTTATTGATGGCCATAGTAAACTATCATATCAGCTGGGAATAACTGAGGGTTATCGGCATAATGATAATGACATACGGTACATTTTAAATGTACCAACGGGACTAAGAGGCTTACGTTCAGACTACAGAGTGTTAAAACTTCAGTTTTAGTGATCTAGCCTTTTCAATGAGAAAATAATTAATATTGAACTCGGATGTGAAACTCCTTAACCTCATTTTTTTTTTTTTGGTTTGTTTATCTTTTTGTTGAATAATCTACTACATGGCCTTGAACTTCATACTTTCGTCACGTATCTTCTTGCATTAAAACAGAAAGTAGAAATATCGGAGTTTTGTCCCAGAATCAGGGACCCAGATTCATTCAACATTCAAAACTTTACATAGCCTACATCATCAAGAGTTAATATAACTTTTTCAAATTATCAAGACGGTGTAACGGTGTAAAGAATAGCACCATACCACAGATTGTTTGAAGCATGGTGTGATTAATAATAAATGGTTTGTAATGCAAAAAAAAAATAATAATTTTTATTACCACTCGCCACTCGCCCTCTTCTTAACTTTGACTTGACTTAAACCTCTTTCTTTAATCTTTTTTAAATCTTTTACTTTATTTTGTTACTGAACTTACTTTCGACTGTCGTCGTCTTTTACTTTTAGTAAACTTCTTACATATTTAACTTACATCTTAGTCTTAGTCTTAGTACTAAGACTAAGGTACACTATTTGGTAGTTCTATCAGATCACTCAATCAATGATAGTGATAGTATTATTAATATAATTAGTATATTAATAGCATTATTATTAGTTAGTATTCCTAAGGTTACTGTTATATGTGGGCTTACCAATATGTGTTAACTAGAACTAGAACTAACTATTTTTATTTGATACTTTTTTTTATAAAAGAACTTACTTTAATTATTAGAGTTAAGATTAAGAATTAAGAGTTTATTAATTGGACTCCATCTAAATCTAATCTTAAGTCATGAGCTAGGGTAACATAATGCTTAAATTAAAGGAGAGTTTGGATTCCTAAAAACAATCATAGTTATTTTCTATTATTTTACGGAAATCGAATAAATTTAAATGCGCAAAAATATTTTAAATCCGCTTTTATTTTAGTAAATGTTTAAAATTTAAGTATTATTATTATAAATTACAAATAAATTTAAAGTATCAACTAATGAACTATTTTAAGCATTTTATATGTGTTTAAAAGTTATGGAAAAAAATAATAATAAAAAATCATGATCAAAGAATTACACCGTAATCACATTTATCAGGAAAACCAAAGCATTAGTAGTTTTTAGTGCGTCTTTTAGTGATTAGTGCATTGTTAATATTGCGAAATGCTTGTAATTAGTTTTTGTAGTGTTGCGTTTGTTTTAAATGTGGTAAATTATAGATTTTTTACTCTTGTACCGCGCTTCGAGCCTTTGGGGATGAAGCGTGTTTTTGAAATACACTTTATTATTATTTTATTAAATAATCACGCTAATGACTCATATCGCGAATACCCTATTTCTCCAAAACTCTTAGGTTTCTTTAAATTTAATAACCATGCGTGACAAAACTGATAATGTATTTTCCCTTCTTAAAAGTAAAATTAATAAATACAGTTGATTGCTTTTTAAATTGTTAATAAAACACACACACATTTCAGCTGTGTATATTTTAACATTTAAAAAGTTTGTCTTTTTTATTCCAAAAATATACCTTTATTAAAATTATAACCTAATAAAAACTAACCTTTAAGTATAATTCTAATAAGAAAATGTGGTTTAAGTCAAACAGTGCAGCTCAACTCCATAGCCAAATAGCATTCACTAATCCACCTATAACTTTAAAACAAAAAAGAACGAACCATATGTAGTGCAAATTATTTTAGTTTGGGTATGGAAGGGACTACAATCCGCTGGAAGATTCTTCTAAATTTATTTAAATCTGGGTGGGGGAGGGGTTGGTTACTTTGCCCCAGGCAGCACAAGATACGTCTCAAAATAAAGGAATGAATTTGATAAATAATTAACATTCTTGGGTACATACATTTCAGAGGTAGGAAATAGAATGTGTACATTTTCCAGTGGATGACAATATATTTAAATCCTATGGTATTACATTTGACAATTTGAGAAAAAAGAGATGTTACATTCTCTTTTTACAAATATGGGTATGTTCATTTTCCCAGAGGCAGCACAAGATATGTCTCAAAATAAAGGAATGATTTAGATAAATAATTAATTTTCTTTGGTAAATACATGTCGGAGGTAGGAAATAAGATGTGTACATTTTTACGTGAATGACAACATAGTTTACTATGGTATTACATATGTCAAAAAGAGATGTTACATTCTCTTTTTACAAATATACATATGTTTACTATGGTATTACATATGTCAAAAAGAGATGTTACATTCTCTTTTTAAAAATATACATATGTTTACCAATTAAGAAGATCAATGGCGTTATCAAATCTTAGGGACATTTATATAAGTATACCCATGAATATCAAAACCCAATCATTTTACACACTTGAAAAGAGTAATTTTGAAAAATAGAAATGGGTTAATATTTACTTTCAAAAAATTAAAATATATTTTTGTTTTTACTTTGCTAAAATTAAAGAGATCTGTATTTTATGAGATTAACCTTTTAAATTTAAAAAAAAACAAAAAAAAAACAATCAAATCTTTATAGACGTGAAAAACAGTTGGGCGATTCTTCTTTAGATAAAATAATTTTTTGTTTCACGATTTTCTGATAATATATAATTTTTTTTTTTAAAGGCAAATATGTTTTTAAATATTTTTGCTGAAGATATCAATATATATAGGCCTATAATATATAGCAGATAAATACTTCTCAAAACTTAATGATTTTAGAAACGTAAATATCATTACATTTTTAAAGTTATGAATTGTGATGAGTTTTTGCAATATCATTTAGAAATTATCGCAAAGGATCTACCATTATTATCCCGATAACATCAGGTCATTTATTCTAGTATGTAATAATTGTAACGTAATAAAAGTGACAGCACACTCACTTCCTAATCTCACCAAAATTGAACTACTAGTCCCAGTCACTAATTCACTACTACTTGTCTACTACGTCTACTCACTTTGAAACTTCTTGTCCACGGTGTTTCTTTCAGGCAATTCCCTTCTGAGAAGGGGGGGGGGGGGGGGGGGGGGGGGGGAGTGTTTGAATTTCAGATTTTCAGGCGGGCAGTACTAGTGATCAGAGGCGAAGCTAAGGTGTGGAAAAGAGGGGACAAATGTCACTGTGTGCAAGACTAGCATGGGCTTTAATGGTATTTAATGNGGGGTGCCATTAAAATGAATCTTGTTACCCTGTGCCAAACACTCTAGCTATGGCCCAACCAACTGTCACTTTTTCTTTATATGGGGGGGTGGCATTTTTGGACAACTGCATAGTTTTTGTCGTGAAAGCAAGGGCTCCAAAAATTTTGCCCCCCCCCCCACCCACGCCAGCAATAATACAAGCTATGCCACTAGGCAGTGTAATAATACTAGCTACACCACTAGGCAATGACAGTATCCTAATACTAGCTACACCACTAGGCAGTGTACTAATGCTAGCTAAGCCACTATGCAGTCTATCTATCGGCACTAAAATTGGCAATCCCCATTATCGGTAAGTGGGCCAGAAATTGAAGGCAATGATTGATCTTGGATGGAAGGGAATTTTTTTAATTATTTGAAAATCAAGTGTTGCATTTTAGATTTAGAGAATAGCAAAATTCAGTGTTTCTTTAGACTTTTTGATCGGGGAAGGAATTTTATAAGCAACGAGGGATGTCCAGTGCCATACATTAACTGAATTCACTCCAGTTGTCTTGTACCCCAGGGTAATCAGGGTGCAGAAATTGAGGATGCCCAAGACTGTCTGGCAAATTAAAAATGTGAGGATGCATTTTGGCACATACTTGAGTTAGGTATATCTTTCAGACAAATATGAGGGGCATTTCAGACCTTAAGGTAGAAAGTGCCAAAATTAGCCATAAAAAAGAATGATCAAGGATATCTCTAACTCCGCCCTAGCCAAGGATGAACAAAATTTATTTGTATTGCCCTTCCCCCCTTGTCAACAACCGTCAAACTTTCAATGACCCCCCTATTTAATTATGTACCCCCCCCCCCCCAACCCAAAAAAAAAGGAATTATATTATAAATAAATTTATAAATGCATTTTAATTTGTACTGATCTATTTTAATGGCACAAAATTGTAGGAAAAACATTTCATTACATCTTTAGCTTGTTAATCAACATTTTAAAAAGTTTTTACACTTAAATTGTACAATGCTAAATCAATTGAAAGGTTCTTAAAGTCAAAATATCATTGTTTGTGGTATAAATATGATTATTGTCAGTAAAGCTGACAATTATAGTATAGTTTCTAGCAGCTATCATCTTCCCAAGAAGTAGCCAGGTGTTCCTCTATCATAACAATGGGCATCAGGGACATCATTTGGGTAGTACAGGAGGGCATTTGCCCCCACCCCCTAATTTGCAGGTTTTATTTAAATTGCTGTCTACTGTGGTGCCTTCAGTAACCAAGTTTTGGGTTTGCCCCCTCTCTCTTCCCCCCCTCTGAAAAAAAAGCATGAAATGACGCCCCTGATGGACATAGTCTATAGTAGCTGATTTATCATTTTCATCTTGCGGCACTGATATACCAGACAAGTCAACATCATCCTCATCTGACCATTCAGCACTTAAAATAGAAGCATTGTCTGTGTGAGCAATAATTCCCATTAGCTCTCTCTATGTCCTTGCAGCTACTCCCATTGGTCGAATCCTTTTTTGTTGAAGAGCAGGTGCTAATTTCTTATGCTCAAAATTGCATTGTCGGTGCTGTTGACACTGTTGAACATGCTTGTTATGCAAAATAGATGTTACAGGTTTTGCAAATCCATTCAAGCAGTGATGTTTTTATTGTTACTCACTTACATTCACCTAATTCTCAAAATATAGTGTTCCTATTCTATCTTGACTGCACATGACACTTGAACTTTGTCTTTGTTCCATACCTTCAACAGAATCTACAGGTGAAGAGAGGCCGACTTTTGACTTTTCTTGCACTAACAAAGTGTGCTTACATTCTAACCAGCCATCTGCAGTGCACAGACAGATACACGTTAAATAAATCTTATATTGTTAAAATCCTAAAAATTATATCACTATTTACACTCAATTACACTTACAAATTTTTTAAAATAATGTAATAACCAGTCAAATTTAAGATTAAAATTGTAATAGAGAAAACATGATTGTTTACGTCAAATAATCTAAACCCACTCCTTTCCTTCCCCCTTGTCAACAACTGTCAAACATTTCCCCCGCCCCCCCCTCCCTATTTTGTTAATTTTTTAAAAAAAAGTAATAACCAGTAAAATTTAAAATTAAAATTGTAAAAGAGAAAACATGATTTTTTACGTCAAAAAATCTAAACCCCCTCCTTTCCTTCCCCCTTGTCAACAACTGTCAAACATTTCCCCCCCCCCCCCCTCCCTATTTTGTTGACGTAAATAATGGATGCCCCCCTAGCTTATTCTTGCCTCTTAAAACTTTATAGTCCCCAGAAAATTTTTGATAAATTCCAAATGCAAGAATGCATTTTTGAGCCTAAAGGGATCCGGGTCCGAATAGCAGCGCTGCGTGTCCAGGTCCATTTTGACTCAATGCTATTCGGATGTCATTTGATGTAGTTTATTTTAATTAAACTGAAGAATTAAGTTTACAAAAATATAGTCCATTCAGTTATCTTTCATTTGATACCTTATTTGTCTTACAAACCCTACAATAATTTTAAAATATTTTTTAATAAACCCAAACTCTCACTTCTTGGACCCAGGTCCGAATAGCCGCAGCCTTTAATAAATATAGGCAAAGTATTTTTAACAAAAACTCTGTCATGCAGGAAATTTAACAAAAGTACATTTAAATAAAACACCAAAATTTTTATTTAATAATAATTGATGAAACCTGCACTATTTGTATGTGCCTGTTAAATTATTAATTTTTGTAAATGAAATAAATTACCAAATTTTTTTAATGTTTTCATTTTACCTATCTACTGTAAAAGTCAAGCTTTTATGATGAAATATAATTTAAAAACAGATTGCACATTTTTTATACTTAGCAAGGATTATATGAAAATTATAGAAATAGAAATATGCAAAGGGTGGAGTAAAACCAGAAGAAGGACAAGACAAGAACATGAACATTTTGGCCAAAAAGCCTTTGACTGCAAAAACAGACAAGCACTATTAGCTTTTGTATAGATATGTAGTCTAGAGGAAATGGTAACATACTCTTTTTCAACACCAAAATTATAGTCCATTACTTTAATTATAACATTGAAGCCATGACTCATGGTTTGAGGGGAAAATAAAATCTCAGAAACCTATAACTCTTACCGATAGGAAACAATTTAAGCTAATTTCTGCTGTTGAATTTTTTGGTAAAACTTTCAATCACAACTTTTTTCAGTTTACATTGTCATTTTCCTAGAAAGTTATGTTGACATCAATTTTTTTCAGTGATCATTTAAAAAATGCACACAAAATTTCTCCTTATGTCTTTTTCTTGATTGTTATAAATATGTGGAGTGCTATGCCAAATGTGCAAGGTTAATTTTAGTCAACATCACTTGTCTCCCCTTTGTTTGTTTTGATACTGATGTCACCAATAAAATGTGTAGTGCTGCGCCACTCCTTTTCTTCCCTCAATCCTTCCTTAACTGGGAAAAGGTTGTTTACGTTCAGATGCATTCTTCTATTTGTTCTAAAGAAATCTATCAGGTAAAGCAATTTCCAGTATTTCTTTATTAGATGGTTCTGATTTAATCCCATATTGTAGGCTGGCAGCTTTCTTACCTGGGGGAAGAGATTTTTTGCTATATTTCCTATAATATGCAAGACATTAAATAAGTGCAAGATTGTATCCTTTATGTGAGTGCGTAAATTAATATTTGTATTTTTCCAGTACCTTTTCATTTACTCTGAGTTGATATAGCTGTTATTTTTTTGTGGTTTTTGTTTCTGTATTTGAATTGTATTTTTATAAAAATTTAATAGTATAATTAAATTGAATATTGTTAGTATCACTAGCTTTGGTATTATTTTTCTCTGTATACTGGTTCTTAGTCCTTTGTTATGTATTGTTCATTCTCTAAGCCAAAACTAAAAATAGATTAAATTTATGCATTAAATCTCATTTTTGATAGACTGAAATGAAGTGATTAAACTGAGACAAATGATTACGTAAATTGAAATAGGATCACATATAATAGTTTTTGTTGCTTACAGCTTGTGGCTATGTGGCTGAACGAATCCAGCGATGCTGCCGTGGAAAATCTGCAGACCAGGAAAAAGTGACGCCCATTAGCCAACGAGCATGCGTTATGGGTGGAAATAGATGTCAACCTGTTAAACAGGGTGGGTAATAGTTTTTGTTGCATAAAAAGTCACAAATAACTTTTGCAGCATACCACTATGTTAATATTAGTTATATGTCAGCATAATATATAGTCTTTTAACCACTTGTGAAGCCATTTTTATCGCTATGATGGAATAATTCAAACAAATCTTATCTCTGACCAGGAGCTAGTCCATACCATTGTGACAATAAAAACAATGCCAACATAGCTACAGATGATGAGATGAAACATAGAAATAGATTTGAAGATAGTAGACCTACAAACTAGCAAGTATGTTTGCAGTTTACTTTAATTAAATTAATTATAGCTACCTCTTTTCATTTATTTTTAGAATACTATATTTATCTAATCTTACATTTGGAAGAAAAATAATTAAAAATTAAAAGATTTTAATAATTTTTATGTCTTTTTGCGAGATTAAAAGACATGTGATATACTCCATGGAGGGGGTCTCAAACTCGTGGCCCGCAGACCATTTGAGGCCCGCAAGTTGATATTTTGCGACCCAATACCTGACAGCAAAGCTTAGTGTTAATGCCGCCCGTGTGTTTTCCCCAATTTCAAATCTATAATATGACCCTCCGCAACGGTTTCAGTTGAATCTGACCGAGTTATATAATTATGATTTTTGTTGTGTTTGTATAGATTTGGACGTTAATTATAATGGTAAAACCCGTTTTAAAATCAGACAAAAGGTTTTATTTTATAGCATTTTTATGACACAAACTTGGCGGCGCCGTGTGATTTTTAGAAAACATGCTTCGAATATTGTATATACCTTTGTCAAAAGTTTAAAAAGTCAGTTATTGGATAATGCACAACCATAATTGTGTAAATAGTAGCAATCTAACACAGTATCAAAGAATTGCTATTAAAATTGCCGCTAATGTGTACGAGTGATGAGTGGGGGAAATTCCGATCCTGTCAGCTTGGTCACTTTCAAAATAGGGCTACTAGCTAGTATAAAAGGCCTTTTCTAGGATAAAAAATCAAAATTCATTCTCCCTTCAATAGCATCTTCCTTCGCATCAATAATTCATAAATATTGCCTGATTCTGCCTTAAGTTTGACCACGTTTCCCTAGTGGGAATCGCCATATTTTAATTTTTAATTTATTCTTTTTCATCATTGTTTACCAGAAGCTCATTATTTTCATAACATTTATTAGATGAATATTTTGACTTTAGATCACCGGGTATTTTATTTTCTTACTAAGGATATAATGCCGTTAACAATGATATGCAATGTGACGGCCTAGTTCTTGAGAACCCTTAATGTTTTTATTTGTTATTAATAAAGGTTGAGCAGACTGTAACAGTTGTACTTTATTGAACTTCTAATCGCTTTTTTGTGGAATACTTGATGCGGCCCAGTCTCACTAAGACTCTATCTCCGGCTGCCCGCGGATAATTTGAGTTTGAGACCCCCGCTCAATGCCAAAGCAAGAGATGCCATTTTGGGGACATTATTTTTAGACACTAATTGACTTAATGGTGAAAATATCAATCAATTTCTATCTGAATCTTCTGAGGAAGATAATTGAGAACTAGAATCAAGTGATGCTGATTCATATTTTGATTATAACTGTCGTTTGCAGCCCACTGAAGTAGTGAATACCAGAAGGTTAGTTTTCAAATGTTTCATCATTCTATGTTTTTATTTTAAATTTCATAATTGTATCGGTTTAATTTTAATTTTTAATCATATTGAAATATATCATAGCCTGGTGACCCAATGAGAACCGAGCACTGCCCTTTTAATGCATACATCAATAGGCTAGAAAGCAACAGGGACCTGACCTACTGGCATTATAGCCTGGTCCCAGAAAACTAGTACAACTATTGACTGAGTGTCCGGCATTAGAAGTTGGGTAGGTCACGGCGATGGGAGAATCCAAAGTTACGACGATATCAAATGTCATAGCCCAGCAGATGGAGCTGTTGCCAATTTACTAGCTGGGACTTTAAGAGCGAAAGCTCAACCCTCAACCAGAATATTTTTGTTAGTTAGTAGTCATTTTAAAATGTAATAGCTCAAATGGCATCATTTTAAAGTGAGTAAATATTTTATTACATTAGATAAGTGTGACATCGTTTATCTTAACAAACAATGCCTATTGAGCTACTTATGATGATGTATTTCATCATAAAGAACATGAAACGTGATATCTGTGTGTGTTTCATATTAAAGTTATTAAAGTTAAAGTCATAATGGTATTTACACAATTTTGGAAGCTATGAAATCTGGAAATGTAAGTGAAGTATTAGTAGGTATTTATACTTTTTATCAATTTCATCCCTCAAAGCAGCATTTATAATATTAGTTTCTCTTTTACATTCACAGGATAAACTCATTTGATGTTTGTGTTGATAGTCCACCAGTTCCCATTCCTAAGTTTCTCCCAACCAGAAAGCCAGGCTTAATTAAATCTGAGGGAAGAAATATCAGCAAGGGAAAAAGTCAGGCAGTTTCTTCACCCTAAAGATATTTTATCCCATATTTTATTTTATATTTGGTTGAAACATTTGCAAAATATACCAGCTATTCATCTGCCTTGGGAAATTCTAAACCTTCTTTCAACAGTGCTTGGTTGATATTTTAACAGATGACTTGGACACATTTCTTGGACTTCTGATGTGCACGTAAACTGTACAGGTCCCCAGTGTACAAAAGTACTGGTGAACTTCAACCATGTATCTGGGATTTGAGGTTTAAAGCCTTCTGCCCAAAAACAGATTTATTCAAATTAAGACATTCTTCAAAGCTGCTAATATTAAAATTGACTAACTAGGACAAGCTGTGCAAAGGGACTTTGTTGTCTTGCTTTATCAGAAGAAATTGAAAAAATCAAAGCAAAGTGATAGGCAGTGGGGGGAAAAAAAAATGAATTTTTAACTGTTCATTGGAGAGATGATAAAACTTTCTCCCTTATTTCTAATTATGTGTCAGCAAATGGATTTTGTTTTGTGAACAGAACCAAAACTGATAGTGCATTTAGGCAACTATTGGTGATACATCCAAATAGTGTCATATCATATCATTCATTCATGTGTGGTAATGACCAGATGATACATTATACAACACCGAAAGGAAAACAAAACAGTATTGGATAAAATATTATTTCCATTTTGTTGATATTGCCATCCATTATCTTTCTCAGCAGTGGAGAAAAGAAAATCCTGACATATATGAACTAAAGCCACCTAATTAATAACTCCAAACTGATTTCACAGAGGAACTTCTTCTTGCATTTGATTACCAAAATGGATAATGTTCCAAGTGTATCACGTGTAAATGACTAAAAATACAAAAGACTATATTTATCTAATAGTTTCTGAATGCACAGAATTAAAAAATAAATTTTAAAGTGTGCTATAAATTGGGAATGCAAAACAAAATTTAAAAACTCCGCACGATGTAGCACATGTGACACTTAGACTTTAAAAAAAAATAAAACAAGAAGCTGACTTATTGAGTACCATTAAGTTTAAATAGTCTAATGATATGTTTTCTTGTGTGTTAATAATTTTGAACAAGTAAAATAATAATAACCTTGCGTTCTTATGAATACTTCCTTGTCGTATGGTGAATTTTAGTAATTTTGTTTTGTTACTGTTTCCCCTTTTTTTGACATATTTTACAAAATCTTTTTTTAGTTTGGTGAAATGATTATAAAATATAATTTCTTCATATGACATACCATACAAATATGAATTTTATTTTTGAATAAAAAAAGATTTAATGAAAAAAACAGGTTGTTGTTCATGGTTTTTTTTCTTCTCTGCATCTGGTCACTAAAACATTTAATTCCATATCTGCATAAAAAAGTATGCATTATGTCTCTCACAACTTCAAAGAGTTGAAATTATATATTTAGAAACAAACATGCATAGAAGATGTGTGAATTTTCCAACAAATTTACATAAAACATGAACTTTAGACATAGATTCTCAAAATAATTGACTTTTTTGTTGGGTCACTAGAAAATTCAAGAAAAAAAAGGGAAAATAGAGTTAAATCTTTACTTTTTAAGAAGCAATTGATCTAAAGTTTATTATAATATTTTTTTATTATTAATTAAAATACTCCCTTTTTAAAAATTACACATGTTTTATAAACATTTTTTGTTTGTCTATCCTCAACATACCTGAATTAAAGTTCTTTAGATTTAATTTATCCTTAAGAGTAGAAATTTGGTACACAGCTTTTCCAAGTATATTATAATTTTGAGAATCCTTGATTTAGCTATACTGTAATACAATAAATTTAGGTAAAATGTTGACACTCAACAATAAAAACATGGCCCCCCTAGTAAAAGACACATAGATAATAGGCCTACATATAGGGAAAATTTAAATTTTCATATTTGAATATAAATTAAATAAAATTGATAAAAGCTGGTTAGAGTAGTATTCTGGTAATGTGAATATTGTGGACTGGATCCCCATTCTCGCAAACTTATTTCCTTTTTTTTTCTCTTTCAGATTTGTTTCTCAGCAGTGTTTTTAATATTTCCTAAATGTGAAAAACAGCAATCACGTTAACAGAAAAATTTATATAAAAAAATGTTGCAACTAAGCATTTTTTATTTAAAGATTTTGCTATTTTCTGTCAAACATCATAATTTTTTTTTATTGCTGAATGTTTTTCAGTGTTAAAATAAGTACAACTTTTTAATAATTCCAACATGAACACTTAGTTTAGAAAAGAAGTATATGTAGTACAAGGCACTTTATTATTATTATTTTTTTATTTATTAAAATGCTAAATTGGGACTAAAATTGGTTTTATGACTTATGCTAAAACTTTTGAAAATGAAAATTATTGAGTTGTATAAATAAAAAAAGCTTACATTTTGAATGTAATACTTATAAATTTCTCTCTAAGTAAAAAATACATGAAGTCTTTGGCTTAAATATGACTTAAGCGCCATATAGTTAAAGACAGATGAGCAAAACTGTTGTTTGTTTTTTTTTTACACATGGGAGAATTTTGTAACCCAACACATTTACTTTGTAAGACTGGACTTTTCCCTCTTGTCAGTAATGTCAGAGTTAACATGTATGCTTACGGTTTGATAGTTAATCTTCTAAAAAATATATAATTAACGTGTTACATAAGCAACATGCAATAACAAATAGATTATCATAAGGACATGATTTAAAAAGCCTTTTTTCTACCTTTGACCATTTAAAATTTGTTATTCTTAAAATTTTGCTTTGATTGGCTGTGACCAGGGGTGGCCAACCTTTTATTTTGCTTTCATTGGCTGTGACCAGGGGTGGCCAACCTTTTATTTTGCTTTCATTGGCTGTGACCAGGGGTGGCCAACCTTTTCATGGCTTAAACCCGACTATTCAGTGTTGCTCTAGTAACTAGTAGTATCCAAGCGCTACATGACAAAGATCAGAATTGAATTTGGTTCGTGAGCTGCAGGTTCCTGACCCGTGGATGAGACAAAACTATGACTGACAAATTGCTTTTATAAATGAAAAAAATATGATATGGAGTCGTTTGATTTTACCTGTTGTAATTTCATTGTAGAGATATGATGTATTCCTAAATAGTCAGTCAGGTGCCATAGTTCAGAAAAAAATATTGCTCTGAATATTATTATGCTTGAAAATATCTCATATCATTTTTAAATGATAAGGTACCAGATCACACAATTTTGTAGGCAATGTTTAAAATATTATATTGTAACAGAATCATTTATTTGTAATGAATTTTGAACATTCATCCGTTATTCTATCATAGTCACATTTTAGATAACATTTTTTTTGGGGCGAGTTCACAATTAACAAACTCCTGCACTAGATGCATTTACTGAACGGGCAGTCTGATAGGCTCCATGTGTAGGGGGACAACACCTTTCTAGGATATGCTTTCGTCTTTCCGTCCACACTGGATGATGAAAAGCAATAAAAAACACCTGTCTGAAAATACTACAGTTCATTATTTACATGGCCACACTGGATAACGACAAGTTCACAAGATTTCAACTCCCTGCTAACAGAAATCAAGATCGCTGACACTCCAGTCAGAGTTCAAGACCATACAGTAGCAACAACATTCATGAAAACTAAGCAACAACTTAAAAACTCCTATCAATCTGAGAACTGTCAACACTTAACATACAAACTGCCACCCCGGTGCTCACACAGCATCCCAATTATTGATCTTGCATAACCTGACCAATCCCAACTAGCCCTGACATAACACAACCAATCACAACTGGCCCTCTCAAAACTATCCAACTGATGATCAACAACTGTTCCATACACAACCTGACCATGCTGACAGAACCAGTTGACTACATTGAGAGCCTGTCCAAATGTTCTTTATGGTTCAGTTGGACTAAACTCAGTGTGGGCAGCCTCAGACTTGTTAGATATAAAATAAGGGACTTAAGTTTAACTTACCTCATTTTTTACTTTATCAATATCTTTGTTTACCCTTAGACCAGTGGTTCTCAAACTTTTTAATTGGGGGGTGAGTTCACTGTCCCTTAGAATACTTAGAAGCTTATAGGCTGGTTGACTGTCGCTCAGAAACTGTAGAGGCCAGACTATCGTTTTAAAATATAATACATTCCTTTACACACTACATGTATATTATGTGTAGTAAAATGTCAGGAAAAACAACTTTAAAATGAATTACACTTTTAAACAACATAAAGTTATTATTTCAATGGGAAATATGGGTCTGCATTTTGCTCAATAGATGGTCAATATCTGTATCCATAATCATCACTGCTACCTGGCTCAGGTCCTGGGTACCCAAACAGCGGCCAGTCGGGCCGGATTAAGGACCCTTGTTGGACTTGATCTGGCCAAAAGGCCTTAGTTTGAGGACCCTGCCCTAGGCTAATGGATTTTTCTTAGCATGTTATTTCATAATGCACTTTTTTTTTTTTTAAATTTACTGTTAGAAACTGATATTATAAAATATTATTCTTCAAAAAGGTATAATAAATTAAATTTTTGAATTTGTTATAAAATAACTTCAACTTTCAACTATAAATTTTTGGATTTAATGGAGAAAATGCTAAATTGTTTGCTAGTTTGAAATGTTAAAACAATTTTAATGGTGCGAATAAATTTATTTGGTTGGTTAGAAATATTGTGTAAAGGACTGACTTTAGTAGACTGAATATAATTCTTCAAACATGTTTTAAGGGGCCATCCATATATTATGTATATACGAGTTTGGGGGGGGGGTTGATTTTGGAAATATTTATAGTATGGTTGCTTATGGTGGCATTGGCGGGGCGGTCTCGGCAGAATGTACATGAATTTATACACAAATTCTGCACTAATTATCCTGAAGTTGTTAAGACCATAAAAAGCCCCTTTATAGCTTTAATAAACCCAAATTTTGCCTTAAAATTAAAATCTGTGAAATTCTTGATTTCTAATTATTTCCAAAGGTTGTAAAAAATATTGCAACCTTTTGTAACACTGTTGCTTTGTGTTTTCAACCTTTTGTAACACTGTTGCTTTGTGTTTTCAACCTTTTGTAACACTGTTGCTTTGTGTTTTCAACCTTTTGTAACACTGCTGCTTTGTGTTTTCAACCTTTTGTAACACTGTTGCTTTGTGTTTTCAACCTTTTGTAACACTGTTGCTTTGTGTTTTCAACCTTTTGTAACACTGTTGCTTTGTGTTTTCAACCTTTTGTAACACTGTTGCTTTGTGTTTTCAACCTTTTGTAACACTGTTGCTTTGTGTTTTCAACCTTTTGTAACACTGTTGCTTTGAGTTTTCAAAGATGGGGGGTGTAATTTTTTTGACTTATTTATTTTGTTTCGAATGAAACAAATATTGTCAATAAAGATACAAATTAGGACTGGTAGGCCGGCATCAGGGAATGTGGAGAAAACACAGAAATCATTTGTATGTACTCACATGGGGGTTGGTAGGTCCAATAACATACAGTTGCAATTGGGGGTTGGGGGGGGTGAAAATCAGAATTATTTGGATGGCCCCTTAGATGATAAGCAAATGAAAACTGAAAGGAAGTGTGTAGTTTATGTTTGGAACAACAATAAAATTGACAGGTAACCAAATGTGTCTTTATGATATGTCACACAATCTATTTTGTTGTTTAATTAATAATGTTCCATTATCTCATATGCAAACTGCCCTCCATATTTTAATTAAATCTGCATTATAGTTGTAATTTTCATTAGTGAGACAATTTTAAAACATTAAAAGTGTTTTGCTCATAGGAACATAAAACAGGAATCCAACTGCTGCCAGTATAACTGCTGAAGGTTTTGACAAAAATTGCTAGTATAACTCCTCGAAAAATTTTCAGCATATCTTCTGTAGGTTTAGACAATAACTGCAATTATAACTCCTGGAGGTTTAGATCAAAATTGCCAGTATAACTCCTTGAGGTTTAGATCAAAATTGCCAGTATAACTCCTGGAGGTTTAGACAAAAATTAACTTTGCAGTGAACGTTAAAAAATATTTAAAGAAACATGATAATAAAGGCATGTTAAAACTAATGAATAAAATAAAAAATTTAACAAAGAAAACTCTATATGTCTTTCTTTAATTGTAAATGCATAAATGGTAATAAAGGCACTCTGAGGATCCATTGGCCAGATAATACTGTAAATACGACACTAGAGAAACTAGGTGGGCCATGCACAAATATCTTTTGAACACATTCAAATGTTAGTGCACATAAAGTTTGCTAAAGAGCTTTCTATTCTTACAATGGATTAGAACAATATACATGAATAGTTATTTTTACTCTTAATTTCTATTCAGCAAGTCAAAATGTATACTGTTAATAATAGCGCAAAGAATATTGCTAAACATACTTTAAAAAATGTTTACATTACCCCCTACTTTTAAAAATATTCTTTTTTTTTAAAAGAAAAAATTTTGAATAAATATTTTTTAATGATAGATGTAAGATAAAGAAAAAAAAAAGGGACCGTTCAATGTTTACAGGTGCATCATAATACCTAAATCTTCGTAATCAGCTCATTAGCAAAATTTATGGCATAACTTTTGCTGCTGTCAGCAGAATCAGTTAAAGTTTAAATTAAAATGTTAAGAAATTAGCTACAAATAGGAGTGAATTGGTATAATTATAGTTAATTAATGTGCAGCGATTATTTCACTAAGGATACATGGTTAAGAAATGCCAGGAGTATGACACTTAGAGGTGCTGGCTATTGATAAAAACATCTCGCTCACACGAGCTAGCATACTATTCATACATACACACACGTAAAAGTATTCACACATTTTTTTTTTATTTGTCTGCTTATCTAAATAATGATTTTTTTTTTTTTAGATTATAATATAATAATAACCCAGTCAAAACTGAATAATAATCATCTGATTTGAATAAGCTGATTTTTAAAATTATTTTATTGTTATATTTAGTTCAGTTTCAAGAGTTTAATCCATTTTTTTGGTAAAAAATGAACATTATCACATGCAGACACACAATTATAAAAAAAGTAGATATAGGTATATAAAAATTACTATACCTTGTTACAAAATGAACATATCATAGAATGGAAAACAGTATGTTTATAGAAACAATAGAATAAACAACAGTTTAACCAGAGATTCAAAATAAAAAAAAAACAGGACACAATGATATGGTAAACAAAAAATAATAATTTTATCAATAAATCTCAGTGTAAAAAAAATGAGAATGGTCAACACAATAAGTGTTAATGTAGAGACAGCTCAACAAAATGAAATAAATAATGTCAAACAAAGTTCAATTTTACTAGATTTGTTGTATAAAGTATAAAATCACAGATATCATAATATACATCCTAAACCAAGGAGTTATATTAATGGATAGAGTGGTATCATTTCTTTAAGAAAAAAAAAAAGAAGTTTTCCTGCATTTCTTAATAATAAAATGCTTCAAAATTTATTAAGGAAGAAATTAATCACTTATAAGAAAGGCATATATACTTATCAGATTGTTATACTCTAATCTCAAAATTCAAATACTCGGGTCACAACCTTTTCAATTAAGAATACATTTACTAATATTATTACTAAGTGTAAAATTGATCTCACTCTCAGAGGCCATTCATCATCTATGAAATAAGGTCTTTAAATTCTTTAGCCTTTTAAAAATAACAGGCTATTATGAATAAGGCTCCAAAAATAGTCTAAAACAAATAATTAGAAAACAAAATTTAAAATAACCATACTTGATGTCTGCTACTGCAATGGTAAAATATTTTGTTAAAAACAATTTATATGTAAAATAGTCACACTGTTTCATGGATGGTTAAATGTATTCACTGTTAACTCAGAAAGGTTGTCACGTTTTTTCCAAAAGTTAAGGTTAAACAAATTATTTCTGGCGGGATACATGCGGTTGTGTTAATCTGGCAACAAATAGGAAGAGCCTTTTGTGAATCACAAAATTTGAACAAAGTAAGAAGCTGCTGGAAAGTATGTAAACAGAGAAAAATAAAAATATGAAAAAAAACACTTAGCAATCGAAATCTATAAATATATGATAAAACACACACATTTCTTATGAATACGAATATTCCTCTTTAGCATGATGGCTTCCCTAGTTAAGGTTTCCGAGATAACGTTAAAATTCAAGCAGTTATAAAAAAGTGTCAATTTAAAAAAAATTAAATTAATCATTTCAAAATTTAACTAAAATATGTGGTGAAAACCAATTAAATCAATTTTATTAGCTTTTGGCTAATCTTATGGTCAGTTTACACAAATAATCTGACGAAAGGTGATCAACTTTAAATTTTGACTATATTTTTGAAATAATACCTGTAAAAATAAAATAAATTAGTTAAAAACAAATTGCACTGGACTAAATAATCTAACCTCAATTAGAAATATGCTTTCCCAGAAAATATCAAAATATATATGCACAAATGACATGGCCTGATATTATTTTAATGTCCTAAAACATCACACACACTTTCTCCCTTTCTTATGGCTTATGGTGTGCAAACTCTAAGAATTAGTTTAACCCAAAATCTACTTATCTTTTAGAAAGTCTGACAAATCATACACCCATTTGTATAAAGCCATAATTGCTTGGTTACATACTTTGCACCAAACTTATTTATGACAACTGGCTTTTATACTTTTAATATTTGTTAAAATAATTGTCATATAATAAATAATACAAAATGAATACAATGTTTCATAAACTTCACATTTCCTAATTTTATTAAATGATAAAAAGTATTTCCCTTACACAGAAAAAAACTCCATGTTTGTAAAGAATAGCCTCTAAATAAAAAGATTTAAATAAAAATAAAACCTAGGTAGAATAGTTTTGATCCTAGCTACTCTATGTGTCCATCACAATCACCACACAACACACTTCTTCAGTGGATTCATACGACTATCTGATCGGCATCTAAATGCATCAGCAAACTCTTTTGAATTCTGTAGGGTCCCTAGTACTCTGAAAAAGTAAAGTTATAATATAGTTCTTAATGGTAAAAATTCTAAAAACATTGCAATGATTGTATTTAATGCATTTTACAATCAGATGTAAGGAAAGACGTACCTATATGGACCAGGTGCATGTTTATCCTTCTCCAAAATAATCTGCTTGGCTTCATTGCGAATCTTTGCACACCACACCTGTAACAGTGTTATCAAACGAAAACAATTACATTTCCCTTTTGGCTGATTGTTACATTTCTACTACGAAAAAAACTGATTGTTTTCTTCAATTGTCATGAAACGTCAAATGAGAACTTTTGATTGAATTAGTTGATATTGATCACTGATCAATTTTTTTTTCTAGACACTTTCAATGATTAACTGCCAAATAATGACACTTTAACCAGTAGTGTTGCCGCCCAAGGTGGGCCAAGATTTTTGACGTCCCTGTTCACAGAAAAAATCTGCAGATGCCCCACAATGCTGACCCTTAAAATAAAATAAAAAAGCCACCCAGGGCATACCGCCCCCTCCTTCCAATGACTTTAACTGATCAACTGCCCATTAGATACACTTAAATGGATCAACTCCCACATTTCTTAGGTACAGTCTTATTAGTTATCAGAAAAGCACTTCAGAGCAAAATTCACCAACAAATTGAAGCCATTGTATTCTGGAAGTAGGTCTTGATACCAAATGTCCAAAACTTGTTATTCACAGAGATGAAAACAGTGATGTAGTTGGTGGTCCCATTGTTATTATGTGGTACTTGATATTAAAAATGAGGCCTTTGTTCTTAAGATCTAAGCACAATTGTAACTACTGGCTTAATCTACATTTCTGATATTGCAAGGTAAAAATCCCTTCATTGCAGGGATTGAGGGAATAGCATTACTTGAGCAAAGCTGAGGAAGAAAATCTGGTCATGATTCAGTTTGAGTCCAGGCAATTTGGTTTCCTCTGTTCCTCTTCTTTTGATAAAGTTTCTGTAGGCCTGTAATAATGGAAAATAACATATCCGGGTAACAGGTTTTTGGTACCGTAAGAAATTATATTTCCTACATCCTATCAAAGGGTTTTTGACCTGGCTACATGCCATTTTAAATTTATCCAAAAAATTTCTAAAAATTTAAACATGGACTTTGAAATAACTTAAAATAAATTTTTACTACGTAAACATACAGAAGATAAGATATCGTCTCTTATACCTTACAAGATCTTTTATGAGTATAAGAAAACATAATAAATGGCATAGGCCTCTCTGTTCTTGAACTTTAACACTTAAAAATAAATATATCTTACTCTGTAGCTCTGTTTCAGGCCTCCATTGTCTGCAATATTTTCATCCAGAGTTTTCTCTCCGTCAAGCTGTTTCACAATTTGAAACTTGGTCAATTTATTTTCAGTTTTATTTGATAAATTGCAAATGAACAAAAACAAAACAACAGAGCATGGGAAAAGAGGGAGGGAGGGTATTGTCAGTAACATAGCCTTGGGAGAGAGGGAAATGCTCCCTATGCGACAATTATTGCAAAAAGTGGGATATTTACAAGAAATATTATTTTTTCCAAGTATAAATTTTTAAATCCAACAACTTAAAAAGCACTATTTATTTTCACCAATTATCAAATGACCGAAAAAAGCACTAGTCTTTTTATTTGGACCAATTATCAAAAGACATACAATATTCATTCACCTTGCATTGAAATATGTTATCTAATTGTATGTAGTTAATGTAGTATGAGCCTAGCCTATTTTTTACTGATAATTTGTACTGGTATATTGACAATATTTGTTGAAAAACAAATTAGTCTTAGAGCAGGCCTGCATAACTCAAATGTAAGGCGGGCCGTACTACTGTTATATAAAACTTGTGCGGGCCAAAAGGAAATAGGAATTGTGCGGGCCAACAGAAAATAGGACAGGGGGAATAAAGAATGTTTTGTTACTTCGCGGGCCGCGAAGTGGATGCTGGCGGGCCACATGTAGCCCGTATGTTGTGCAGGCCTTTCTGACAGAATTTAGTATTATTATTATATTTGTTAAGGTAACAACATAGGAATTGATTCCACTGTATGAATAATGATAAAAAAAAATGTGAAAAGAATTGGAATCTGATTTATAACAGACAGATAAAAAATCAAAAGGGAATCTCAAAATGTGGTACTTCTACTGAATACAATCAACTCAGTGTTTTGAAAAGATATAAATAGGGACTTGTGTATTTACCCTAGCTTCTCTCGTGTTGCTCTCCAATTAAGTGTGGAATGATGAAAAACTAAATTCTGGTGTGGGCCAAAATGCATCCCTGCATTTTTAATTTTTCAAAAAGGATTGCCTTCATTGAGTGACAAACTGATGACAAAATGACCACCTTGAATAAATACAATGACAGCAAAGAATAAGGTGGCTCATTGTTTAGAGATCAGAGCCGCCACCTGGGCCTTGCGACCCCTTGCAGCTGCAGGGAGCCTTGGATATTTAAGGGATCAAAAGTTGTAATTTAATAAAACTTTTAATGCAGAAGTTTGAAGGGCGCCTCTAAAAGTCATGTGACTGCTTTGTAAGAGACATTATGTGAACTCACACTGTTACCGTCCCACTTATAGCATCCATACTGGTCTACAAAACATGAAGCTCTAGACTTGAAGTTGGCCATGTCTTCCTTACCCCACCACTTGTTAAGCTCACCATTGGCATCATATTGATTACCTGAAATAGCAATGTTATTATGGGATGGCCATATGGCCTTATAAATAATAATATCTGATGCCATAAGGCTCAAGAATAAAGATTTTTTTTTTTTTTACTTGACTTTCACTCAGATTAATGGGATTTTATCATGAAGACATGCAATGAATATTCAAATAAAAACTAAACATAATAGAGTGATTATAAACACGATTACACATAACTATTAAGCAATGAACATAACATTAGGCGTCTTTTGGGTACTACCGGTACCAAAAAGTAATGTTTGAATAAAAGGAATAGAAAATCCATGACTAGAACCTTGATAAATTAATGAGCATGCATTGAAATGACAGACACCATAAAACATATATGTATTATTTATTACGGGTTAGCTGCATGATGCACTTTTATCCATTGAACTGTTAATTTATATTAAAACCATTTTAATCCCCATCACAAAATAGAAGACCCATTATTGACAACGGGGATTGAAAAAAATTACGTGGGTGATGAAAAATCTTTTGATAATTAATTGAAATGTAACTATCTATGTAACTATGTAACTAACGTGAAATATTGTTGCAGCCAAAAATCTGGAAAATGCCACTTTTATTGGATTTAAAAAATGCCAACAAGGCTTGTTGTCGTGTTAAGAGGCAGTTTACTCGATACAGACATTAAAATGAATTTAGAATGGCTAAAATGTCTTCAAGACTGCCCGTAAATGTCTTTTTCTATAAAGCTGCAATAATATGTATCCAGAATATTTCAAAGGGGCCCTAGTGTAAACAAATCATCTTGGGTCTGTATAAGCACTTGAAATGAACACTATATTTTTCTACCATAAAAACAAAAAGAAAATTCACATAGATTTCATTACTTTTGAATTAGTGTATTATGATACTGATGAATCTTCATCAAATTGGTATTTTATATAAGTGTTTTGGAGGTGAGCAAAAATGTAAATAATACACAATAAATAAAAGAAGTCACAGTGTTAAAAAAAATCTAGGTTATTGATAAGCAATCATTTATTAAGTTTTAGACATACCAAAGAATACAAAAATTGAGATTAATTTTAAGTAAATTTGTCATTTATTTAAAAAAATGTTTCTTAAAAAACACAATTTGTATACCAAAATAGAAAAATGTTAACTATTTTTTCATGACAAAATAAAAATTAAATGTTTACTAAGATGACAAATGTACTTAACTTTTTTTAACAGGGGGAAATTGCAATTGCAAGTGCTTGAGTATTAAAAAATACATTTGTGCATCAAAAAATAGTGTTACATTTCAGAAATGATAAAAATGAAATGAAATTCTTAGCCATGCTGCAATGCAAATAAAGTATCAGGAATGATCAATGAAATTTTCTATAAATTTTTTTATATACTCTAAAAAAAACTTGGTTTGACAATATTTATCAACTTATTTATACCGCTGTTCTTTAGTTTACATTAGTAGTATTAGTGGCTTAATTAATTGGTTAATCCTCCTTCACAAATTTGACAACTTCAATTGGTATTTCAATATGCAAAATGTAAAAAGTACCTAGTGAGAATATAACTATATCTTTGTATAAACACAACAGTCTAATCTTTCTGAAAGTGCAGTTTTGCCCACAATTTGAATATTTGTTAACATCACTAGTTCTAAATATTGCATTCACAGGCAATATAAATTGTAAATATATTTTGTGTAGACTGCCGAATAGTTTCACATCTTGACAGGGGCATGTACTCTTTTGGGTTACGTGCATGAAAGCAACAGATCTGAGTGCTTCTGAAATAAACTGGCAGTCCAAACTGCTCTACTTAAAATCTGATGATAGGCTTCATGCCTGTGGGCAGTCTACTCACCATTGAAATCAACAAACCCTCTAGCTATCAACCTGCCCATGTAAGAAGCTGTCGCCCCAAACAGTTGAGAGCTGTTGAGTGAATGTTTATTAGTGCCTCGGATTGTTTTTATAAAAATGGTTGCAAAAAAAGTATGTTTTTAATGATGATTTTGTTTCTTGAGAGCAATGGGCTCTAACTCACCTGCATTGTCATAACCATGAGTGATTTCATGGCCGACAACCATTCCAATGCCTCCATAGTTCATAGAGCTACAGAGACAAAATAATAAGCGGTAAGAATGATTCCATTTTCTAACTTCAGAAGGCTGGAACAAAGCGACCTTTTTGAAATTATTTCGAGACTGGCTTATTCCTTATATGGTTTTATCAGTAATGGTGCTTCTCGGGTATGAAATAATTTTGAAAGAAAATTTCAAAAATTAAATATATATAGATTAAAGAAACCCATATAAACAAAACTATGATTATTTCAAATTTGTAATTTGTTCATTCATAATGTTCACTAATTTCACCTGGTGTATTCTGGACTGTAGACCGGAGGCTGTAGGAAGGCTGCTGGGAAGACTGGAGAAAAGCGGGGATAAATTTATAAGGGGGATAATATATTATAAACAAACTTAGTTTGGTATATTTTAAATGCTTTTCAGTCATTCTTAAATGATTTTTGCATGGGGGGGAGGGGTGTTTGGAATTTATAACAACACTTCTTTTGATTTATTTGTTATAGATAAGCATAAATGGCTTTTTTGATAATTAAAATTGATTACAGGTAGGGCCGGTGCTAGGGGATGGTGAATGAGGTGACTGTCCAAGGCCCGACACTTGTGAGTTCCCCACATTGAGTCATTATAATATTATACTTTATTTATATAGTCAGACAGTTTTTCTATTCATAGTTTGTAAAATCCAGTCAGCATCATTCTAGAGGTTCAGAATGATCAATTGGCCTATCTGTTTTGTTCACTTATTACACCCCATACCAATGGCACAAGACTATGCAACTTCATGTAGCCTGTAGCTATTACAATTTCCAAGGTCTAATCTGTTTCTTAACCAAATAAGAACGCTTTTCATCAGCACTGACAACTTTAAAGGAAATTGTTTCAGAATCGAATCAGTGTTGAAAGAACGCCACAGTAGGTGAATAAAGAGGTGTTTGAATATGAATCTAGAGACGAGAAACAAAGAAGCCTAAAGAATCTTTAAGTATAGCATTTTTCTTGTGGCTAGTAGATAGTCTAGTACTAGTAGAACTGAAGGTCCTGAGAGAATTGATTCCATAAAAGTACAGACAGCTTTTAACATCAATCGCTTGTACCACTGGCAGTTTCGTTTCCAAATGGTGCAATCTTTTACAAAATAATCTCAACAGTGCCAGTAACCATACCAAGTGCAGAAATAATTGTTTCAAAATTAAAGTTGATAAAAAACTTACTTGAGATCATCAATACCATGAGATAAGCAAAAATCTAGGCACAATGCGTATTTTGGCTCAGGACAATTAAAATTACAGTATAAAATAAAATTGAAACGTAGAAAACTAAGCAGGTTATAAATACCCATCATGACGTGTCCCATCATTATGACCAGATAGAACCAGTATGACTAGGACGTGTCCCATAATTATGACCAGTAAGAACCAGTATGATATGATGTGTCCCATCATTATGACCAGTAAGAACCAGTATGACCGTGAGTTGTCTTAAGGTCATTTAAACAGGGATATGTAGGCCCTAACATCAATGGCCCAAGCAAATCATTTTCCCTTAAACCCCACAGCCTCCTAGCACCAGCCCTGTTACACTCAATATCACTTTTTTAAAAATTTAATCAATAAATTAAATTATCAGCTGTAATTACTAAATGTCACTAAAATTAAAACCTGGAGTGAATAAGTAATTTGCAAATACATTTTCACTTTTAATAATAATCCATTGTTGGACGAAGAGATTGCAATAAATTTAAAATATCTGATTCTTGTGATGCCATAAGAAAATGCGATACAGAGGTCAGCCAAAATGGTGTCATGTCTTCTTTTTTTTTTATGGAGATCACTTTAAGCTTTAAAAGTGTAATTCAGAATTAAGTGCATATGTTAAACCAAACTAATGAAACATGTTTCTGTGTATATCTTTTCTTGGTTTGAATAAATTTTCTGCAATTATTATAAATGCTATTTAATGTACAAATAACTCAAAATAGATTTAGAATTTATACAAATAAAAGTTAAATACAATTAAGCCTACATAAAAATAGCTCTACTCACTTATATCATTGCCAAGACTGTCGTAAAATGCATTGCCTATTGCAGGATGCACTCGCCAACTAAAGGGAACAAAAATTACACATAATTTTATAAGCTTTAAATGCATACATTAATTAACTTCATAAGAAATGTTTTACTTCATTAATACTACATATAAACCAGCTGCCATTTTCTACATATAAACTGGCAGCCAATGCCTACATATAAACCAGCTGCCGTTTCCTACATATAAACTGGCAGCCAATGCCTACATATAAACCGGTTGCCATTTCCTACATATAAACCAAATTTAACTTCCTAAATTAAACGGCTTTCATTGATAACATATAGACCAGCTGCCATTGTCTACATATAAACTGGATTTCATGATTACATATAAACCAGCTGCCATTTCCTAAATATAAATTAGCTGCCATTGCCTACTTAATATACACCAGCTGCCATATCCTACATAGTATACACCAGCTGCCATTTCCTACATATGAACCAGCAGCCATTTCATACATAAAAGCCAGACTCCATTGCCTACATATAAATGCGTTTCCATTGCCTACATATAAACCAGCTGCCATTGAATACATATAAACTGTTTGCCATTGCCAATATATAAACTGAATGCCATTTCCTACACATCAACCAACTGCCATAGCCTACATATAAACCAGCTGCCATTTCCTACATATAAACCGCCTTTTATTGATTACATATAGACAAGCTGCCATTTCCTACATATAAACCAGCTGCCATTTCTTAAAAACAAACCAGCTGTTATTTCCTACATATAAATAAACCAGCTGTCATTGACAACATTTAAACCAGCTGCCATTTCCTACATATCCACCGGCTTCTGTTGCTGTACACTCACATGTCTTTGTTGCTCACTCTAAGCATTTTAGCATTCTCTTGAGTTGCATATTTATTTGATGCTACTATTGTTTCAAAGAATTTGGATTCCTCATTTTGAACCTAAATAGAATGTGAAAATTGAAGGGCTGAATTAAACATGGTTTGAAGGACCATCTGACATAACAACATGATTTTTCTGAAAATAATTTCAAAATATTTCCAAGAAACTTCAATATCAAAATTATGGCTTGGCAAAGTACATGTCCTATAAGTTTGAGTGAGATTAGTGTTGAGATGAATGAAATTTCTTTTAAGTTTTCAAAACATTTTATCTTTTGTTTTAATTTGTTTCCTTTACAAAGCTTCATTCAACACGAAGTCATTATTTTGATCCAAAATTTATTGAGTTTCATCTATCTTATTTTCTTCAAATCATATAAAGATTATTTCTTTCAAATCTTATACATTGTTTTTGAATTACCTTTTTAATTTCTTCTATGAATATGAATAAAAAAATCAAAACCATTAAAAATTGTTGTCTATAACTTCTAAATCTTTTTTCATAGGAACAAACATTTTGAAAATGCTTTATTATTCTATGTAATAAAGTTTATTAAGATTCTAAACTGCACTGTTCAATACCTAATTCTTTAGTATCTGTTTTTGATTCATTTATAATAATTTATATATGATGGTTTTACTCACAAAACTGTAAAGTCCATTCAGCCAGTTATCATCAAGTATATAATCAGGATATCCGATCTTAGACTGCATTGATTTCAACTATTAAGATAAAGTAGTTAACAGGAAATGGGATTGCAATAAATTTTTGTTTTATATTTAAAATAGCTACACAGAATGGCAATATCTAAGTGTCTGCATATCATGGAATAAGCTGGGATTTTATTATCCACTTGACTACACATCTCAAAACCTTAACCTTTAATTTATTTAAATATATATTAATTTGTTAATAGAAATTTAATGTATGCATTTGCGTACTTATTTTAAATTGTTTCCCTATAGAGTTCACACATGCTTGAAATAACTTTATAGGTTTTAACTTATGTACCCGTATTATAAATATTAACCTTGGCTTCAGCCTTTTTTTTGGTATCTTTTGTCATCCATGTATTTTCCTCAAGCAGTTCTTTGAATGCATTGGAGAGGTCCACAATCATTGATTTGAGCTAAATAAAAAAATATTATGTACACTTACTAAATCTATTTAATTTATTTTTGAAATAATTTTTTCTCTGAAATACTATAGTAAGTTTTTAATAAATGAAGGGACTGCTTTCAAGCTATGTAAATGAATGAAATAGTGAAACGAGGTATGTGGAAGCTTGAAATAAGGTAACAGGACAAAAAACAAGGACGTTTCGGCATAAAGCCTTCCTCAGCCAACAATAGAAATGAAAATATAACAAAGTAAGTTTTTACAAGTCTAAATATTATACAAATTACACTATATTTTGCATTCAACTGACTAAAAACCTTAAATAGGGGAAAATCTGTCATCCATGCATATTCAGTCCCCCAGAAGCAGTGACAAGTAAGAAAAGACAAAAATATGAAAGCCTTATCAGAAGCCTAAATTACATATTCTCTGGCATCTTTGCTGAAGTATTGGTCTATGTACATCCGACTGACGGCATCTGGGAAGAATTGGATAGCGCTTTCAACACATTTTTCCCATCTTTGTTGTGGTTTTGTCCCTTGAGTTTCCTGAAAAATCCATTGCAAATTGACAGAGAGCTTTTTACATTATTCCTCTTCAAAATTGCTCCTTTAATTTTTTTTTTTTTAAATTCCTCTCTTACAATCTTAGCTTGACACTAAACTCTTAATCCTATAACTATAATCATTTCTATACAAACCTAGAATTTATACCTAGATATCTTTTACCACTCTTTACAAGGAAAACTACTTTGACAATAACAAGTTTATTTGGATGTGATTTTATTTCTGTACAATGTTTTATCCTGATGTTAATTATTTTTTTTATTAAAGAAGGCTTTTACTATTATACATTTACAACACATTATCAGTAACATTACGCTCTGATAACTTGATAAACAATAACTTATTCTTTTATAAGTTTAAAAAAAAAAAAAATAAGACATAAATGTTGACAAGCTAGTTAAAAACTTCACAAAAATTAATTGTTTATATCCCTTTACCCTCATTTACTTAATGCAATAATGGTATAGGTTTTTGTTTCCTTACTTTTGAAACATCTTCACTCACCTCAATGACCTTATCACCAATAGCAACAAAGTCTGATCCAAGAGCTTCAGTGAACACCAGCAAGTGAGACATGAGATAGTTTGCCAAGACTCTGTAGAACAAAAAGACAACACAGGTTTCTTCTTTTGTGGGGTGCCGACCAAAACATTTAATATTCTTAAAATACAAGCTGAGGTGCTTTTTTTTTTTTTAAAGAAATCTATTAACGCTATTATAGTTCATTGGTAGCCCAACGTAACCAAAGCAGGGGAGATAATGTATGCTAATCATCACTGATCAGAAATATGATTTCTGTTTATGAAATCTAGCTTTTATAAATATTAGTTAATCTACATAAAAAATCTTTATTGAACTTAAAATGTTTTTTTGGTTCTTTTTAAGAATTAATTTGACATTTTACTACATATATTCAAAATAGGAAACATGAGGATCTACCAAACTATAAAAAATTAAAATGTCTGTCCACAATAATCTGTGCAACTAAATAGAAAAATTTCATTTAGCAGTAAAATAAAATGTTTTTTTGAAGCCAGACTGAGAAGAAATCATCTACATTTTATTATACTAATTATTAATACCTTTTTGATGTAGCATTCAGCAGTGGACCCAGCTTCTCTAGGTAGAGGGGCTCTTCATTAATGACAATCTCGTCAAAACGAATGAAACCAGTACCACCATAAGATTCTATCATCCCTTGAAACAATTTCTGCCAGTTCACCTGTTATAAAGAATACAAAATTAAATATTTAAAAACAGAAGTAGTTTAAATTTAACACCAATATTCATGTAGTGGGCCACTTAAAGAAAAAAATAATTAATTACTCGATCAACTTAGTTTATTATTAGAAACAAAATACATTTTAATAGTCACCTGATTAATATTTAACCCATCTCCCTTTATAGAAGATAAACAGATTTCGAGATAAGAAAAGATAAGGCTACATAGCTGGGTCTTAATTTTATATCAGTTCCCCCCTCCCACCACCCTTTTAAAAATTTTATAACATATGCAGCCAACCTCAATTTAATTTCAAAATATATTTCCAACACCTCCCCTTGATAAAAAAAGCTAATAAAAGTACAACTAAATCTGATTTTCTGGGTCTTCTTGCATCCCCTGTAACCAGGATCTAAGCTAACCTGCAGGTGTATAAGATTCAATATGAGGCAAAGTTATAATTTAAATGAAAGGGATTTTAAATTGCTTAATGCTTTTTTTATGTAGTTATTGATTTAATTTAGACAAGAGGCTTTCAACTTTTCTCATATTTCAGCTTCTCTTTTTCTGATTTCTCTTCCTTACCTCAGTTCTTGTAAACAAGTTGATTAATGCAAAAATTATTATCATATAAAACATTCCATTTAAAGAATAATATGAACTTATTCTACTATTGGTAATTTTTTTTACAAGTCTTTTTTATGAGATCCCTTACTTACTTGGTTTAAACTTACATGACATCTATAAACACACAAAATAGTGTTAGTTCTAGAATCTCCTACTACTCTGTGGAGCCAAAACTTGGAAAACAACAGCGAAGAAAGCACAGACCTGCCTAAAAACTTGCTTTAGAAAGATCCTGAACATCAACTTGCCAAACACCATTACCAACAAAGACTTACTGGAAAGGACAGACCAGAAGCCTATTGCTGAAGACTTCATAAGGGAATGATGCCAGACTTTTTGTAAACCCCAGTAAAAATCAACAGACAATCCCTAATATGGAATCCACAGAAAAAAGAATGAGAGGACACCCTAAGAATACATGAAGACACGAGCTAGAGGCAGACACACAAAACATAGGATACACCTGGAAGCAAGTGGAGAGGAAAGCATGACATGTCTTGTAGACAGCCTATGCCATAGGCAGAAGTAAGTAAGTAAATATTAGAATTTCCAGCCAGAGATAATAACTTTGATTTTGATCACTAATCATTGTTGACTGCGAATATTAACTAAGTAATTTTGTCTTTAAGTTATTACAAGCATAAAATACTGAAAAATTAATTCCCTTAAAAGTAGGTCAGTTCACTAAACCTAAATACGGTACTTCTAATTAGCCTGAGAAACCAAAAAAAATAAAAATGCATTTTGCACACAATTCTATAAAAACTATTGATAGGCTATAATGTGAATAAGCATACCCTGCTTTAAATTTTAAAACAGTTCTTTACTAAACATCTACACTGAAAATTAAGGCAGGAGATTTCTACGGATAAAAAAAATTCATACCCATGTATATTTGGCGTTCATCATTGCCACAGTCATACGATTGTCTTTACTTTCAAAATCGATCTTTGCCTCCTCAGCTGGTATCAGCTGCAATACACATTGTCTCAAAATTAAAAAAACAATGACTACAATTTTATCTGTTAATGCAAGCAATGTCATGTTTCAAAGGCTGCCAAAAACTACATAATGTGTATATTGACAAGACTCTCACACTCTTCATTTATATATAAATAAAAAAATAATTTTTAAAAAAGTATCTATTCTTGTTGAAAAAAAATCAAACTAAGCTATCCAAATAAAGTTTATGACAGATTTTCTTTCTTTGTCATAAAAAAAACAACATTTGCACACAAAGATTTTAAAAATAAAAATGGCATCGGATAACCAATATTATCAAATTCATTGGTATAATTTAATTACCTTTGCAAGCTTCTCAGCAAATTCCATAATGTCCTTGACCTCTAATTCTGCTGAGCTTCTGTTGACTCCAAGTTTGACAAGATTTTCCACCAGACTTTGCTCATATAATTTCTGGGGGAACCTTGAACTAACCTATTTAAAATGTTTTCAGTGTACAAATACATGCAAAGTCAAAATTTACAATCTTTAATTTTATAGTTGTAGTGTTAGGAAAATGATAAATTACATAACAAATTTAAAATCCATTTAATTGTTAAAAAAAGATTTTTGAATAAATCTTTGTAGCACTCCATCCAAAAACAAAGATTTCATGTTAATAATGCATTTTTAATAAGCTTTCAAAAAAATAGAAATAATAAAACAATATTTCATTAACAATAAGTAATAAATTAAAATGCAATGAAGTCATGCATTAATATGTTAAAGATTTTGTTTGGCTTGTTAATCTGCAAAAAAAAAAATAACAACACTGATGTAATAATGAACTACTTAATATTTAAAATCACTGCTAAATAAATTTTGTTGCATTTATTTACATATAGCCTTAAAATGTTGATGGAGAAAATCTTTCAAATTAAATAGAAATAACAATACTTACATATATTCTGTTGCTTTCAGCACTCCTTAAATCTCTGCTAACACTATATCTGATCAATGGATCAACCTCTATAAAATGAAGAAAGCATAAATACCAGTAGGCCAATTGAAAACCCCTAACAGTCACCATAGGGGCTCAAATAATACAGGGTTTGGACTATGATAAATTTTTAAATTTCAGTTGATTAATAAGACGCATAAAATTGGTGTATGGCAAATAAAAGAGTCACGTTAAGCTTCAATTAAATACACAATACACATTTAAGATGTCTCAGTACAACTTTGATAAAAACTAAAATTGCAGTAATTTAAATTAAGGCTCCACAAGAAAATGTTTTTCTGTCAGATTTGTTCTTAACTTTAAATCTTTGATTGATATTTTAGAGATTAAATTCTTGTTATATAAGTCTCCTTTGCTGAAAGTACACATTAAAAATGTAATTGGGGCCCTTTAACTAATGCTGTAACACTTACTGAGGTTATGTAGTTTAATTATGGTATCCTCAAAATCAAAGTCTGTTTCATTCCAAGAGGAATCCAGTGCTGGAAACTTCCCAACTTCTTTAACAAGCTTAAAGAATGGTTCTGCACCTCGCTCATTCAGTGTGTCTTAAATAATTGAGGAAATTAAGTATCTATAAAAGAAGGTTTCTTAATACGCCTTAAATAACATCTTTACATGCATTAAATGTTATATCAGGAAATTTGTCAGAACGGAATTTTGTTCAAAATGAAATTGTTCAATTGAGACTTATTTTTCAAAATGTCATTTAGGGAAGGTGCTAGAGTTAATGAAGGTGTTAGAGCTAGTGAATGTGTTAGTAAAGGTGCTTGTGAAGATGCTAGTGAAGGTGGTAGAGTTAATGAGGGTGTTAGAGTTAGTGAAAGTGCTAGTGAAATTGCTATTGAGAAATGGGAAAGATATAAACTTTGTAATAAAATTTATTCAAATTTCCATTAGAACAATATTCTGTCAAAATTCTTTCAAAAAACTTTCTTATAACTTTTAATTACACATAAAGAAGAAAGATATCACTCATATATCTAAAATATAGGTACAAGTTTTCTACATTTGGATCATGGGGGGTTGGGGGGAGGGGGGGGGGGGGGTCTTCTCATGCTAAAGAATAATCAATGAGAACATTAAAAAAAACTTGCCATTGTTAATTTAAATATGAGAAAAAAAATCATCAGGCTTCATGAAATTTTCAACAAGGAAAAGATTTTACTATTTTAATATTTTGGTTTGTTCAAACATACTCAGTATCTGAAAGCAACATTATAGGGATTGACTACGGTGCTGCATACATAACAACTGTCAAATTTTATTACAAGTACACACATTTCTTTTTTCTTCTGAAAATGCTGAAGATTGTGCCACTTTATCGAATTGGTCCCCACATCCTTTCACTGGTTACTGTCTACAAATGATAAGTAAATAAAACCTCTGATTTTAAACTTTGTGTCACTTGTAAAATAACAATCTTTAAATCTTGGATGCTTGAGAGATTTTCATTAACTTAATGAATTTGAAAAGGAGCAACTCAAATTAGTACCATTAAAAATGACATTGACTTTAATGAAGCAATAACATATCAAATGTCATCAGATAATTTGTGACATTCACCTGTCATGGAGTCATCTACATACTGATGTTACTTGATTACAAAAAACTTGATTGTATCTTGTACTTACTCAAGTCCAAACAAGCTGCATAAAATTTACGAGGCTGCGTTTTGTAAACTGGATCATCTTCTTCTCTTTGCTCCAAGAGAGCTAAGGTCAAGAGAAATTGACATTTTTCAGTACGTGAAAGAAAGGTAAATAGGTATTACATGGAATTTATTTCCACTATTGACTTTAAATGGAGACAGTAAATTCAATTTTGAAACAATTAATAATGCCCATTAAGCTTAAAAAAATTTTTTTCGATGATGTTTTTGAGGGAATGCTTAAATATTTTAGGTTTTTTAAATTATGTGTGATCATGTGTGTGATCATGGTAAAAAATATTATCATTATGGCTTTCATCTTAAATAGTCATTAGATTTTAGTCTGTCAGTTAATGTCATACAATATATTGATTTTTTCAATATTGAATTTTATTTTAACAGACTATTGTCACAGAATAACAATCAGATGCTGAGCATCGATGCAGCACTTACTTTTAATTTTTATTGCATTACTGTCACCTATCAGAGTTTCCAAATCAATTTTTGACTTGTCCGGGGCCAGCACCTGACTTTTCAGCCAGCCACCACACGCATACTGGTAGAAGTCATCACAGGGGTTGACACTCTCATCTATGTACGACCTCAGCCGAGCCGCTGCAACAGTAATAGCTTTATCTACATATGCTTTTGCAATTTAATATAAATAATATAAATATTCCTCGATCACATACTAAAATTATATCATGAAGTATATTTGTTAATGTTTGAATGATGAATTTATTTATTATATTTATTTTGCTTTGTTTGTTTGCAAACGGGGTGGGAAGTTTAAAACAGTTTAACAATTAATTCTGTTATTGCATGGTAAGTAAATATATTTTTGTATTATTTAACAAATTGTACATAGAAACTTTTTTTGAACTCTCTAAAAGGCATGTTTAAACACAATGAGTCAATTTGAAAGAAACGGACTGCACAATAATATGATTACCTGATTTGACACATGAATCTGTCAAGCAAGTTACTGAAATGAAGAATAAAAAAGTAGATAAGTACTTTAAGAATTGTGACTTTTCCTCTGTAAAATAATTGATAAACATAAATATATAACCTTCAATTTTAATGTCACATTTTTCATTGTAAGATTGCTGTTCAACATGAATCTTTGTCTGCAATGACTCGTATCCTGGCTTTCTGCAATGACTTGTAATACTTGTAGTATCTTTTCTTTAAAGACTTGCAGGGTCGGATAAACCTATCGGAAAAGTAATCACATGCTACTGGAAGGCTTTCAGGGGCCTGGTGATAAATATCAAATTAAAAAAAGTTTTTTTTTTTTGCATTGTTTCTCTTTGAGTTCATAACGATGACAGATTATCAAAATTAACTAAAACTACACAAAGTTTTAGAGATAGGCCTAATCTTCCTGAAGACAAGTGATCTGGAGTTTGCATACGAATTTCTGCATTTCATGAAGTCTGAATTGCATAACGTAGTTGGAACAATCTCATAAAAACAGTTCCAGGTTTATAATGACTAATGATCACGAACTGGTGAATGAACCTTTTCAGGGTCTCCTTCAATTCTAAATACGTATTTTGTAACTATTACCCTATGTGAGAAATTGTCTTTATCGATAACATTTAAAATAATAAAACTTGGACATCTTTTTTTGACACCTTCTACATTAAATACGGCATCTTCATCTTCCAATAAATCTTGAAAAATTTTCATCCCCAGCAAATTATTGCACATATTTGAACATTTGTTAATTAGTCTGATCACAAAATATATAGGCATAGGCCTATATAATAATTTCGTTGCGTGCCAACTGCTTCATCTTTCTGGGATTGCAAAGCAGTGTATCAGTGAAAAAAAAATCTATTAAATTGGCATATTATTTCAGAAAAAACAAAATCCAATCTAATTTTTAAAAATAAAATGATGATGAAGTGCCGCTTAAAAACATTCCAAGTTCTTTGTCTGTTACTGTTTATTGTCAGAAACAGTCCTGTCCTTAATCACGTGTTTCCTGTCTTCAATGACGTGTTTCTGTTTAGTAAGTAACCTTTTTCCATTTCGTCGATGACGTGTTTAGATCAGACGAAAGGAAATTTATATCAATTGCCATTTCAATTCTCTGTAGATTAAAAGATCATTCATGACGGTCACGGTTTAAGTTAAAATATCAACAGTGAAATAGTTATTTTGTATAGGCCTACCGTGTACAGCTGACCAGCTATTTTTAATTTATTGAAAGCGTTTCGTACCAAATATTTAAAAAAAAAAAATCATAAAGAACCGATGTAAAAAAAAACAAAAAACGGGACCATTGGTAATCGATGCATTGTATTTAAGTATTATTTAAGACGCCTTCTTTCTGTGTTATTTCATGATTGGAAGAAACAAAAAGAAAAAAAAAGTGGGAGGAGGGGGGAACAACAACAAACGAAAATCATTAGAAACGTAAATGAAATATTATTAGCAATAAAAAGACTTCGAATTATTACTTCAGCGAAATTTAAGTTTTTTTATAACTGTAATACCGACTTCGCCCTTTCCCTAGCCCCTGCCAACGCACACACTTATACACCGTTTCCCCGGCTCAACCCTTTTCTTTACGCCAACGGCCTCCTCACTTTTAAGCCGTACCTGAGGAGCACTCCAATTTGGCGCCAATAAGGCAAAGTAATTTTAATTACTTCTTGTGTAGCTATATATGCTATGCTTTTTTTTAAAAATCCTTAGTTTGCATCCTCCTGCATTTTTTTTTGGAATTCAAATGTTACCAGTTAGGCTCATGCTGTGTGTCTGAGTTTCTCTAGTAGAGCTAGCAATGCTGAAGTTGAGTGACTGGATGGAGTGTCTTATTAATTCGTGTCTTTAAATAATATCTTGACCCTATAAATTGCTCATTGACAATTATTATCTCCTGTGTACATTGATACAAATAGTATTTGGGTTATTCATATCACTTTTTTTTTCTATATGTGAGGGCCCACCATCAATTTATTGATTATCCTGACTCCTGATTGGAATTCAGCGTTTGGGGATTGAAATCCTGACCACCAGCTACTTGGGATTGAGCCAGTTTAGACCACTCAGCCATACAAAAAATTCCTAAATTTTAGTTAACTTTAAAAAAAAAATGCATACAGATATGGAAATAAAAAGCAGGAGCTTTATATCACCACATGATGTAAAACTATTTTGACAGAAAATTCTATCGAGCTTTATAACAGCAGGCCTATCTCTATCTTACTCTCTCACCAATTCCCATAAACCATTTTGACAGAAAATTCTATCAAGCTTTATAATAGCAGACCTATCTCTATCTTACTCTCTCACCAATTCCCATAAACCATTTTGACAGAAAATTCTATCGAGCTTTATAATAGCAGACCTATCTCTATCTTACTCTCTCACCAATTCCCATAAACCATTTTGACAGAAAATTCTATCGAGCTTTATAATAGCAGACCTATCTCTATCTTACTCTCTCACCAATTCACATAAACCATTTTGTCAGAAAATTCTATCAAGCTTTATAATAGCAGACCTATCTCTATCTTACTCTCTCTCTCCAATTCCCATAAACCATTTTGACAGAAAATTCTATCGAGCTTTATAATAGCAGGCCTATCTCTATCTTACTCTCTCTCCAATTCCCATAAACCATTTTGACAGAAAATTCTATCGAGCTTTATAACAGCAGGCCTATCTCTATCTTACTCTCTCACCAATTCCCATAAACCATTTTGACAGAAAATTCTATCGAGCTTTATAACAGCAGGCCTATCTCTATCTTACTCTCTCACCAATTCCCATAAACCATATTGACAGAAAATTCTATCGAGCTTTTTTAATAGCAGGCCTATCTCTATCTTACTCTCTCACCAATTCCCATAAGCTGGAGATGGCAAGCGTTTGTCTTGGTGTCTCCTTGTGAACGGTTCTTGTGTCTTATATAATATGAATCCGAAAGGGTGAGTTACGCTGTTAATTAAAGCTTTTGTATTTCATGACGTACATTGAGATAACAATTCTTATGCTGCCCTCGCGGAAACTACATTGTCTACATGTCAACTAAGTTGTTTTTTTTTAATTTAATTCTGTCTCTGCTATTGTTTGTTCGCTGATGAAGGCTTCCTGTCGACACGTTCATTGTTTTGTTGCTTTCATTTTTTTCAGTTTCTCCTATACTTTGTTACACTCATTTCCTGTTTTGCAAACCCGATTGCAGTATCTTCCCCTTCTTACCATAAAATAATCACCGTGCCTCCTATTCATATAATGTTAAACTCGCCACTGTTTTTTACATTAATGAACTAAAAATGCTGGTTGAGCCAATCGTTTTTACCCTCAGGTGGTGTGGAGAAGAAGTAAAAGACAAGGAAGGCGGCGATGAACCCCAAGAGGATAATAAGGATGATGACGACGAGCACGACGAGGACTTTTTCCAATGTGCTTCTCTTGTCCATGCATCCTTGTCGAGGAGGAGGGGCTGTTGGGGGGATGGGCGTGGCTGTCTGGGTGACAGGCTGGGTGACAGCAACTTCCTCTGGTGGAGGGGGCGGGGGCTCTGGCTCCACGCTGGAAATAAAACAATCGCAAATTTAAATAAAACAAATTCCGAAACAAAACAATGAAATATTGAAATAAACAATCAATGATTGAACAAAAAAAATCAAAGAGTGAAGTAAAAAAATCAGGCGCGTCATTTATAAATCAACCACCTTCAAAATGTAAACAAAAAAAAATGTGTTGAAAAGTCGGCACCCATGTCAAAGTCGGCACACATGTAAAAATTGGCGCACATGTCAAAGCTGGTGCACATGTCAAAGTCTGCACACACGTCAAATTCGGTGCACATGTCTAAGTCTGCACACAAGTCAAAGTCGGCACACATGTCAAAGTCGGCACACATGTCACAGAAATGTTCAAACTTTTAACACATAAGGAAACAAAAATAATCTTAAATTCTTTTTTTTAATGAGTATTTTCTTGGGCCCTTTTGAATGATCTATTGACCTTTGACATTGAAGGATATGAGGGACATACGAGCCCATTGAAAGTCTTCGGTTAAAGTTGTGATCTGGATTTAATTTCTATCATGTGGTTTTTTAAAATCTCAACAATAATGCAGCCATTAAAACGATCTGTAGAAATCCTTAATCGCTAAACCAATGCCGTAGCATGTGATTCCCGTAGAATCACTGAACCAAGGCTGCAGATAAGACTTCTGGTAGAATCCATGAACCAAGACTGTAGAATAACACACTCAAGATCCAAACACACTCAAGAATTACCGTCCCGTCAGCAACCTCTCCTTTCTCTCAAAAATCATAGAAAAACTCATACTCTCTCAGCTCTCTGGCTATCTTCATTCTCGCAATCTCTATCCTTCCTCTCAGTCCGCCTACCGACTTGGACATAGCACAGAAACAGCACTGGTCCGAGTCATGAGTGACCTCCTGCGCGCGATGGACGATGGCAAACTCTCTATTCTCACTCTGTTAGATCTCTCTGCTGCATTTGATACCATTGACCACCAGATTCTTCTTGACCGCCTTCATCTTTCTTTCGGACTTACTGGCTCAGCTTTAAACTGGTTTCAATCATATCTTTCTGACAGAACTCAAAAAGTCTCTATTTCCAACCGCTCTTCCAAACCTTCAGCCCTGTCTATTGGAGTTCCTCAAGGATCGGTCCTTGGGCCGGTCCTTTTCATCCTCTACACTAAACCTCTATCATCTCTCATTAGCCACCACTCAGTTTCCAGTCAATCCTTTGCTGATGACACTCAAATCAGTGACTCTTGCTTTCCTGATCAACTTGATGCCACAATCCTTCGCATACAGGAGTGCGTGGACGATGTAAAGCGTTGGATGACTTGCAACAAACTGAAGCTAAATGATGATAAAACGGAAATCCTTCTCATCCACTCTCAAAACAAACCTCTCCCTCCATTCGCTCCTTCTTCTATATCTATTGGCAACTCTGACATCACACTCTCTCCCTCTGCCAGAAACCTTGGAGTCACGCTTACGGACACCCTCTCCATGGACAAACATGTCACGAATATATGCAGATCAGCATATAACGAAATTAGAAAAATCAGCACCATTAGACACCTCCTCTCCTTTGATGCCACAAAAACTCTCGTCTCTTCACTCATTCTTTCAAAATTTGACTACTGTAACATTCTTCTCTCAGGCATTCCTCAACACCACATAGAAAAACTTCAGAAGGCACAGAACTCAGCATGCAGACTCATTTTTAAATTAAAGAAACATGACCACATTCAACCACACATGCGGCAACTCCACTGGCTTCCAATATCCTCTCGCATCAAATACAAGTCTTCCAATCTTTGCTTCAACTCGTTCACTGACCCTCACTTTCCTGTCTATCTCTCTGATCTGTTGCTTCCTTACATCCCCACAAGACAACTACGTTCTTCCATTGACAGTAGAACCCTCTCAATCCCAAGAACTAAAACTAAGACCATCGGTGAACGCTCCTTCTGCTTCCATGGGCCCACGTTCTGGAACCAGCTCCCCTTCCATATACGTCATAGTGAAACCTCGTCCATTTTCAAAAAGTCCCTTAAAACTCATCTGTTTAGGTCCGCCTATGACCTGTGATGCACCCTCCTTGCCCTACCTCATTTTCTGTTTCGGGTTGATCCTGAAGTGTCAAAGTGTCCTCGTTTTATAGCCATTTTCATTGTTTCTATAGAATAGTAGTTACTATCCTAGTGTCTCATTTTTATTTTACTTAGTTTACATGTTTTAATAATTGTAAAGCGCTTAGAGCTTTATGATAAGCGCTATATAAAAATGCCTAAATAAATAAATAAATAAATAAATAAGAATTCCTCCCGTAGAATCACTGAACCAAGTTGGTAGAATAAGAATTCCTGTAGAATCACTGAACAAAGACTGTAGAATAAGAATTCCTGTAGAATCACTGAACCAAGACTGTAGAATAAGAATTCCTGTAGAATCACTGAACCAATGCTGTAAAGAATAAGATTTCTTTTAGAATCTCTGAACCACGTATGTAGAATAAGGATTCTTGTAGAATCACTGAACCAAGGCTGTTGAATAAGAATTCCGGTAAAATCACTGAACCAAAGCTGAGGCAAAAGAATTCATTCTCCGTGTTTAAAATTCATGTTGTAGGGTCACGTGTACTGAGGTAGGGTCACGTGTACTGAGGTAGGGTCACGTGTACTGTTGTAGGGTCACGTGTACTGGTGTAGGGTCACGTGTACTGTTGGAGGTTCATGTGTACTGTTGTAGGTTCACGTGTACTTATGAATCGTTCTTTCACAATCATAAATTTGAAAATAACATAAAATACCGGTGTTTAAAAAATGCATACTTTCTATTTCAAGTGTTGATATTATGTTAAGTAAAATTAAACAAAATATAGTAGGATCTACTGGACGAACTGAAAAAAAAAGGTGTAGGGTGGGAAGGGGAGGTCAATTTCAGGCTTTTGTGTAGAGTTTGGGAATCTCTGGCAATGCCAAATAGCTCAGAAAGCCAGCGACACTTTTTTTTAAAACCATGACGTCCTAATTGTCTATAAATAAATTCATTTTGTTGGATTTTTGTAGGGGGTGGAAATCAAAAGCTACTCTGTACGTGCTCTGGCGGGTTGTCCTAAAAAGTACGCGTGCAACAGGGTTGGGGGAGGGGGGTGTAGAAATTTGAACTTTTTTGCACGCGTTCTTTATGGATATAACTTTGTTGTGCCCGATCACCATTTTTTGGTGAACCTGACAATAGCGCCAATTTTGCTTTGGTCCTAATGGTTTGTGCTATTGACAGGTTTCAATATACAAAATTAAAATATGATTCATTTGGTAGACTATTTGACTATCTCCCAAAATTTATGTTGTCAAATGATTGTGTTTTCATTTTGAGATAAAAAAAAAAATAAGATCAGTAACAAAACAAAAAAAATCAGCTGTATCCATTATAAATTATAATATTGATAATTCAGTAACATTTGATACCCCCAACCCCAAATTATTTTTTTTTAAGAAGAAGAAGCCATCTTAACGCCAGTTTCTCAATTTCTATAAATAATCCTGGTTTGGTGCTGCAATAGCTCGGAAAATGTTCCCAAGTGGTCGTGGCACTAAAAAGTTTGAGAACCGCCTGCGCTCCTGGGACCGCTGCTGGCTTTGGAACACACCAAATCTTACACTTACATCTCCTGCAAGTTGGGAATGGTGGTAACAATATCGTCCGTGAGTCATGTCACGTCATTGGTCTATATTTAGGACTGAGAGTATTTGCTTGAGATCACGATATTGAAAATTTTGCTCTTGACATTTGAAACTTAACGTGAAACTTTAATGTAATAACATCCGAAGCTGTAGATATTTCTAAGTTTTATTCACGAGATCAACAAACTAAGCGATCTATGTTAAGACCGAAGCTATATATTTCTAAATTGTCTTTACTTTATGACAACAACAAAATATGCGATCTATGTTAAGACTGAATCTATATATTTCTAAATTGTCTCTATGACAACAACTAACTAAGCGATCTATGTTAAGCCCTTCGTTATTTTTGGAGAAGAGAGTAAAAATGCGGCCGCCTCCTGGCTATTGTGCCGAGATTATATTAGTACCACACGACACGTTTGCCCTTTTAGGTGCAAGTAAACAATGCATTCTGGGATTCCTGGTTAGCGTAGACGATGGGCGCCCTCTGAGTTAGATTTGATATTGGGGAGATTAACCAATGGGAGCCACATTTTCTGTGCTGGGGTGGAGCTGTTTTTAAACAGGAATACATTGTCTGAAATAGTTTATAGCACTGTGTAGTGTTGTTTAAACAAAATACACTGTCTGAAATAGTGTGTAGTACTGTGTAATGTTATTTAAAAATAATACATTGTCTGAAATGGTGTGTAGTACTTTATAGTACTTTGTAGTACTATGTAGTGTAGTTAATCAATAGTACGTGTGCTCAATTCTGAATTCAGTCAGGGTGCTTGCAGGAATTTTTCTTTTCCTTTTTTTTTCGGGTGGAGGAAGAGAGAGGAGTGGGACTAGAGAGAGGAGTGGGGGAAGAGAGAGGAGTGGGTGAAGAGAGAGGAGTGGGTGCAGAGAGAGGAGTGGGAGAAGAGAGAGGAGTGGGACTAGAGAGAGGAGTGGGTGAAGAGAGAGGAATGGGAGAAGAGAGAGGAATGGGGGAAGAGAGAGGAGTGGGGGAAGAGAGAGGAGTGGGAGAAGAGAGAGGAATGGGGGAAGAGAGAGGAGTGGGAGAAGAGAGAGGAGTGGGAGAAGAGAGAGGAGTGGGAGAAGAGAGAGGAATGGGGAAGAGAGAGGAGTGGGGGAAGAGAGAGGAGTGGAAGAAGAGAGACGAATGGGGGAAGAGAGAGGTGTGGGAGAAGAGGGAGGCGAGGGAGAAGAGAGAGGAGTGGGAGAAGAGAGAGGAGTGGGAGAAGAGAGAGGAGTGGGAGAAGAGAGAGGAATGGGGAAGAGAGAGGAGTGGGGGAAGAGAGAGGAGCGGAAGAAGAGAGACGAATGGGGGAAGAGAGAGGAGTGGGAGAAGAGAGAGGAGTGGGAGAAGAGAGAGGAGTGGGAGAAGAGAGAGGAGTGGGAGAAGAGAGAGGAGTGGGGGAAGAGAGAGGAGTGGGGGAAGAGAGAGGAGTGGGATTTTAGACGTTCTTTAAAAACTTGATCTCCCACATATTTAGATAGTCATAATATTGCCTGACAGTAATTAATTCCATGCAGTTCTTTAACAACATTTAGTTTCTAGCAGTAACTTTACTAGCGAAGATAAGGCATTTAATTGTTAACAAGAGCAGACAGAACCTGACACGTGCTAATGTTATGCTGTGGAGACTGGGTTCAAACGATAGAAAGGGGAATATGCAGCACACGATATGAGAACCCTTGAGAACAGAACAAACAGCACAGCAAAAATCATTTCTTTAAACTCTCCCCACCCCCAACCACCTCACACACACACACACTTGGAGTGCTCTCTATTTCCGGACACACTGCTGTAGTTAGTAGAAGATGGGGGCAGGATAACCTCAACAGATTTCAAGCTTGAGTGTAATATGCCAATACAGTCCAAACCAAATGAACGTATTGAGTTACAGTCTAGGCCTCTCACAGGACATCATGTGCCCCTAATTAACACATCCGTACTTTAATTAATTCGCATAAATAATTGGTTTATGGCATCTGAATTTCAGTTGATGTGAGTGAAGACATGTGTTTAGTATGACATACAGAACAGAGTCTAGTTTTATTTGTTTCTAATTAATATTTTGTTTAGCTCTCTTTGTATTGCGTTATTTGATTCGGTTCAAGGCCAAGAAACGCCGATAAAAATATGAATTGGAACGCAACGCTACTGAGGACTGTTTCAATTCGTATTTGAGAGAAGGGTTCTCAGCCTGGGAAATACGGTTGTTCAAGTGTTTTATGGCTATATTTCAGGTTTTATGGATATATTTAAAGGTTTATGGATATTTTTCAAGGTTTGTGGATATACTTCAGGGTTTATGTAAACATTTCAGGTTTTATGAAAAAAAATTCAGGTTTTATGGCGATATTTCAGAGTAATGGATATATTTAAGGATTATAGATATATTTCAGGGTTTGTGGATATATTTCAGGGTTTATGGATATCTTTCAGGGTTTGTGGATACATTTCAGGGTTTCACTTAATCGTAATTTTGAAGAATTGATCTTATTTATTTTCAATAACTTAACACTTACAGTAAAACAACCTGTAGGTATGATCTTGAGGAATCTCTCACTTCAGTTTTTGCATTGCAATCCTATAGATAGTGTGTTAATAAATTGTGTTTATGGAAGATGGGAAACGAAACGGAAACAATACGGTCAATACTATTTGTCATTTCATGGGGTAATAAGGGGAGAGACTGCAATCAGGTTAGTACAAAATAAAATGAGTAAAACAGAGTATGGTTAAACCTGAAAAATTAAACGCAACAAAACAGCGAACGTGTCGGCAGAAAGCCTTCGTCAGCGAACAAAACAACAGAAAAAACGTTATAGAAATAAGAAATAGCACTTAGCTGGTAAGTAGTATCTGTGGGCAGCAATAGAAGTGTGGCAGAAGGAAAATGAGTGAGAGTTTAAATAAGCAGCGGCGAAAAAAAGGGGGGGAGAAAAGGTTCACTGTGATAGGTCAGAACGTGGAGGGGTGGAGCTAGGGTCAAGCTGTGAACAGAGACATAACATTAATCCCATCTGGCGTCAAAGTTGCAGGAATTGTCATTGTATGCGCCTTACGGAACTCCAACTCCGGGTTCGAATTCAGAGTTTCTTTCTCTTAGATGAATAACCGAGTCTCATCCACCCGGGGTGATGTTTTTGCTTGAATTGAACTCCAGACCACTCACTTGAAGTTTGCTCAGTTAAGACCATTGGGCCACCAATGTATACGGAAATCATCTGTTGGAAGCTTTTTTACGAAAAAAATGACTGAAAATAGAAACATTACGTAATGCGATGTCACGATTTCCATTCTTAGAAAAGACAAAATCTATACCGGAAATAGAATATTAAAATTTTTTTTTTTACAGTATTTATACAGTATATATACAGTATTTATGTGAAATATGAATGATAAGCACATATCGTAATTATGAAACCAACATTTCTTTATTTGAACTCATCCTAACTTTGTTCTAATATGACCTAGTGTTAATTTCGAGGTATCACTTGCACACGTGACTGTTTCAATGCAGCTTCTTCTTGAGGCCAAGATCGTCTACGACACACAGGAATCACACGTTGATTAAGAGAGCGTGCGTATGGTGAATGACGTAGCATATGCATAATTTTATTTTTAAACGAAAATAATTCAAGAGTATTCTTAGTTTTGAAAATGTCGTATGTGTGAGATCTAAGTGTGCTTTACTATGAACACCCCCCCCCCCCAGTGACCTATTTCGCCTCCTCCAATACAAAAGACAATAATCTATATGATCTACTGCCACGACCATCTCGTGAGTTTGACAACCCACGGGCCTGCAGGAGGCCTTGGATATTCAAGGGGCCCAAAGTTGTGATGTGGAAGAAAAAAGAAAATCAAGTTTGAATTAAAAAAACTAAAAAATCAAAAAGAGTTAGGGAACCTAACCGATATATATATATATATATATATATATATATATATATATATATACATATACACACATTGTCATAATAATTACAAACTTATGAAATGAGAGACTGTCCAGGATTAACCCCTTCACCACCAAGTTGCTCTTTCTTTATAACGTACTATACAGGAAGGGAAAACGTCACAACTCCGGTCTTAGGTAAACTTTCGCCCTGTGCAAAACACCCCTTCCCTGTCCCTGTATGGCTCACTACAATAAACTAAGGGAATTTAAATATTTTCTGAGTGCCCCGGGTGCCCTTATGGCCACGGCGCCCTGTGCGAGGGCACATGTCGCACACCCTAAAGGCTGGCGTTCAACGTCACACTTCATTGTCATTCGTTTTTTAACCTGAAAAGTTTCACAGAATTCACCCTTGAATGTCAAAAAACAGCATGTGAATGTCACCAAGTCATCACGTGTCTGTCACTAATATCACGATTTGAATGTCACTAAATTCACTATGTGGTGGCTTATGTCATAGGGTATTTCTGTAGCGAAATGTGCTGATATTTAGACTTTTATATTAAATAAACACGTTACATTCTAAGCCAATCTATGTAGGCATTTTTCGAACCCAGCGTCTTGTCCTTAAAGAAAACTATCCATTCAATGTGTAGTTTGTTTTGCCTGGTGCATAACCTTTCTGACGTTATAAAGATTGCCTTCCCGTAAATGTTATAAATCTCACAGCTTGTGGAAGACTGGAAGAAGACAATTCTTAAGTACCTAATTTTTATTGTAGGAAGAAAAACTATCTCTGTAAACGTCTGTAAAGCTTTTAACTCTTAAAGATTAGACAGCATACAATTTTGTTTAAACGTTTTCTTATATTTCAAACATCGAACCAAGGAACTTTGCTCTTTCGCCATATTAATGTATTTTAAAAAATAAAAATAAAATAAAAAAAGAGTTTTTCTTTCCGAACATTTGGGTCAGATACGTTGATAGCTTTCTTGGCACTGCATCTGTTTTGAATTCTTGCCACGTTGGGTTTCGTATGATTTGCCTTTGGCTTACGCAAGCACTATCGCTCACAACTATTCTTCACAACAATGCCACCTTTCTAATTTGTGATGGTTGACTCGTTCAATATTTCCTACATGTCTGTTGTTGTTTGACACAGAAATAAATGCTGTGAAATTATTAGAATGAGTACGGCACTGCTTATGAGCAAGAGTTAATATTTATTTTTATTGCTTAACCCTTGATTCATGATTTAAAGGCTGTTAATATAAATAATTGTAACTTAAGTCTGATGAGCTTTTAACTCTTAAAGATTAGTCAATTAATTACATATTTGATTGGGCCGTTTGTTATGAAAGTTGTTTTAGTTTGGTATGGAAGAGACGATGATTATGGACCCCACTGAATGTCATTATTTAATGTGGAGACAGCCTTGGATATTTTGCAACTGTTGCATTCGTCAGAAAAATTTCCACCCAGAAATAACTTTAAATTAATACACAAATAAGTTTTCATGACGAGATGATGAAACTAACTTGTATCTTCAGAACTGATCAACCACACTAGAGTTCATATAGTTGAATATGAGTCCGTGTCATAGTCTAGAAACAAGGAGTGCTCTAATTTTTAAACGCACGGTTTCTTAAATTTAGCAAACTGCAAGACCTCAAATCGCATAGAAAGTCCCTGTCTGCTACAAATTAAAATAAAACTCAGAAATTCCGACGTTTGAACTCTGACCTTCCTGTGTAATTATTGGGGCGTTCTCACGTGTTGCCGTGCTTTGGCAGCTCACGCTATAAATTCTGGCCATCGGTGCACAGAAGGGCGGGTAAAGAAATGACTAGTGTGGCCAGATTTAGCACATCTGAGCATTTAAAAGAAATAATGAATCGCATACTGGGTCACAAGGCACAAGTGGGCTCCAACATTATAATATATAAATAGATAAACTTGTCAATTACGATGAAAGCTCTTTGAGTGCTGATGTAACTATGCATTTTTTGAAACAGAAAGGGAAACCAAATTTACTTCAACACATTTACATCATTTACTTAATTCATTTCATTTACTACATTCATTTTAATTACAAAATTTACTTTATTTACTACATTCACTTTATTTACCTCATCAACTTCATTTAATACATTAATTCCATTTAATACATTCAGTTCATTTAATACATTCACTTCATTAAATACATTCCATTTCATTTGCCACATTCACTTCATTAATATATTTCATTTACTAATTTACCGCATTCACTTCATTTACGACATACATTTCAATTACAAATTTACTTCATTTACTACATTCAATTCATTTACTACATCCACTCCTGTCCCAGGAGTAGTTGAGAAAGATAGAGAGTCAAAGATGATAATGACACACATGATAATAACGCTGTGAAAGGAAATTGGAGCGGTAAGAGTGACCAAATATCTTCAGCTACCTCACCGTGACCAATTGTCTTTAGTTATATTGGTCGTGGCAGCCCTTGCCTATCATTCTTATCATGCAGCCCATTAGGGGAGACCTCCTAGGCAGCCGTTTCGTCTCAGCTACGATGTGATATAATCACAAAGTAGAAACCATGTGTAGAAACCGTACAAGAGGGCGCCTGTCACCACGCCGGGATGGGAATGGGTGGATTTGGGGGACGTTAAATTATATCCCAGCCCATAGAAACTGCGACTGCAGGTGCTCTGAGAGCAGCACCGCTAGCCAACCAGGTGGAATTGAGTGGAAGGTGGGGGGGGGGGCTGTCTCAAGGGCGGAGTGCCCCAGACGTGCCACTTCGCGGCCCGCCTAGAATGACGCTGGTTGGGGGGGGGGGATGAGGGGGGACGTGGGGGAAAACTGAATGAGCGCTGGCTCGGTAGTTTGAGGTTTTTCTTAAGAGAGTTATTCAGTAATGTAAAAACAATTTAATGTTCAGCACCGCTAGCCAACCAGGTGGAATTGAGTGGAAGGTGGGGGGGGGGGGCTGTCTCAAGGGCGGAGTGCCCCAGACGTGCCACTTCGCGGCCCGCCTAGAATGACGCTAGTTGGGGGAGGGGGATGAGTGGGTACGTTGGGGAAAACTGAATGAGCTCTGGCTCGGTAGTTTGATGTTTTTCTTAAGAGAGTTATTCAGTAATGTAAGAACAATTTAATGTAATATATAATGTAAGAACCAAAAAAAAAAAAGATGATCATCTGTCATTTAATTCGAATCTTTAGTTGCCGTAGCTTGTTTTTTTCAACTTTCAAACTGCTTTCAAATCTACACGATTTACTGACTAAACTTCAATTTTCACTATCGTGGTTTCTTTTAAGAACGTCTGTCTATTATGTATGTAATTCTCTACACACTATATCTGCTTGATATAAATGTTCACATATTGTAATTGATGGATTCAATTTTTGTTTTAAGGCTCGTCTTCAGTTTAAGGACGCTTGTGTTTGATGCTTATCAGTTACATCTTGCATAAATTCCGAGGATCAGAAGAACTTGACATTCATTAAAACTTGTTTAAAAAATTCTTAAATAATAATAATGATGCAATTTAAGATTTGAAATGCATCGACTCAGTGATTGGCTAATTAAAAAGTAGGAAGTGAGTCATGGATATTTAAAAAGTAGGAAGTGAGTCACGGCTACTTAAAAAAGTTGCAAATGAATCAAATCAAGTTAACGATGTCATCCGTGTTGTAACTTCACTGAAATTCAAGTGTGTTCACATTTGTTCTACCCTCTTTTATCCTGTACTAATCATTGCCAATTTCTCTCATTCACGTAAACAACATATTTTATTCTCCACTTTCACTTCCTCATCCCCATTTCTTCTTCATGTCTTTAGTCGTTTCCTTCAACTCTCTTCTTTTCTTTGTCGCACATATTTCCCTTATGTACTAACACAAAATACCCATTCAATATGCAATAATAAAATAACATAATTCTCCCCCGTGAACATGCCAACGAATAAATTTAAACAACAACAACAACAACAAAATAAAACAACAACATTAGCGCTGTGTTGCATTATTAGAAAACTCAAAAGCATCCACTTTGAAAGGTTTCTCGGAACCTGTTATAGTACACCATAAATAAATTGTTAGCACGAGAGACCTACTTTGGAGAAGCGTTGAAATTGAAGGATATGTAGCTGCTTACTGTTTAACATTGTGTAATGATTGATAAACATTTTAAACATGTCATTATGAAGCGTACTTGTTTTACTACATTGAGACCACGACTTTAGACCACGACTTGAGACCGCGACTTGAGACCACGACTTAAGACCATGACTTGAGACCGTGTAGAGCAGGGCTCTCAAACTCAAATCATCCGGGGGCCGCAGGTGGTAGAGTCTGAGTGAAACTGGGCCGCATCAAGTATTCCACTAAGTCACCAAAGTACAACTGTTACAGTCTGTTGAACATTTATTAATAAAAAAAATAAAACCATTAAGTGTTCTCAAGACCTAGGCTTCACATTCTTCCTCCTACTCCTTGTTGCCAGAGATCTGGCAGCGCTTCTTCTTACACAGCTGAGCAACAGCTTGAGTGAGGAAGCAACTGAGACTCTCAGTATAGCTTGAAGACGCTCATCAGTAAGTTCGGCCCTGAACTTTGACTTGTTAAAGTTCATAGTGGGAAAAGAGCTTTTCACACAGATAGGTACTCTCAATTAAGGCAGACGATCAACTTGAACAACCTGGAAATCTCGGGTAAGGTGGAGGGTAATGCTCTCATACATGGTCCATGCTTGTCCGTTTTTCCATTCACCTCCCTGAACTTAGAATGGCACTGAAGATCAGTCAGATCCCTTTGAAGCGCAAGTAGGGGTGGGTGATGTAGCATCCAAATTGAAGGAGAAATGGTCAGCAAAAAGTTGAAAAGTTGCTCTGTCTGTTTTGAAGTCTAAAAAATGTAATCAAATTCTTTCTGTAGCTAGTCTTATCAGCCGGTGCTAGTTTTAGCGTTCTAAAAATCAATAAATAATTTGTGAAATAAACAGTAATGATTCCCCCCCCCCCATGTATACCCATATTTACTTTTATATTATATAAGGGTTTTAAAGAATGCTTGTTTTCAGGTGAGCCATAGTACAGTATCCAATGTCCAGGTGAGCCATAGTTCAGTATTTCATGTGCAGGTGAGCCATGTTACAGTATCCAATGTGCAGGTGAGCCTTACTACGATGTCCAATATTCAGGTAAGCATATTACAGTATCCAATATGCAGGTGAGCCGTATTACAGTATCCAAGTACAGTTGAGCCATTCTACAGTATCCAAGTACAGATTAAGCCATACTACAGTATCCAATATGCAGGTGAGCCGTATTACAGTGTCCAAGTACAGGTGAGCCATTCTACAGTATCCAAGTACAGATTAAGCCATACTACAGTATCCAATATGCAGGTGAGCCGTATTACAGTGTCCAAGTACAGGTGAGCCATACTACAGTATCCAAGTACAGATTAAGCCATACTCCAGTATCCAATATGCAGGTGAACCGTATTACAGTCTCCAAGTACAGATTAAGCCATACTACAGTATCCAAAGTGCAGGTGAGCCGTATTACAGTCTCCAAGTACAGATTAAGCCATACTACAGTATCCAATGTGCAGGTGAGCCGTATTACAGTCTCCAAGTACAGATTAAGCCATACTACAGTATCCAAAGTGCAGGTGAGCCGTATTACAGTCTCCAAGTACAGATTAAGCCATACTACAGTATCCAAAGTGTAGGTGAGCGGTATTACAGTCTCCAAGTACAGATTAAGCCATACTACAGTATCCAAAGTGCAGGTGAGCCGTATTACAGTCTCCAAGTACAGATTAAGCCATACTACAGTATCCAAAGTGCAGGTGAGCCGTATTACAGTCTCCAAGTACAGATTAAGCCATACTACAGTATCCAAAGTGCAGGTGAGCCGTATTACAGTCTCCAAGTACAGATTAAGCCATACTACAGTATCCAAAGTGCAGGTGAGCCGTATTACAGTCTCCAAGTACAGATTAAGCCATACTACAGTATCCAAAGTGCAGGTGAGCCGTATTACAGTCTCCAAGTACAGATTAAGCCATACTACAGTATCCAATATGCAGGTGAGCCGTATTACAGTGTCCAAGTACAGGTGAGCCGTATTACAGTCTCCAAGTACAGATTAAGCCATACTACAGTATCCAAAGTGCAGGTGTGCTCTTTACAAGAAACCCGTTAGAGAATAAGACACGGAAATTGCTGGCCACCCCGCGGGGCAGCATGTATCAATGTGCACGGACTTAGCAAATGCCAAATGTCAGTGGAGCTTGTGTGATCAGAATGCGGTTGACCTAGATATCGACATCCTTCGCGTGCCCTCAGCTGAGTTGAAATGGGTGTGCACAGGCCTTTGAAGGTGGAGCACCGCCTCACCCCCCTCTCCCCCCACACACACACACTTTTCCCCCTACCCTGAAAACGTTTCCCCTAACGCCTTCTCGATATGATCTTATTGGTCTTGTCCAAGGTAGTATGATCAATAATTTAAATTAGTATTATAAATAATTAAAGACTAATGCTAGCATGTAATATTAGTGGCCACAAAATTTCCATGAGTCACTTTTAGTGGAACCAGCTTCCTGAGCCACGTTTGAAGTGATGCATGTCAAATCCTTGGCTACAGAAATGTTCGAGTTTAGGATCTTTCATCATTTCTATTTGATCTCATGAGATGAAAAAGGGGGAAGGGGCAGGAGTGGGTTGGGGCTGACAGACTCACACCTGTTGGCTGCCCACACATCCACGAGAAAGCTTTCCAAGTAAGCTAGCTTAAACACAGCTCTAGGTAACTTCAAAGTAATATATAATTTTGATTGTAAGTACTACAAATATAAACGCTAATAGAACGTTCATGTGACACAGAGTCTCGGAATGCAAACAAAAATTTCTAAACACATCATGACTTTAAAATATATCAATGGATTTTGCCTTCTAAGAAACTGCTTCAATTGGTCCCCTTTGTTTCTAGGGTTGGGAATATTATATAGATTGCTTTTGTGTAGCATCCATTGTAAGGCTTGGGAATAGTCCCAGATTATATAGAGTGTAAGAGGTTGAACCATTAAGAAGAAGATAAAAAGCTAAAGGCTACGAACACAAACGATTATATTATTAGCTGCTTCAAAAAATGCTCACATTTTGTGGATGTCTGGCAAGGGATTTCATACCAAACTATTGTCCTTTCATAAAACACACACACACACACACGACGCAGACACAGACACACACACGCACATATACTACTCTTGAAGTCCATTTTTTTTTCTATTCTCATAAAAAAACGTAGTTTTTAAAATCAAAGCAACTGCTTATCCCGGAACAAGTCTAACTACCGACTCTTCCGAGACTCGTCGTCCTTCTAGGATAGGTCGAAATGAGATGATTTGCTTGCGATCTTTAGGGGGGGGGGGAATAAATCATGCTCTTACTAGAAACTTAGGTCGTGCATAATCACAACACGTGTCATTGCTTGATAATCAATCATTTACTTATAAATTCACGCCACTCAGAAGCCATAAGAAACGCATAGAATCCCATCACTTGTGTGTTACTTACGGGTTCCAAAATTATGTTAATGTTCCCCGTGTACTGAAATCATCTTTAATGCGAGAAGCGCGCGATGACTTAATAAAACAATTTACATACATAAATACATACATAAATACATATATTTTTGAAGTTTACATAATTTTAAAGAAAGGCTTTCTGTTATTATTGACATCGACTCTTTGGTAGTATCAGCGTCCCCTTAGGTAGTATCAGCGCCCCCTTAGGTAGTATCACTGCGCCCTTTGTTAGCACCACTACCCCCTTTGGCAGTATCAGCGCCCCCTTAGTTTCACCAACCCCTTTGGTAGTATCAGCGCCCCCTTAGGTAGTATCACTTCGCCCTTTGTTAGCACCACTACCCCCTTTGGCAGTATCAGCGCCCCCTTAGGTAGTATCACTGGGCCCTTTGTTAGCACCACTACCCCCTTTGGCAGTATCAGCGCCCCCTTAGGTAGTATCACTGCGCCCTTTGTTAGCACCACTACCCCCTTTGGCAGTACCAGCGCCCCCTTAGTTTCTCCATCCCCGTCGGTAGTATCAGCGCCCCCTTAGGTAGTATCACTTCGCCCTTTGTTAGCACCACTACCCCCTTTGGCAGTATCAGCGCCCCCTTAGGTAGTATCACTGTAGTATCAGCGCCCCCTTTGGTATTATCAGCGCCCCCTTAGGTAGTATCACTGCGCCCTTTGTTAGCACCACTACCCCCTTTGGCAGTATCAGCGCCCCCTTAGGTAGTATCAGCGCCCCCTTAGGTAGTATCACTTCGCCCTTTGTTAGCACCACTACCCCTTTGGCAGTATCAGCGTCCCCTTAGTTTCACCAACCCCTTTGGTAGTATTACCGCCCCATTCGTTAGTATCCCCGCCCTCTTTGGTAGCATCACCGCTCCCTTTGGTAGCATCAGCGCTCCCTTTGGTAGTAGCACCGCCCTCTTTGGTAGTATCATCACCCCCCCTAATCTAATGGGAATTTATCCCCACCCCCGCCCCGGTACTGCTCACTTTGAGAACCACTGAGTTAAACCACCTTAGGTTAAAAAACAACAAGTGTCTCGGTCGTTAAAGCTCTAACACAAAAAGCGTCCTGCATCTCAAAACTATCTTCTAGTGGAGATGGGCTAAGAAATTAGCTTATTTAAGATGGCCATATCCTTTAGGGCTGATTTCTAGTTTCTACGCTAGAGAAATACTTGAGGAGTCTTGTGTTTAAATTGTTATAATTGTAAAATGTTGTCTTGGTGAAGATATGTATCTATTTATGTGCTGAAAATGAATATCCACACTGTAATCGCAAATAATTTCCATGTATTTGGATTAATAAATACTCTTATCTTATCTTATATTGAGCTTGGATATAGTAAACTTATTATCCCAAGCCTGGGGAGGTTCGTTTGGCTAAGATAGACCTGATTCACCTGCCAGGAGAATTCATATTTAGTGAATTTAGTAAATGTGTCTAACTTGCATGCCATGTGTGTTTGAGTCAGCACAGAGAGAGAGAGAAGCATCTAGCCATTACAAAGACAAGCATTTAGTCAGCACAAAGAAACGCGTTTAGTCAGCACAAAGAGAAGCATTAAGTCAGCACAAAGAAAAGAATTTAGTCAGCACCAAGAGAAGATTTAGTCATCACAAAGATAATCAATAAGTCAGCACATAGAGAAGCATTTAGTCAGCACAAAGAAAAGAATTTAGTCAGCACCAAGAGAATCGTCTGGTTATCACAAAGAGAATCATTAAGTCAGCACAAAGAGAAGCGCTTAGTCAGCACAAAGAAAAGAATTTAGTTAGCACAAAGAGAAGAATTTAGTCAGCACAAAAAGAAGCATTTATTCAGCACAAATAAGAAGCATTTAGTCAGAACAAAGAGAAGGATTTAGTCAGTACAAATAGAAGCATTTAGTCAGTACAAAGAGACGCATTTAGTCAGAACAAAGAGAAGATTTTAGTCAGTACAAATAGGAGCATTTAGTCAGTACAAAGAGAAGCATTAAGTCAGTACAAAATTTAACTAAGTAGTATGAATCTAGCTTAATATATAATCTCAAAGATTTTTATTCCGATACTATTAGATTTTAGGTTTCTTTGAAAACGGGCAAAAAATCGATGGCTGATTAACATTTATGCTGAAGGGGCACCATTTTGTGGTCATGCCTATAACGCAAAGCTTCCTTATACAGACACTGACTAGAACAGTGTGTGATATATAGAACATACAGTGGTGTATGTCATGAACAACTTATCATAGAGGATTATGTGATGAAGAACATACACTAGAGGAGTATGTGATGTAGAGCATACACTAGAGGAGTATGTGATGTAGAACATAATAGTAGAGGAGTATGTGATGTAGAGCATATTGTAGAGGAGTATGTGATGTACAACCTATAGTAGAGGAGTATGTGATGTACAACATATAGTAGAGGAGTATGTGATGTAGAACATACACTAGAGGAGTATGTAATGTAGAACATGCAGTAGAGGATTATATGATGTAGAACATACACTAGAGAAGTGTGTGATGCAGAAGCTTCTCCAATAATTGTTCAGTTTGCTGGACCGTTAGACAAATTTCCCATTGCTCCAGGGACGGGAGTCAAGTAATTTATAAATTATTGTTATAAGTGGCAAGACTATTTTTGTGTGTACTGGCCGTCCCAATGTGACGATGGTGTAGACTTCGCGGGACAAAATTCAGAAAATGGGATTATTCTGTTAAGATTATAAGCTGCTGCCCTACACAGCAAATCGCCTCTCTCCACGCCCCTGGATAAGCCATGGGAACATCATGCGGATGATACAGGTTGGCACCAGTGGCGTCGCGGAGTTGTCGGAATGTTTCATTGTGCCAATGTTATCCGCCTACGGGACTCCATCTCTGGGATTTGAATTCAGAGTTTCCTTCTCTTAGCTCTAAGATGAGTTGCCGTCCAATGTTGACGAGCCCCATCCACCCATGACTGGGATTTAGTAAGGATTCAACTCCAGACAATGAACTTAATATTTTGTTTCTTTTTAGACCACTTTTGGCTACCCATCACCCTCTTAGCGGCTAGATTTTTTAGGACAAATGAAACAATATGTTGGCTTGCACTCAAGTGCTATGACATAAGAACCCCGGAATGTCATCATACATACACCGATACATCATTTAAAATACATGCCGCATGTGTTCATCCTCGAATCTTTTTCGATGACATCTTTCATAAGCGCTTTCTTCTTTTTTTGAGGGGGGGTCCTACTTTCGCCACAAGATTGACTCACCAAATAGAACAATGAAGTTTTACTATCTATAAACAAAACCATGTTAAATCTTGGCTCTTAGGTGCCGACACCATAACCTTTTGTTACAACACTTGAAACCGACCCGTACTTCTCCCCTTCAAGTCTGACGTCATACTGCCACTCTCTAATGCTCTTGTTCGGCTTTCTAATCGCAATTGCAAAAACATCCCATACTCTTGGAACCAGCAGGTCACGCGTGTTTTTGATTTCGTACACATTTATTCCATTATTGTTTTGGCATGGAAAATATGGATTGTATAGAAACAATTTCTAAAGTAGCTATATACCACGCTTACTCCAACACTATCAGAAGAGGCTTAACGTAAGTTCGATCATGAAAATTCCAATTCTTAAAGTTGAGCTTGGTGAAGCTATAAACGATTGTTTAGCTGTGCAGCTATAAAGCATTGATTAGATGTGCAGCTATGAACCATTGATTGGCTGTGCAGCCTATGAACCATTAAATAGCTGTGCAGCTATATATCATTTAATTTTAATAGCTGTGCAGCTATAAACCACTGAATAGCCATGCAGCTATAAGCTATTGATTGGCTGGGCAGCTATAAACCATCGATTAGCTGTGCAGCTATAAACCCTTGATTAGCTGTGCAGCTATAAACCACTGAATAGCTATGCAGCTATAAACCACTGAATAGCTGTGCAGCTATAAGCTATTGATTGGCTGCGCAGCTATAAACCATTGATTAGCCGCGCAGCACTAGGCCAGTTTGTAAAAAAAATGCATATACAATTGATGAGCTTAAGAAAGAATCCAATGACTTACTTGTCGGCCATACTGTCTCTGGGCGCTCCTCCGGATATTTTGATTGGTTTCTTGAAACAAGGTCACGCACCTTGGAACTTCCGCATCCAATGACACAAGGGCCTTAGCTCTGAGCAACGTTCAAATAAATCCAAGGCTTGTTGAAATCCTATAGGCAATGAAACTACGATGACTATACGAAGCTATTGCGTCTGGAAGTTAATCAAAACATTACACATGAAATGGCAAAAACAAAAAGTCTCATGCACTTTTACTTTAAAACTTTAAAAAAATGTCTTTATTTTTATGTAAATTGACGTAAAATACAGAATAATTGCTACAAAGCTACAGGGCAAATGAATTAGGATTTTAATTATATAGTGAAATAGCGGAGACAAAATAAAAATAGAAATAATTGAATTAATCAATCATGATTTTTATCTCGGTGTCCGACAGCCAATAGAAAAAAAAGACATGTTTACTTCTCATTCCCTCATTTTATTTGTTTGGCAATCGAAGGGTTAACAATCCAATGGGATATTTATTAAATTACTCTTTAAATGCGGTCAGCAAGGGTGTTCACATGAGTTTGGTAATAACAATTTATTTTTAAAGTTTTTTAAAATTAAAAATCAAAATTAACCCAAAGAGTTTCAGTGTTGAATAAAATATCTTTTCTTAAACCACACCACACATTGCATTTCTTTGCACACGACATTAAAAGGTGGACTGTTCCAAGACATTCAATGAATCCTAGCAGCTAGCTTTGTAACATTGGGTATTATCTTAGTAATTGTACACAAAACAGAGGTGGTATTTGCTAACTTTATCCTCTAGAAGATTGTAATATTTGGTACCTGTTTCCTACGGAAAATTGTAACATTAACTTCCTGAGTCATATGGAAGAAGCTTACGGCTTTGAACATAACGGTATCTGGGAATAGGATGTTTCCAACGAAAACAACAACATACACACAGCAAACAGAACTAGAAATTAAAACTCAAATCTAATGTGTACTAACTTTATATATATATATATATATATATATATATATAACTAGAAATGAAAACTCAAATCTAATGTGCANTATATATATATATAAAGGGGTAAAATCATGGAAAGTTAAATTTTAGTTTTCAAAAGTACAAACAAGCACGACTAAAAGAGGCCGTCAATCAATAAAAGTGCAATCGGGGTACCGGCTCAACATTGGAACAACGCTCGCCATTAACCAGGCATGTGCGGGGCGGCTTCCCTTACCTGTAGCACACACAAACATCCCATTTACACGGAAACACAGAATGACTGGATGCCGATGCTCTCTCACACCTACAGACACACAAGGCTCCCGTCTACACGTGATTTGAGGGTGGGTCGTTAGCGTAAGAAAATGCTGCAGGGATTCTCAAAGAAAATGTAGCGTCTTACTTCTTTTGCTTATGTTTGGGGGGGGGGGATTACTTTTAATAGTTTGTTAAGTGGCGTCTTGCAGCCAACACACTGATTGGTGCATTGCCTTAGTTAGATCGATTAATTTATATGTTCCCTATGAAAGACCATCTTTATCTTTTATTCCGTGCAAACATTATAAATTGCAAGTAAAGTTTTGTTCTTTCTTCTTATTACATTGATGCTAATTTTGAATTCAACTCAATTTTCCCCCTACCTCAACAATGTGTTTATCCCGACATTTCAATGTCTTTAGTTTCGTAAGAAGTCAGTTGAATGTCTATACAACTTATAATTTCTCACTGTGCGATCTTGAAATTCATCATGACGAAGGTGTGCCTTATGTGCTGATTTACGAGCGCCGTCCTACATGATACGTCCTAAACGATACGTCCTAAACGATACTTCCTAAACGATACTTCCTAAACGATACGTCCTAAACGATACATCCTAAACGATACTTCCTAAACGATACGTCCTAAACGATCCGTCCTAAACCATACGTCCTAAAAGATATGTACTAAACGATACCTCCTAAACGATACGTCCTTAAATATACATCCTAAACGATACGTCCTTAACGATACGTCCTAAACGATACGTAGGCCTACTACACGAGACAACCTAAACGATACGTAGGCCTACTACACGAGACAACCTAAACGATACGTAGGCCTACTACACGAGACAACCTAAAAGATACGTACTGCGTCCTAAACAATACCACAGACAATGATACACGCATATTTGATCTGATAAATTCAGCTGGAGTTTTCAAAGCCTGCTCTCGTTTATCCGAATTATAGTGATGCCAAAAAGTAAAGAAAGCAGACAAAAGTTCATAATCCGTTTCCAACTCGATGTCCACCATGACCCTGTGGATGACTGGGACGAAAGGTAACTCTGTTTTGAATAAAACAATGAATAGAAAATGTTATTTCATAGATTAACAAACATAAGGGGGAAATAAATGTGGAGTTTTATTTCAGATAAAACTTTGCTCTACAAAATATTCCCCCAACTTTTTTTTTTCTCTTTGCCGTTTCCAAATGTGAAATTTGTTGAATGTATAGATAAAGTGGAATATAACATGACGAAAATCTTGTAATCATCCTGTGGAACAGTTATCGAATGCTCTAATTATCATGTAGACAATAATATAAATTATTGTATCCCCATTTGAATATATTGTTGTCTCAAACAGACAGCTCGTTCTTCCACGTATAGAGTTCATGTTGGCACACACCTTGCACCCTTCCCACACATATCTTGAGTTCATGACGGTACAAGTGGAGGCCCACAAGGCCTAAATAAATTACTATGCCTCATTCAGATGTAATTTTAGAACCTTTGGTTTAAAGACCATCCCCTCCCCCGTTCCCCTTCACACTATACGCTGGATGTGTTCTTCTTTGCTCAGCTTTTCTGAGCACTACAACGTTGCGAGGGACATTCCAACAAAATGATGTTGAGAAGGTTGGCACGAGTTGTTTGAGCACGGGATGTAAGAGATGGTTGGCACAGGTTGTTTGGGCACGGGATGTAAGAGAAGGCTGGCACGAGTTGTTTGAGCACAGGACGTAAGAGATGTTTGGCACAGGTTGTTTGAGCACGGGATGTAAGAAAAGGTTGGCACGAGTTGTTTGAGCACGGGATGTAAGAGATGGTTGGCACAGGTTGTTTCAGCATGGAATGTAAGAGATGGTTGGCATAGGTTGTTTGGGCATCGGATGTAAGAGATGGTTGGCACAGGTTGTTTGAATATGGGATGTAAGAGATGATTGGGATAGGTTGTTTGAGCATGAGATTTACGAGATGGTTGGCACAGGTTGTTTGAGCACGGGATGTAAGAGATGGTTGGCAAAGGTTGTTTGAGCACGGGATGTAAGAGATGGTTGGCAAAGGTTTTTGGGCATACGATTTAAAAGATCGTTGGTTCGGGTTGTTTAAGCATGGAATGTTAGAGATGGTTGACACAGGTTGTTTGAGCATGGGATGTAAGAGGTGGTTGAAATGGTTTGTTTGAGCATGAGATTTAAGAGATAGTTGGCAAAGGTTGTTTGGGCATGAGATTTAAGAGATGGTTGGCATAGGTTGTTTGAGCATGAGATTTAAGAGAAGGTTGGCACGAGCTGCTTGAGCACGGGATGTAAGAGATGGTTGGCACAGATTGATTGAGCACGGGCTTTAAGAGATGGTTGGCACAGGTTGTTTGAGCATGGAATGTAAGAGATGGTTGGCATAGGTTGTTTGGGCATCGGATGTAAGAGATGATTGGCACAGGTTGTTTGAGCATGTGATGTAAGAGATGATTGGCACAGGTTGTTTGAGCATAGGAGGTAAGAGAAGGTTGGTACGGGTTGTTTTAACATGGGAAATTATCTAACTTCTTCCAGCCCTAGAAATCATAAATGATGATGTCTGCTGCATTTATTGTTTCTTTAAAAATATCGATGCATTTTTACCTGCATGAATTAAAAGCAAAGAAACACTTGATAAGGATAGAAATTTAAACTTATTTGAATGTTATTCTTAACATGTTTTACCTTACGCTGACTGGGGTGAGTTGAAATCTCCCAAAACTTATTGCGCAAAAAGGATGAAAATGATTGGATGAAAGTGACTTCATTCATCAAATAGCCGCCCTCCAAGTGAATTAAAACACCAATTTACTGCAAGGCGCGTCACTGTTAGTAAACAATGTGAGCAAAGCCTTAACTTATTTGGGATCAGAGTTTATGGGGGGGGATTAAATTGTTATTTTTAATAATTATTAAATATATTAACGCTGCTTACGGTAAGCATAAAAATCCTCTATCCGTCAGCAGTCTCATCTCAACGAATATTGTTTTATATGAATTTTTAATTTGTTGTCTTTGTGGGTTCTCGTTTTGGGTGCTTTTCAAACTTTTTTCTTGTCGTGTATTTTTTAAATAGTGGTATTTTTTTGTGTATTTAAAAAAAAAAAATTTGAGGGCCCACGATCAATGTATTGATCATTCTAATTGAGGGCCCACGATCAATGTATTGATCATTCTGGCTCCTAATGAGTGATCTTGTTGAGTTTTATTTTGAATTGCTCTCAAGCTTGGGTTAGGGTTAGGGTTAGGGTTAGGGTTAGGGGTCAACAGTCTTTTATTATTTTTTTTGGAAATACTTGTTTTGTAGTAGTATACATTTTTATTTAATTTATTGAGTTGTTTTCAATTCTTGTAGTATGAAATAGATGTATAAAGAACAAAGAGATGTCATATAGTTTTAAGAGGGATTTTATTTACATAATTTTTCCAATACAATTAAAGAACATATAAAAGTATTATGTACCAGGTCATAATTATTATTAATATAAATATTTAAAGTATAAGTATAGAGTCAGTAATACATATTTTACAAAATATAAACAAAATTCAAAGTATTATGTATAGAATCAAAAGAATAGCAACAATTATATTCAAAGTATTATTTATATGATCAGTACAATTATGTAAATTACAAATTGTCAAAAATACTAAGTAAATGTGTTAAATAAATAAAAAATCAATCTATGTCAAAGTTATCAAGTCAAAGTCGTTCACTTAGTAATGTGGGTAATGGTGGTGCATCTGTCCTAGAGGTTCCAAAAACTAACTAAATAGCCAGAGGGGGTGTTGAAACATTGTATGCGTACCTGTTTTTTTAATATAAAAATATGAAAGAGAATTTCTATGTTGTGTATATGTATATACCGCTGATCCCTGTGTAAAAACCTATGTTTTTCCAGCCCCCAGCTTGTTGTGTTGTGTAAACATTCATAAAGTGTGTCTTGTCTGAGCGTTGTGTTGTGAGAACATTCATAAAGTATGTCTTGTCTGGAGCGTCGTGTTGTGAGAACATTCATAAAGTGTGTCTTGTCTGGAGCGTTGTGTTGTGAGAACATTCATAAAGTGTGTCTTGTCTGGAGCGTTGTGTTGTGAGAACATTCATAAAGTGTGTCTTGTCTGGAGCGTCGTGTTGTGAGAACATTCATAAAGTGTGTATTGTCTGGAGCGTCGTGTTGTGAGAACATTCATAAAGTGCGTCTTGTCTGGAGCGTTGTGTTGGGAGAACATTCATAAAGTGTGTCTTGACTGAAGTGTTGCGTTGTGAGAACATTCATAAAGTGTGTCTTGACTGAAGCGTTGCGTTGTGAGAACATTCATAAAGTGTGTCTTGTCTGGAGAGTCGTGTTGTGAGAACATTCATAAAGTGTGTCTTGACTGAAGCGTTGCGTTGTGAGAACATTCATAAAGTGTGTCTTGTCTGGAGCGTCGTGTTGTGAGAACATTCATAAAGTGTGTCTTGTCTGGAGAGTCGTGTTGTGAGAACATTCATAAAGTGCGTCTTGTCTGGAGCGTTGTGTTGTGAGAACATTCATAAAGTGTGTCTTGACTGAAGCGTTGCGTTGTGAGAACATTCATAAAGTGTGTCTTGACTGAAGCGTTGCGTTGTGAGAACATTCATAAAGTGTGTCTTGTCTGGAGAGTCGTGTTGTGTGAACATTCATAAAGTGTGTCTTGACTGAAGCGTTGCGTTGTGAGAACATTCATAAAGTGTGTCTTGTCTGGAGCGTCGTGTTGTGAGAACATTCATAAAGTGTGTCTTGTCTGGAGTCGTGTTGTGTGAACATTCATAAAGTGTGTCTTGACTGAAGCGTTGCGTTGTGAGAACATTCATAAAGTGTGTCTTGTCTGGAGCGTCGTGTTGTGAGAACATTCATAAAGTGTGTCTTGTCTGGAGAGTCGTGCTGTGAGAACATTCATAAAGTGTATCTTGACTGAAGCGTAGCGTTGTGAGAACATTCATAAAGTGTGTCTTGTCTGGAGCGTCGTGTTGTGAGAACATTCATAAAGTGTGTCTTGTCTAGAGCGTTGTGTTGTGAGAACATTCATAAAGTGTGTCTTGTCTGGAGCGCCGTGTTGTGAGAACATTCATAAAGTGTGTCTTGTCTAGAGCGTTGTGTTGTGAGAACATTCATAGTGTCTTTTCTGGAGCGTCGTGTTGTGAGAACATTCATAAAGTGTGTCTTGTCTGGAGCGTCGTGCTGTGAGAACATTCATAAAGTGTGTCTTGTCTGGAGCGTTATGTTGTGAGAACATTCATAAAGTGTGTCTTGACTGGAGCGTCGTGTTGTGAGAACATTCATAAAGTGTGTCTTGTCTGGAGCGTCGTGTTGTGAGAACATTCATAAAGTGTGTCTTGTCTGGAGCGTCGTGTTGTGAGAACATTCATAAAGTGTGTCTTGTCTGGGGCGTCGTGTTGTGAGAACATTCATAAAGTGTGTCTTGTCTGGACCGTCGTGTTGTGAGAACATTCATAAAGTGTGTCTTGTCTGGACCGTCGTTTTGTGAGAACATTCATAAAGTGTGTCTTGTCTGGAGCTTTGTGTTGTGAGAACATTCATAAAGTGTGTCTTGACTGGAGCGTCGTGTTGTGAGAACATTCATAAAGTGTGTCTTGTCTGGACCGTCGTGTTGTGAGAACATTAATAAAGTGTGTCTTGTCTGGACCGTCGTTTTGTGAGAACATTCATAAAGTGTGTCTTGTCTGGAGCGTTGTGTTGTGAGAACATTCATAAAGTGTGTCTTGTTTGGTAAAGCCTTGGTGAAGCCTTGGTGAAGCCTTGGTGAAGCCTTGGTGAAGCCTTGGTGAAGCCTTGGTGAAGCCTTGGTGAAGCCTTTTGTGCATGTTTTGTTACACTCGCTGAGACAGTGCTAAGTCTGGCCACAAAGGGAAACTATTCCAAACCACTCACGCTCTTATTTGAAAGGACCCGGATTTCGGTTTTCATACAATTTCTTATCCCTATAACTTTGACAATTTACTTTAAACTCTGATGTGTTGGCATTTACTTCTCTAACGCCCAGCAAGCCAAAGAGACAATTAGAAACAAAACATCTCAGTTCAATTAATAAAGATGTCGACTTCCTTAAACGACAGGCTGAACGATTGCACAAATCCAGGCTTAATGACGCATGCATGTTTTCGAAAAAAACAATAAGGCGTGTTTAAAAGCCTCCTTACTGTTTAAAGGAAACTAGCTGCCGCCAAGAAACCCCCAACAGCGTTGGAGAACAGTTGATATTTCCTTGATGCAAATTGATCCTATCGAATGCCTTGGGAAGCTTTGAACTTGAGAAGCTAAAGCAAGTTTTCCTTTCAAGCGATACTGTTAGAATGCGAATAGATAATATGTCGGATAGCATACTGTCGCAGTTGTCTCGAATATTCAGAATGGCCTGTTCAACTTCTTTGCGACCCAGCTTGATAAAACTAATGGATGTTGCCAACTGAGCCTACGCTTGCGTCTACTTTCGGTATAACGTATAGGACCAGCAACTAGAAGATTATCATTTTTTTGTTTCGAAACTCTCATTACAAGAACAACTGCAATTAAATAATTGATCACGTGGGAATATTCTTTGAGGTACAATGTATCAAATGGGAATATGTTATTGGAGTTTGTGCTGACAGCGCTGCATGCTTGGATGCCGCTCTGGCTTTCAAAGTATAGGTAAGCACAAATCCCCAAACATTATCGTTACACACTGTGCCATTCAGCGCCAATTCTCTAAGGTGACAAATATCGCCCGAGTCAAAAAATGTTCTCAGTGAAGTGATTACAGCAGTGAGCTTCATTAAATCGAATGCTCTCAGCTCTCATTTTTTGTATGAATTATTAAAAGGAAGCGGGATCCAAATTAGAAACACTTGTTTGTCTCTCACATGAGCTGTCTTGCAAACGGAACAGTTTTAAGAGTTTCTTTTTTACCCTGTGAAGAAATGCAACAGTTTTCGCTAGACGCTAAACCAGACATGAGCACAAAGCTCAATGTCAGTTTTCGTATATCCCTCTCATTAGATGGTTGATATATTTGAGTCTTTTTTTTTTTGAATTCCTTCAACACGGGGCTGCTAGCTAATGCGATCTTAATGCTTCATTGTCATGAAACAGTGACAGCTTTCAAAATGAAGCTAAAACTATGGCATGCACAACCAGAGAAGAAGAAATTAGCACCATTTCCACAGCTAAACACATGCATTGATGAAAATGAGCGTAACGTCGATGACAATATCTTTGATGTGATGAAAAAACATTCATCAATTATTAGCTGAGAAAATGTTGCCTTAAAATCTGTGATTTATATTTATTCCCAAAGTCTGGAAAAATATTACAACCTTTTGTAACACTGCTCCATTGTAGAGTAAAAGATGAACTCACTAGTAGTATTTAGCCTAGACCCCTAAATCGTGGTTATAGGGTTGTAATTTTTTTTGACTTATTTATTTCGCTTGAATTAGCCAACATTCGTCAATGAACTAATAAAAAGATACAATTAATACTGGTTGGCCAGCATCAGTGACTAAGGAGAAAACAAGGGACATAATTTGTAACACTTAACAATGACTTTATTTAAATGAATTTTCTTCTACGTCAAAATTTCCTATACATTTTTTTAAATTTATTTATTGGGGGGGGGGGGGGGGTCATTTGCATGAACAGGGGGGGGGGGGGTTGGAAGGTCCAAAAGTGTAAAGTTTAATATGGTATTGGGAGGGGGCGTGTGAAAATGTGAATTATTTGGATGGCCCCTTAGTTGATAAGCAAGAGAGAACTGAAAAGAAATGTGCAGCTTATATTTGGAACAACAATAAAATTGACAGGAAACCAAATGTGTCTTTATATCACACAATCTATTTTCTTGTTTAATTAATAATATTCTTTTATCTAATACGCTAACTTCCTTCCATATTTTCACTATTAAAACATAACATTTTTTTAGACAATTTTACAAAATATTATAAGTATTTTTCTCATACGAACATAAAACCATGATTCTTAATACTCTGTCAGTGCAACTCCTGGACGTCTTAATAATCTGTCTGCATAACTCCTGGAAGGTTGTCATATTTTTTTCACAAAATTATGGTTAAAAACTTTTATTCTGGCAGACTATAAGTGGTTGTGTTAGTCTGAGAAGAAATAGGAAATATTCTTTTGTGAATCACAGCATTTAAAAGAAAAGTAAAAACTGCTGGAAAGTTTGTGAACAGAGAAAAATAATATATATATATAAAGCAAACTTAACAATCAAAATCTATAAATATATGATAAAACACACTCATTCCTTATAATTATGAATAATCCTTTTTAAGGATGATGGCTGCCCTAGTTAAGATTTCCCCAGATGACGTAATAAATGGCAATTTTTTTTTTTTTAAAAGAACATTAATCATTTCACAATGTAACTAAAATATGGGGTGAAAACCAGTTAAATCAATTATATTGGCTTTTGGCTTATCGTATCCTCAGTTTACACAAATAATCTGACCAAAGAGAAATCAACTTCAATTTTGACAATAATTTTTAAATAATACCTGTAATAACAAAATAAAATTAATAAAAAAACAAATAACACTGGACAAATTATTTCACCGCTATTAGGAAGATGCTTTCCAAGAATATTATTATTTTTATTATTATAAGTGGTATTATATAGCGAGGTATCCCAGCCTAGGACTGGGCTCACCGCGCTGTACATGCAATTTAACAAACATAATCAAAAAGTTTTAAAAAATTAATTAAATAACATACATTATTAAATAAAACAAAACAAATTATATTTAAAACTATATTCATGTCAAGCCATGGACGAAACCAAGCAGAAAAGTTTCCTGTCAGTGGTGGGAATAAGTCAGGATAGTAGAGTTTAAAACGATGTTTGAGTGCAGTTTTGAAGGCTGTGATGGTCGGTATACTAGAAGAATAATGCGGCTCGAATTGATCTCCGCAAACGCAAGTTCGACCATGCTAAAACACTTCTGAGAGAGCTGCACTGGCTGCCGGTGCGTGCTCGCATAGAGTACAAAATCGCAACGCTGTGCTACTGCTGTTTACATGGCCTGGCGCCGTCCTATCTGAAAGAGCTGCTGACGCCTTATGTACCCACTAGACGACTCTCATCCGATAGTGGCAAACTCTCGACACCTCGTGTTCGCTTTGAGACTTGCGGAAAGCGCACTTTCGCATTTGCTGGTCCAACAATTTGGAACGCCCTTCCTGTCGATCTCAGAAACAACCAGACACTGGAGTCCTTTAAAACCGATTTAAAGACACATTTATTTCGCAAACACCTTCTGGGAAGATTGTCTACCATATTATCCATTTAATTTATATTGGCTGTGTTGCTCAGGGTTGAAATGGGTTGAAAGACTTTAACATTATATGCTTGTAATTAGTTTTTGTAGTGTTGCGTTTGTTTTAATTGTGGTAAATTATAGATTTATTTTTTTTTTACTCTTCGAGCCTTTGGGGATGAAGCGTGTTTTTGAAATACACTTTATTATTATTATATTACGGATGTGTAATGGAAGAGAATTCCCTTGTTTGGGGGCACAGAATATAAAAGTATATCTAGCAGAGGGTGAACAAATGGCTTGGGCTGATATTATTTTAATGTGTTAAAACATCAATGGCATTCTCCTTTTCAAATGGCTTATGGTGTGCAAAGTGTAAGAATTAGTTTATTCAAAATGTAATTATCTCTTTTACATTGCACCACTACAATTTATAACCATTGGCTTTAATAATTTTAATATTGGTTAAAATAATGTTCATATAATAATAAATACAAAATTAAATAAATTGAATCTTTCATAAACTTTATATTCCTTATTTTATTAAATGATAAAAAGTATTTCCCTATACAAAATGAGGACAGAACTCCATGCTTGTAAAGAATATCCTCTAAATAAAAAGATTTAGATAAAAATAAAACCTAGGTAGAATAATTTTGATCCTATCTATCCTATGTGTCCATCACAATCACAACAAAACAATACACTTCTTCAGTGGATTCATACGACTATCGGATCGGCATCTGAATGCATCAGCGAACTCTTTTGAATTCTGTAGGGTCCTTAGTACTCTGAAAAAGGAAGGTGAAACATTTAAAAATTATTTTAATTTCACTCTGAAAAATATAAATTCCTAAAATCTATAATATTGAAAAACATGCTTGAGTGATTTTGCATTTTTAATTTTACTTCAATTTTACAATTACAGTTTCTTTCAAATTCAGAAGCACAAGATCAGTTATATCTAGTTTATTTAATGTATGGGTATACAAGTTATTGGACTACTAATCTGCTCTTAGCAAATCGTCAACTGACAACAGCGATACAAAGATCCATGTTCCATCTTGGCATAAGAAAGTAATAAATAGAAACATAACGACATGCTCCAAGGATTAGCCTGCAGCTTTGTGTGTCTGCAGTGCTTTTTTTGTGCTGGTACGCACCAGTACGGCGTACCGGCACCTTTTTCAATGTGGGGAAAACATTGTTACTTTTCTTGCATTTTAACGTTTATTATTAATTTATTATATTATTAATTTGTTAAAATTGAATTATTTTAAAATTGCGCGCAATAAGAATTAAAATATAAAATGCGAAACTGCTTTCCGCGTACACTCGTAATGTTACGTCATTGGTTGTTGACCTATTTCCGGTTATTGTTGTTTTTAAGACGTAATGCCTTTAAAATTTCAACATTTAAATGTAATAATTAAGACTTAAAGAAATTAAAACGAGCGCAGTTAGAAATTGATCATTTAAGTAATAATTATTTCTTAGCCTGCTTTGGAAATGAAGAAAATTTCTAATTTCTTTTCTCATTCACTCGATGTTCCGACTGGGACTCTGCTGGTAAGTCAGAAAACCAGACTGACTTAAGAAATAACGGCAGAAGCCAATGTCACAGAAGAAACCCTAATGGAACTATCGGAACCAACGCCGTCAGATATCGTTCTTGGTTCCTCTGTTACTTTTAAACAACTGCAGCCTGCAGATGTTGATTGGCCTACCTGCTGGACTTAAGATCAAAGAAATTATTTCCTTGTGAAATATGATTGGCTATCCATCCATAATAAAAAAACTTGGTTGTATCCCTTGCCAAAAAGTTGGCAATCTCGGAGTCGAGGCAAAGATGGAAATGAAGGTATCGAACGAATGGGCCGACAATAAAATAACTTACTTCGGTACTAATCGACAACAGCTTATGTCTTTAAGAAAGAAATTATTCGATCATAAAGAAACTGCGGCACACAAAGCTCCGCTTAAGATCCTAACAGAAGCCGAGGCATCACCTATTGAGAACGTGTTGTTAAAGGCATTAACTCGTGAGAAAATCGTAACTGCAAAGATTTTTCGTACAGCATATAAAGTAGCCACAGAAAACCAATCATTTTATAATTTCGAATCTGAAATAGATTTGCAAAAAGTAAACGGAGTTGAGATGGGCCGTATTCTTCAATCAACTAATGCTTGCATAAACGTAGTGAATCACATTGGTTGTGAAATGAGCAAAAAAATTGTTACAAGAATTTTTACGGTCGAACAATAAAAGTTCATTGATCATGGACGAATTAACTGCGCTTAGCCAAAAATCGACTTTAATTGTGTATATTCGTGTTTGTCTTGCAAACAGTGGAATGACCTCACCAGTAAATTTATTCTTGGATTTGGTAGAAATCGAAAGAGTAACCGCAAATGGAATGTTTGCTTCTTTACTAAACTGCCTTCATTTCTATGGGTTAACAGAGGACTTTCTAAGAAGGAACTTCGTTTCTCTTGCATGTGATGGAGAGCTGAGATGTTGGGAAGCAAAAGTGGCGTCAAGACATTGCTAAAAGAAAATTTTCCATCGGTTCTGGTTTGGCATTGTGCAAATCACCGACTGGAACTCTCCGTTGGTGATGTCGTAAAACAAGTTTCAGGGATCAAGAGATTTAAGGCATTCATTGATAAACTGTATGTAGTTTATCATTCTTCACCCCAAAATTGCCGAGGATAACAAATATGTGCTCGTTTGTTAGAGGCTGAGTTGTTAAAAATTGGAAGAAAGTTAAGCACGCGATGGGTGGCATCCAGCTTCCGTTCTGTTTTAGCAGTTTAGGAAGATTATGAAGTTTTGGTACAACATTTTGAAGAAGCAAAACTTGACTCAACCAGAGACAAAAAAGATCAATGCATGTATGAAGGTTTGCAGCGAAAGACTACTTCTACTGAATTTGTACTAGACCTCGGATTGATATGCGATGCGCTCCAAGAATTGTCAGAGTTAAGTTTGCATTTGCAAGAGCGCAACATAGACATCTACAGAGCAGATAAAAAAAATCAAGGCTGTTATACAGATTTTTGAAGAAAGGCAAATTATTACAGGCCATAATTATAAAATTGCAGCCACTGCTGTAGATAGTAACCTTTTTAAAGGCGTTTCCCTTCACACGAAAAACTGCACCAATTGACGTAAAAGCTTTTTACAAAAAACTACAAGAATCAATTGAACAAAGGTTGCTTTCTAGTGAAGATGCTGAGTTGGCATATTGGGCTCGAGTGCTCGATACAAAGCAATGGCCGGGCAACAGTGGTACTCACTTAACATTTTTCGAAACAGAAATGAGAAACTTGTCAACAAGATTGCAATTAAACGAAAGAATAATGATTCGCGGATTTCGTGAATATCTCATCGAAAAAAACATTCCGGATAAACTACTTCGTTTGCAAATTGCTCTCAGTACAATCCCAATTTCTTCAAGTGAAGCCGAAAGAGGATTTTCGCTAATGAATCTTATCATCACCCCGACAAGAAATTCATTGATGACAACAACTGTATCTTCACCGTTATTTATCAGATTAGTTGGACCACCACTCGTACGTTTTGACCCTACAAGATACGTTGATTCATTGTTGCTGAGAGGCAGACATTCAGCCACAGATACCAACAGCATAGAACGCAGTCGGGAGTATACGTCAGATGAGAATTTGATCAAACTTTGGAATTTATTATGAATAATTTATTCAACGTTTATATTTCATTTTCATTTTAACAGGGTTCTTTCCTATAAAGCACAGGAGAACTTAACACAATTTTTTAAAAGTAAATCAAGAATAACGTTAATAGGTTGTTAGTTAAATTTTACAAACCATAACAAATGTATACGGTATACTAATAAAGTAAATAATAAAACAATTTAAGATGGTTAATTATAAAATAATTTTTTTTTTAGACATTTAGTATCTTTGCAGTTGAGATTTAGCTTGCATCGAGGTGCGAACTGATAGTTAAAAGTAAGGCCATGTTTTATTTTTAATTGTATTGTTCACAATTAGCTTTGCATTTTATTGTATCTTGTACCGGTACATAAATTAGGCAAAAATTTTAGCAAAAAAAAAATAAAAAAATGACAGGAACTCTATTCCAATGCGACCCTATAAGTCTTTAAAAAAAACGCGCCTTAACGTCTTGGGGACTCCAGGGACAGCCAGCATATAGGGACCTATAGCTATCTAGACATTGACCATAGTTATAATTAAATGTAGTACGCCCTGGCTGGTACCCCTAAAGCCTCGTAGGCTAAAGGATAACACATGTGGGACAACAGTCAAACACAAGACCACATAAAATTAGGAACCACAAATATTCCACTAAGTTGATATCAAATTTTCGTATAGATATTATGTGACATCACACATTTAAAATTTGTTGGATCATACATACAAAACCTAAAATTGACAATGACGTTTATAATTCACAGTCAATTATATGATGTATTTATACATAGTCAATTATATGGTGTGTTTATACATAGTCAATTATATGATGTATTTATACATAGTCAATTATATGATGTATTTATACATAGTCAATTATATGGTGTGTTTATACATATTCAATTATATGATGTATTTATACATAGTCAATTATATGGTGTGTTTATACATAGTCAATTATATGATGTATTTATACATAGTCAATTATATGGTGTGTTTATACATAGTCAATTATATGATGTGTTTATACATAGTCAATTATATGATGTGTTTATACATAGTCAATTATATGATGTATTTATACATAGTCAATTAAATGATGTATTTATACATAGTCAATTATATGATGTGTTTATACATAGTCAAATATATGATGTATTTATACATAGTCAATTATATGATGTATTTATACATAGTCAATTTATATGATGTATTTATACATAGTCAATTATATGATGTGTTTATACATAGTCAATTATATGATGTATTTATACATAGTCAATTATATGATGTATTTATACATAGTCAATTATATGGTGTGTTTATACATAGTCAATTATATGATGTATTTATACATATTCAATTATATGATGTATTTATACATTGTCAATTATATGATGTATTTATACATAGTCAATTATATGATGTATTTATACATAGTCAATTATATGATGTATTTATACATAGTCAATTATATGATGTATTTATACATAGTCAATTATATGATGTATTTATACATAGTCAATTATATGGTGTGTTTATACATAGTCAATTATATGATGTATTTATACATAGTCAATTATATGATGTATTTATACAGAGTCAATTATATGATGTATTTATACATAGTCAATTATATGATGTATTTATACATAGTCAATTATATGATGTATTTATACATAGTCAATTATATGGTGTGTTTATACATAGTCAATTATATGGTGTTTTTATACATAGTCAATTATATGATGTATTTATACATAGTCAATTATATGGTGTGTTTATACATAGTCAATTATATGGTGTGTTTATACATAGTCAATTAGATGATGTATTTATACATAGTCAATTATATGATGTATTTATACATAGTCAATTATATGGTGTGTTTATACATAATCACGCATGTAGCCAACTAATACGTATATAAAGATTGAATAACAATAAATGAATAGATTTAATTGAATGCTGTTGTTAACGCGTAACATAAAGGTAGTAGTCTTGTATATTTAGTTACTTTAAGTTCATTCAATTAGTTCATGTTTTAAAATGAATATTTCTATTACTTTTAGTTAATGATGTGATTTTTTTTTCTCCTTGCAATAATAAAGACATTTAAAAATGTTGTAGTCTTAAAGTGATCTATTATCTAAGCGTCGCAACTTAATATCTGTACAGTTACATTTTATCTAGGTCCATCATGCAAACAAGAAAACATCGTGATAAACACACACATCAGAGGCGTTACTGGTTCGATCTAGGCCACGGCAAAAACACGGGCATCTGAGGGCGTTACTTGTTCGATCTAGGCCATGGCAAAAACACGGGCATCTGAGGGCGTTACTTGTTCGATCTAGGCCATGGCAAAAACACGGGCATCTGAGGGCGTTACTTGTTCGATCTAGGCCATGGCAAAAACACGGGCATCTGAGGGCGTTACTTGTTCGATCTAGGCCATGGCAAAAACACGGGCATCTGAGGGCGTTACTTGTTCGATCTAGGCCATGGCAAAAACACGGGCATCTGAGGGCGTTACTTGTTCGATCTAGGCCATGGCAAAAACACGGGCATCTGAGGGCGTTACTTGTTCGATCTAGGCCATGGCAAAAACACGGGCATCTGAGGGCGTTACTTGTTCGATCTAGGCAACGGCAAAAACACGGGCATCTGAGGGCATTACTTGTTCGATCTAGGCCATGGCAAAAACACGGGCTTCTAACATATAATGGATTGCTAGTACTGTAAAGAAAAGTGAATGAACTCTTAAACCTACTCGGACATCCAATTAAATGAAATCTCTATTTTAGATTAATTACAATAATTTAAGAATTTAAATATATATAGTGAAGTATAACAAGCTCTTCAAGATTGAATGTACTTGTGGCGTAATAATACTGAGTAAATGACGAATATAAACGCTCCATGTATGCATCTATGGCTTCAACACTGGGTTCAACAGGCGCGCAAAACAAAATTCCCATAACTTTTCACTTATTGGGATTCTTATAAAGTGTGTTTAGTTGATGCATGTTGAATCAGTGCAACTTTAGAAGATGGCGAGTTCCCGCATGGCCGCCATTGTTTACACGGGTTTTTCTAGTAGCAAAAATAATTCAAGAAGGAGAGTTTTATGACTGGGATCTTATAAACTAGCTTCATTCTATACAGGCCTTGCTTTTGAACGGTCCTTATGACGCACTGGCCTCACACCAAAAGAAATGTATCTAATAAAGAACAACAATCAATTATGAGATCGTAGTGGACAACACACTAGCACGAAGAAATCCACAATAATTTATAAAGACGGACTGTCCTCACGTTCAGAAAACCCTCATCTATCGTCCTAGGGAAATCCCTCAGCAGTTTCCAGAGGCTGGCAGGAAAAGGTTCTGATCAAAGAATATTTGAAGACCTGTTGGAAAACACGCAAAATATGGTTAAAAAGCTGAAAGTTGTTTGAGAAACTTTTTCTCCGTTGAAATGCCTAAAATTGATTTTTTTTTTTTACCTGTGTCCCAGTAGGGCGACAAGCAATTATGACATAACATAACAAGCATCGGGGAATATCTGGTTTTTCTAAATCGTCTCCATTTTCCGTTTAACAATAATTAACAAAATTGCCAATAGAATTCGGAGGCTAAATCAAATTTGAAAATTGAAAAAATAAGTTGAACTCAAGCATTAAATTGAATGATGCTGCCTGAAAGGGGTACATTATTCTGTTACATTAATCCATAGTTCTTAACATGGTAGCATCCTGACGTCGATAGTATAGGTAACATGAAGACTGTACCCGAGTGAAAGGTTTTACCCAAATGAAATATTGTACCTGAGTGAAAGATTGTACCCAAATGAAAGATTGTACCCGAGTGAAAGACTGTACCCGAGAGAAAGACTTTACCGAGAGAAAGACTTTACCCGAGTGAAAGATTGTACACAAGTTAAAGATTGTACCCAAATGAAAGATTGTATCTGAGTGAAAGATTGTACCCTAAGTGAAAGACTGTACCCTAAGTGAAAGGATGCACCCGAGTGAAAGGATGTACCCAAGTGAAATACTGTACCCTATAAGAAAGGCTATACCCAAACAAAAGGCTGTACCCTAAGTTAGAGGTTGTACCCAAATGAATGACTCTAACTTACGTGAAAGGCTGTACTCGAATGAAAGGATGTACCCTAAGTGAAAGGCTGTACTACATTATTCTGATATTTAATAGCTCACTCTGTCCTTCTCTCTCCCAAAAATCAATGCTTTTCCAGGCCCGGCAACGTTGGCAAAATTAGCAATGCATGATAACCTTTTAGTAATCGAATGAGGGTCATGACGTTCAGAATTGGAGTCGTGGAGTCGTTATATAAGTCATTAATATGTGATGAAAAAAGATGAATATATTTTCAACGTACATGATTCATAAATCATTATAGATAATATTGCTTTTTTTGTCTGAAGGTCCTTAGTCAAAAACCATCAATGAACCTCTATTGTATCTGAAAACTTCGAATCCCATTGACTGAAATCAAACTTACTTTACAAAATAGTAAGTTTTAGTATAGCGTCCGCACTCACTTGTAAAAATTAAAATTCTTCCTAAAATCTTTCGACATTTAGGCACTCCTCAACTCTGTTTCTTTTTTAAATGTTCGATACTTTTCCAGATATCGATATCATAGTTTGAGAACCGTATAATTTATCATAAAACAGTAAATTAATAAAAACCCAGATTGACACCCCTGCTCGCTTTATGCCATTGCCAAGTCTATCTCAAGTAATCTATTATTAATGTATGACATATCGAATGAGTTCAATCATGAGCACACGTTTTTGCTTCCGGCCTTCACAACATCCGCAAACAGTGGACATAATTCTAATATTGAAAGCTACACCTCAGCCAGATCCGATTGGTTTACAAGGTAACCGTAATTTATTCGCGTTGATAACAAATTTAGTTAGTATTGTCACTCTCGTGAGAATCATTCATGTTGACAAAGAATTCGGTGCAATAAACGTTTAGGAATTGGTGACTTTGTGAAATATTATTGTTGCTGCTGAAGTGGATATCAAATTTACCGTTAATAAAAATTAGTCTAGTTAGTAAACTATTAGTCCTCTTGATAACTAACACTTTTTTAAAAAATAAAATCTTTGTACCGTAAAAGGTCGTGGGGTTTCAGCATCGGTGAATAGTAGTGAATAGTAGTGAATAGTAGTAGACAAATAGGCAAAATAGCAATGTTGGTTATTAACAAATTTGCGGCAAAACCTATATAATATTATGCGAATATCACGACTCACGCATTTGATAACAGATGGAACAAACTATTAAAACGTTTGCACCAAAAGGAACTTTTTTAAAATTAATTTTTTGTTATTGTTTGTATTTGTTTTAAGGCCCTTCTTAAATCCGCATGTTAAAGTGGTCCCAATGATGTCATCAAATTTCTTCTCATCAAATATGTATATTTACATATAACTCTTTTTTTTAAAAAGACAGCTCACTGTAACTATAGGGCAACCCAAGAATACGTTCATGCATGCATCACAGACTGACACCGAATTCGGGAAGCAGTAGGTTTTATTATTAATTTTTAAAAATAAATAAGATAAGATAAGATTCTTTTATTGATCCAAACAAATGGCAATGTTTTTTTTTTATTGCATTATACATTTTCAGCTAAAAAATAAAACAATTTGAACACAAGACATTTATAATAAATTATTTCAAACAGCCATTCAGTGAGTTCTCTTAGCAAAATCGGGGACTTATTTGCTCTCATCCAGATGTGTGACTTCAGAGGAAGCATGCCGTTAATTCATACAGATTGGGGAACAAAAGAATTTTTATATCGGTCAGTCCTCGCCCTGATGGAAAGAATTCGTCCCGAACGGCCCGATCCCAAGTATCTGTGATGAAGAGGGTGGGATGTATCATCCAAAATGTGTTTAGTTTCACAAAAACATCTTTCTTCAAATAGTTCTTCAAGTGAAGGATGTTTATTTTGTGTTATGTTCCTAGCTTTCTTGATTAGTTGGTTTATGCGGTGTTTAATATCAGACGTTGAATTCCCACACCAGCAGGTAATACTGAAATTAAGAAGGCGTCCAATTGTTGCACTGTAGAATAAGTTAATGATTTCCTTGTTTACACCGAAATAGTACATCGAAATGTTGGCTCATGGGTGCAAATGTTTGGATATGAATAGTAAGCCTTATCTTCTCTGTTTTTTTTGGGTTTTTTTTGGAGGGGGGGGGAATTCTGGGAGAGGAAAGGTCTCAGGAAAATATATGGGCCAACAAAGGATGAATATGGATGGAGAATACGAACCAACCAGGAATTATAAAGTCTATATCAGGATCCCACGACAGTGGCAGAAATAAAAAGAGGCAGGCTACGCTGGGCTGGACACCTAGAGAGAATGCCAAATGACAGAAGAACGAAGAGGGTACATCACCAATACCCCAGAGGAAAAAGGCTCAAAGGCAGACCTAGGCTTAGATGGATGGATGATGTGAAAAAAGATCTACAGCAGCTGAAAGTCCAAGCATGGAAAGAAAGGCATTAGTTAGGTCTGAGTGGAAGGAAGTAGTGAGGCAGGCCAAAGCCCTACATGGGCTGTAGCGCCACCGGGATGGATGGATGGGGGGAATTCTACTGCCATGGATATACAAGGGTGAGAAGACAAGCACAGTTTTTTGTTTTACATCTTAAAAATGTAGAATTGTCTTGCCATTAGAAACAAAAACATTATACATTAACAATTTGAATAAATCGAGCATAGAATTTGGTAAGAGAGTAGGCATGTTATGATTCATTATTCATATTAATTTGGGCAAGATAGAAGTCATGAAGCTCTCGCTAGGGCTAAACCAGTTTCATAATGGTGGAACCGGCCAGATTGTAAGCCGTTCGCAGTTCTAAAATTTACTGATTACTCTTTTTTGCAGAAACATAATTACTCATGTCTGGTAGTTTTAACTTAAAGGTGTCTATACATTTTTTTATGAAATGAATGTGGATTTTGTTCTGTGTCTTAAATCCTAACTAAACACAGAACCTTACTCATCAGACAATAGTTTCAAGTGGCCCTCATGGAGCAGCAAATAGTTTTACTGGCGATGCTGACCACGTTTTCCTTATGTGGTGCGATTGGTAATGGGCTTGTCGTATACGTGTACACACAGAAGGCCAAGAAGGATTCGGCCACCATCTTTATCTTGGCACTGTCCTGCACAGACCTGTTGGCGTGTTTGGTGACCATGCCGTACACGGCGGTGACAGAGTACCTGCAGCACAAATTAAACTACGACCTCGCTTGTAAAGTGTACTATTTTATCATCACATTCAACGTGCCTCTGTCAGTGTTCCTCATGGTGGTGATATCTGTGGATAGGTGAGTAGCACTATCATGGGGCGGACATCTGTGGATAGGTAAGTAGCACTATCATGGTGGTGATATATTTTGATAGTTGAATAGCATGATAATCATGGGATGATTCTATCGATAGGTAAGATTTTCTTGGAGAAAAATATAGTATATTTTGTTTAAAATGTCACAATTAAAATTTTGATCGTACCTTTTTTATTTGTTACACAAAGCTGATAGTCCTGCCACTCCTAAAGAAACCCTCACTTGATCCAAACACACTCAAGAATTACCGCCCCGTCAGCAACCTCTCCTTTCTCTCAAAAATCATAGAAAAACTCATACTCTCTCAGCTCTCTGACTATCTTCACTCTCGCAATCTCTATCCTTCCTCTCAGTCCGCCTACCGACTTGGTCATAGCACAGAAACAGCACTGGTCCGAGTCATGAGTGACCTCCTGCGCGCGATGGACGATGGCAAACTCTCTATTCTCACTCTGTTAGATCTCTCTGCTGCATTTGATACCATTGACCACCAGATTCTTCTTGACCGCCTTCATCTTTCTTTCGGACTTACTGGCTCAGCTTTAAACTGGTTTCAATCATATCTTTCTGACAGAACTCAAAAAGTCTCTATTTCCAACCGCTCTTCCAAACCTTCAGCCCTGTCTATTGGAGTTCCTCAAGGATCGGTCCTTGGGCCGGTCCTTTTCATCCTCTACACTAAACCTCTATCATCTCTCATTAGCCACCACTCAGTTTCCAGTCAATCCTTTGCTGATGACACTCAAATCAGTGACTCTTGCTTTCCTGATCAACTTGATGCCACAATCCTTCGCATACAGGAGTGCGTGGACGATGTAAAGCGTTGGATGACTTGCAACAAACTGAAGCTAAATGATGATAAAACGGAAATCCTTCTCATCCACTCTCAAAACAAACCTCTCCCTCCATTCGCTCCTTCTTCTATATCTATTGGCAACTCTGACATAACACTCTCTCCCTCTGCCAGAAACCTTGGAGTCACGCTTACGGACACCCTCTCCATGGACAAACATGTCACGAATATATGCAGATCAGCATATAACGAAATTAGAAAAATCAGCACCATTAGACACCTCCTCTCCTTTGATGCCACAAAAACTCTCGTCTCTTCACTCATTCTTTCAAAATTTGACTACTGTAACACTCTTGTCAAAGTGTCCTCGTTTTATTGCCATTTTCATTGTTTCTATAGTATAGTAGTTACTATCCTAGTGTCTCATTTTTATTTTACTTAGTTTACATGTTTTTAATAATTGTAAAGCGCTTAGAGCTTTATGGTAAGCGCTATTTAAAAATGCCTAAATAAATAAATAAATAACTGCAGTTGACATACAAAAAAACACTCTAGGAGAAGATAAATAGACAGTTTCTCTACTGAAATTGTTTCAATGGTTTATGCAAATCCTGATCCACTCGTACATCTCAGGCAAAAATTACCTAACTTCAACTCCACGACTTATCGTTCAGCCGCTGCGATTCAAACACAGAGTTGATCTTTTCTCTAAGAAATGCTGGGATTCATTGTAACGTTTCACACGTTCCTTGAAGACTTTCAGCAACGTTTCAGTTGGTCATTTCATTTCTTTTAGCTATGCTGGCATTCAGTGTAACATTTCAGTAGGTCGTTTTATTTCTTTTACTTATGCTGGAATTGAGTGCACTATTTCAGTTGGTCCTTTAATTTCTTTCAGCCACAATGGCCTTTCATGGAACAGTTCAGTTAATAAGTTAATTTATTTTTGTAATTCTGGCATTCACTTTAACATTCAGTTGATCCTTTGTTGTTGTTTTTTTCTCTCAGCAATGTTGGTATTTAGTGTAACATTTAAGTTGATATTTTCATTTCTTTCAGCAATGCTTGCATCCTATGTAATAATTCAGTTGGTATTGTCATTTCTTTAAGAACTTAAAATGTGAGCATACCTAGCTCACATTTACCTTTTATCATCAACAAAAATTCTATCTCCTGCCCCGTTTCAGTTATTACAGTCACCTCCTAAAAATCGATACAATCAAACAATTCTTCTCTATGACCCACAATCCAAATGATTCATCATTAAATTCATCAATAAAAATTTTCTTAGACAATCCTCAAGGGCTTACTCCAGATATTACACCAGGGTTCCATTTGGTTCTTGAGCAACCCGTGTCATAAAATTGACAAATCATTGATTCACGTGGTGCTAAGATCTTTCCCTTCTTACGTCCCCTTCCTTCCTTCCTAGGAATCTGTGGATTAAACTCACAACCTATCACTCATGGTTACCGTAACGCGACCACTTATTAAAAACTTCCACTTCTATCCCCTCCGCCACCAGCGGTATTTCAAGAGGGTCAACACTGTCAACGCTATTATCGATTCTGCCGTCCATCGACAGAACAATCACTAATCCCATACAACACTAAATATAATTTGAGCAATCTATAAGCTCTTCCTCGCGAGCAGAGGCAAAACGCAAAGTTTTATCCTCATTATCAGCTAAGGTACGTTGCTCTATTTCCCCGTAGCCATCAATGAACTCGTTTGAAATTAAACCGCTGGGCGTCTCTCAATTAATTGAGTACTTCCGGTGCACCGCTTTCCTGGCGAATCGATTTCTTCTGTGGATATTTTATATCTTTTAAAAAAAAGTTTGGAAGTTAAAAAAAATAAAAAAAATAATGGAATCGAGGCGTGTTGAATGTGTTTTCTTTGATTTGACCGATAGTCTTGATGAACAGTTGTTACATGGAGCTTTTGGACACCTTTAACATAAAGCAAGCATTATTCATACCCGCAATATTGAGGAAAAAGGATACAGCAATCTTGTCAACAAATTGCAAGATCAAAACAACTATCCAAAATCAAATCGGCTGCAGACATCAGTAGTGAAATAGTAGTGTCCTGTTTATTTAATTTTTGTTTTTTGGGGTGTGTGGTGGGGGTCGAAACTTCATGCCAACAAAAATCCAATTTATGATTATTATCATAGTTCTCCATTATTTTGTCATTTCTTTCCCCTTCTAGGTTGCGGAGACGTGGTCTATGCAGTTCGTTTCAACCATGCAGTTTATCCATTCTAGAATGATAACTTATATTCCTGGGGCTTTGTTAATTTTCATGGTGAAGATCACATCTTTTATTTCATTCTACGTTTCTTTTGACTGACCAGTGGGTCCAGTCCTCCTTGTGGTAGTCGGTAATTCTTTGTCGCTCCTCTCTGTGTGCAAATTAGCATCCTTTCCAAGATTTATACACTTTGTCACATCTATTTCTTTTCTCCACCCAATTCCGGGGGAGTAGCCCAATGTTTTTTTCTCTCTAGAAATTTTGGTAGCCGCCCTTCTAGTTTCATTAAATTTTTGCTTGTCACCCTTTGCAGCATCATCAGCTGAGCCTTGTTTCGTACTTCTAGAAGTTCTCTGCCTTTTGCGTCATAATACAATGTTCTTTTTTTTCTGTCTGGTTTAATTCCTCTTGTTTCTTCTGTTAAATTTTAACAATGTGTTTCATTTTTTTCCAATAGCTTAATAATTATAAGATCATTGGCCATCTCCATTTTGTCAACTTAGGTACACAAAGTGTCCCATTATTCTAACAAGTAAGACCCAGTGTGTCTATAGCGTGTCCCATTATTATAAACAGTAAGATCCAGTAAGACTATGACGTGTCGTAATATCCTAATGGCCGGGTTAGGCTACCCCCCACAAAAATTAATCTTTTCTCAAGGCCCGGCAACCTCCTTGCGCCGGCCGTTCCACAGGGGTCCGACACCAGGAAGTAGGCTTTTATTAAAGGAGGTCTAGGCTTGGTAAAGCTTACGAGTTCGTGTTACTACGAACTGTACTAAAATCTCAATGACTTTTGTCCAACAAACTAGCAAAATTATGTGATTTTTTTCAGATATTTAAGTATCTGCCACGCTCTGCGGCACACCGTGACACCTCAGAGGGCAAAAATTGTTCTGGTGTTCCCAGTTCTGTTGGCATTGATTTTCGGTAGGTTGCACGATACATCAGCTGCTTTGATAAACTTTTGTGTAGCTTTAAATGAATACAGCTGTCATTAATCTTTGATCAAAGCTAGAAACAATGAAGACTAAGTATTGAGATCAAAATAATTGTACAATACTCATGCAAATAGCGACAGTGCAAGGTTTCGTGAAAGATAAAACAATTGGGCACATGATAATTATCAGATTAATTTAATGAGACTGTAATTTTAAGTCCACCCTGGATGGCCCTTTCCTTCTTTACATTATGGGGTGGTCTTTTCGACTATCAGCAGAGATTTTTGTTAAAAAATGGGGGACAACAAATTTGGAGCACCCCGGATGGCACTTATCCTGGCTACGCCCATGATAACATTAAGTGAAAAGACATTCTTCTTTTATTTTTTATAAACCAGATAAGCAAATTTAAAACCATGTCGCCTAAATATAAAAATTTATAAAGGAAGTTTGCTTTTCCCTTTTAAATTTTTGTACTGAAATGTGTACATTAAATGTTATACTTTTTTAGAGAAGATAACTTGAGGGTGTGTCAAAACTTAAGTGAATGAGTCACATGATTTTTTTTTATGTACGTGAGATTTAGTTTGTATTCTTACATTTTCTTTACTTTTTGGTATAGGGTGGGGTTGGTAGCTTTATAAAACGCTTGAAATCTGTCTCCCACAATCATGGGATTTATAAACCTATCCTAAAGGAAGCCATGTTTTTCATCTGTCAGGTTCGATCATCGCCGCTACGAATGGTGTGTACAAAACAGTGCCCCTTTGTTTGGGACTGCCAAGTGAGTCCGTTATTCTGTCATTTTGCCTCAATGACTCGGGAACCAATGAAACAACAAATATCGACCCCACAATGAATTGGACAGATGGACATGTTGATATAAGTCAAAACGTAACCAGTACGTCCTACACAGACATGGATATTAGAGAATATAAACCAGCTATGTCCACTGAAGATGATGAAACCGTAAACTATGCCACAACCCCATCTGAGATCATAGAATGTATGAGTGATATCAGTGAGCATTTACACACCACACGAGAGCATAAGACAACAACATATTCTAAAGATGAAAGTTTTGATAAAACTAACCCAACCTTTCCTGTCTATGGCAGCATTACTTCGAATAGCAAAGCGCCAAAAGTGCGAAAAATTACTGCTACTATCTACATGGACGGCTACTGTGTTTTCAGCAATACATTTCTGAGCAATGACGCCTATCTGACTATCCAAAGGGTGTACGCATCCTGCTTTCTGATTTCCCTTATCGTTGTGCTGGCCTTCTACTTCCGTATCTACGTCTTCGTGGTGCGGTGGCGCAAGGTGAGGAGCAGACAAAAGATGTCAACACAGACCCATTCGAGGGATGAGTTGGCGGAAGTGACCAAGCCGAAGACCGAACCTAATATTGTTATGAATGTCAAACCAAGCGATGTTAGTCTCCCTGACGGCATAGTAAACTCAAAAGATCACTCCCAAGCTAGTCGCGCATGCATTCAAAATAGTGTCGATTTAAAAACTGTTGAAAGTGAAGTGGGAAACAAAAAATTGTTTTTAATCGCTGCCGGTAGCCGATCAAAATATGAGATCGATAGAGTCAATGATAATGACAAGCATCGCTCAGAATCGATGCTTACCGCCAACTTGAGAACAGCGGCCATGTTGTTTGTTGTGACGGTCGTGTTCATGCTGTGCTTCCTGCCCAGTTGGCTTATGGCCATGAGAATCATTCCTTTCCAAATTGTGGTCTTTTACGCCCACTTTTTTTACAATGTAGCCAATCCTCTGATATATGCGTTCATGAATCAGACATTTAGAAAAGAAATGAAGAGGCTGTTCGGGATCGGCGTCGTCAATCAACGACGGTTGTAATCTATGGTCAAAGACTGGTGATATTTATGTTGGTGTTCTGGTGGTCAAGCTACTATTGTCACATGGATTGACTGTGATGGCTGGTGCAAAGAGATTTTCTGATTTCGGCTGAAACCGAAAATTAAAACTGAATTTCGGACAAAATCGAAACGAAACCGAAAGTGATTAAAAAATACAACTTTTGGTGACGAAACTGAATCAGAATTTCAATCGGTCTCTACTTATGTACATCTTCCAAAATTGTGACCTTATGTAACCAGTGACAACTTTATTGCAAATTAACTGTAAGACTTAACAACACGATTCAGCATGGACGTTGCACTCTCCTTTTTAAATCCTTTATATTAACTTTGCCTTTGCATTGTGTTTGTTGAAGTCAAAATCTTCAAACGGCTTATTGACCCGCTTCACGTCCTCCTATGGAGCTGAAACTTAGCACATAAACACATTGCCGAAGACAACCAATTCTTTCTAATTTTCAGCACCACCTCCCCACCCAACCCCCCAAAAGAACAGTGTTAACGCTATGAGATGCCACTGCTTTCACGAGAACAGCGCCAAATGAGATTCTTAAAAATATGACAAGTGAGTTTGCTGCGTAATATTTTCTTTTTTTTTTTTACAGAATTGGTTTATATTGTAAAATAAATCTCCGGTGTAGACTCTGTGGTGTAGACTCTGTGGTGTAGACTCTGCGGTGTAGACTCTGCGGTGTAGACTCTGCGGTGTAGACTCTGCGGTGTAGACTCTGCGGTGTAGACTCTGCGGTGTAGACTCTGTGGTGTAGACTCTGCGGTGTAGACTCTGCGGTGTAGACTCTGCGGTGTAGACTCTGCGGTGTAGACTCTGTGGTGTAGACTCTGTGGTGTAGACTCTGTGGTGTAGACTCTGTGGTGTAGACTCTGTGGTGTAGACTCTGTGGTGTAGACTCTGTGGTGTAGACTCTGTGGTGTAGACTCTGTGGTGTATTCATTAGACTATTAAAGAAAAATTACAATGTAGATCGACAGATGCAGCCCGCGGCCCTTGAATTATGTGCAAGTCATCAGCGGTACGTATATGGCGCAATGCCACACCAGGCCGGAGCCTACCACACCAAGCTGGGCCACCCACATTAGGCCGGGCCACCCACACCAAGCCTGGCCACCCACACCATGCCGGGCCACACACATTAGGCCGGGCCATCCACACCAAGCCGAGCCACACACACCAAGCTGGGCCACACACATTAGGCCAGGCCACACACACCAAGCCGGAGCCTACCACACCAAGCTGGGCCACCCACATTAGGCCGGGCCACCCACACCAAGCCGGGCCACCCACACCATGCCGGGCCACACACATTAGGCCGGGCCACACACACCAAGCCGGGCCACCCACACCATGCCGGGCCACACACATTAGGCCGGGCCACACACACCAAGCCGGGCCACCCACACCAAGCTGGGCCACCCACATTAGGCCGGGCCACACACACCAAGCCGGGCCACCCACACCATGCCGGGCCACCCACATTAGGCCGGGCCATCCACACCAAGCCGAGCCACACACACCAAGCTGGGCCACACACATTAGGCCAGGCCACACACACCAAGCCGGAGCCTACCACACCAAGCTGGGCCACCCACATTAGGCCGGGCCACACACACCAAGCCGGGCCACCCACACCATGCCGGGCCACCCACATTAGGCCGGGCCACACACACCAAGCCGGGCCACCCACACCATGCCGGGCCACCCACATTAGGCCGGGCCACACACACCAAGCCGGAGCCTACTACACCAAGCTGGGCCCCCCACATTAGGCCGGGCCACACACACACCAAGCCGGGCCACCCACACCATGCCGGGCCACCCACATTAGGCCGGGCCACACACACCAAGCCGGGCCACCCACACCATGCCGGGCCACCCACATTAGGCCGGGCCACACACACCAAGCCGGGCCACCCACACCATGCCGGGCCACCCACATTAGGCCGGGCCACACACACCAAGCCGGAGCCTACTACACCAAGCTGGGCCCCCCACATTAGGCCGGGCCACACACACACCAAGCCGGGCCACCCACACCATGCCGGGCCACCCACATTAGGCCGGGCCACACACACCAAGCCGGGCCACCCACACCATGCCGGGCCACCCACATTAGGCCGGGCCACACACACCAAGCCGGGCCACCCACACCATGCCGGGCCACCCACATTAGGCCGGGCCACACACACCAAGCCGGAGCCTACTACACCAAGCTGGGCCCCCCACATGAGGCCGGGCCACACACACACCAAGCCGGGCCACCCACACCATGCCGGGCCACCCACATTAGGCCGGGCCACACACACCAAGCCGAGCCACACACACCAAGCTGAGCCATCCACGGGGACATGTTATACTGCCAGTGGCTACGTAGACATGCACCCTTGGCAGGAGGGCCCAAGATGGTCACCTAGATGACCTGTGCCTAAGAACGGCTTTGACGCTTCTATATGGCAATAACGTTTTAACCACATTTATTTATTTATTTATTTAGGCATTTATTTATTTAGGCATTTTTGTATAGCGCTTACCTTACAGCTCTAAGCGCTTTACAATTATTAAAAATATGTAAACTATTTAAAGTAAAGTAAACTGCTAAAGTAAAATAAAAAATGAAAAATCAGAGACACTTGAATAGTAACTACTATATTAAACATGACTATAGAAACAGTAGCTTAAACATTAAAATGGCTATTAAAAAACGAGTACACTTTGGCACGTTGTGGCCTATACTGCAGGATCAACCCGAGTCAGAAAATGAGGCAGGGCAAGGAGGGTTTGATTAATTTGACATTTTTAGTTGAAAATATGGTCATAAAAATGTTTTATTTTCATTTGCTTTTAAAAATTATCTATCTTTGTTTTATACAGTTATCAACTAATCAACTAATTAATCAAAATAAAGCTTAGCAAATAATTTGGCATGCAGCATGTCACATAGACATTTTAAAAAATAGAAATAACCATCGGGCTTCTAATTCTTTTGATGCAAATTTAGTTTATCTTAAATCCCGTATTATTTAACTTGTATAATGGGTTTATAAAAAAACTGATTTATAAAAAAAACCTTAATCAATAAAAATTAATGTATTATTGCTCAACATCATGCATTCATCGTATAATATATGAATAATCCTTTGTGAATATATGACTAATCCTTTGTGAATATATGACTAATCCTTTGTGAATATATGACTAATCCTTTGTGAATATATGACTAATCCTTTGTGAATATAAGACTAATCCTTTGTGAATATGTGACTAATCCTTTGTGAATATATGACTTATACTTTGTGAATATATGTCTAATCATTTGTGAATATATGACTTATCACTTGTGAATAGATCACTAATTCTTTGTGAATATGTCACTAATCCTTTGAGAATATATGACTAATCCTTTATGAATACTGCTCACAGCTGAATGATGAACTACGTGACCAATATTTATAAACATAAAATTACAATTAGGCTTAGGCAAAGGTAAACAGTTTGTGGGGGGAAGAAAACTCCTGGCGGAATGGTTATATTAATTATATATATATTTTTTTCTATTTTAAATAAATTTTGGGAACCCTTTGTTTATTCAAATCATGTATGTGTGACATTCATTTTGATTTATCATTTCCCAGCTCATAAATTTATTTTGTCACGTGCAACGGTGAATAGTATCGGTTGAAAATACTTAGAGAATGGTAAAATTTCCATTTTTATTTTTTAAATTAATTTTAAAAGAAAAAAAAGAAATTTGGCAACCTCGTGTTTATTCAAGTAATTCATTTATTTACATTTATCATTCTCATGCACATACATGTTTTTACTTAGTGTTAAAATACTACTTATGATATTGAGTATGTTTATTGCATCATTACTTCACGACACAACTTTTAAATCGTGTGCTGATCTTTAACTTTCGGTTTAGTTTTAGGCTGAAAGTCTTGTTCATCTTTGGGTTTCGGTGGATAGTCGTTTATTACAATCGGTTTTGTTTCCGTGTCCGACAAAACCAGAAAATCATATTTGCCTGTTTTCTACAGCAGAAATTATGGCAACAAAAATGCGCAGACTTACTTGAGGTTATGAATTTTCAGAAATGTAACGCCATTTTCTACTTTTTAGTGTATTGCGGCCTTACAAGTACAAATATTCATTTTATGTCTCTAGATCTTTCGGTTGCTTTAGATATAGTATTCATAAAAAGTTCGATTTCAGAAGAATTGGATATTGTGGAGAGTTCGGACTACGACGGCGCCTGACGTAATCCGTCTGACCACCCAGACACGACCGAAGGATCAAGCGCTGGGGCGCCTGACGGATTACGGCCGTCTGACCACCCAGACACGATCGAAGGATCAAGCGCTGGGGGCGGTACCGGCCATCCATCTGACCAGGGCATTTACCTGGGACGTCTGTGTAACTTGGCGCCAATTGAGAAAAAGGGGCGGGGTATAATCTGGACTGGGAGAGGAACTATGGGACAGGGAGGTATAAGTAGGGATCTCTGGACGGGACGAGAGGAAGGCGGCCGGACTGAGAACTAGATAGCAGGGAGAAGTCAGAGTTGTGAATTGAGAGAAAGAGTAAGCAAGGTGACAACCCAATAAAGAACACGAGTTTAATCATCAAATGTATCACCGGAGTTGTTTCCTTATTGAGTACCAGATCTAGATGAAGTTTGTCAGAGAGTAAGCAAGGTTTCCTTACAATATACATGAAATAATTTGGGATGTCACTTTTGCTTTTGCAAAATCAAAGAAAGATTTAATTTTCTTTAAATAATCAGCTAATTAATAAATAGTTTTAACGCTTGTGTACATTTGTCTTTATTGGATTTTTCGGTTTAAGTCGATAGCTAACTTTTTTTAGAAACAAGAAACCCGTTTATACAAAACTGAATGAACTATAACATACAAAAATCTCGTACCGCTGTGACAAACTTGCCAGTTTAAGAATTTATTACCTGTTAAATTAAGGTACTTATAAATTTGATTAAAATTAAATTACATATTTTCACAATATGGATTTACCCTTCAAAATTAATAGAACATTTAGACATATTTTTTGGTAACCTGAGAACTAAGGACTATAGATGATTGATTGAATTTATATTTAATGGGCTGCCTTTTTTGTTCTCGACTATAGCACAAAGCTTTCTGAGACTGGCATTGGACAGGGGCATCCACACAGGCGGAGTTGGAGTGGAAGGAAACAGTTGATGCCAACAATAATTAAATAAATTCCTTCCCAACCCCCTGCTTTTGAATTTTACAGGGAACGAAATAAATATCGCAAAGAAAACAATTCAGTTACTTAATATAATATAATATATATTTTTATTGTGGGGGGAAAAGACTCGGTGGGGTGTGTAAAGAGAATGAAATAACCATATGATAATTGTCAGGTAGGGCTGTCAAAAATGGAGAAAAAAATCCTGACTGTCGATCCACGTATCCGGGTACCCGTCGACGCACGTATCCGAGTATCCTTCGACTCACCTAGCCGGGTACCCGACGAAGCAGACAAGTCTATAGGGAACCATTAAGTTCATCAGGCGTCACCATGGTTACCATGACGGCCACCATCCCTGAACGGTTTTATTTTCGACCAATTTACATTGAATTTTAAAGTCTTCCTCAGATACATAAACTACTATAAGATCACAACCATTTCTTTATTAATTAATTGTAACAGACCATGTCTGCAATTTTGCACACTAAACCATTAAGTCAAGGAGGTGTCATGATTTGAATAGTGAACTCTATTAACTTGCATTATGTCACGGGAAAGGAGAATGAACTATATTTGTGTACAGCGGAAGTGAGCCGCACGTATCGGGTGATCAGGGCAGTACATTTTAAGTCCTCTAAAGTAATTTAGCCGTACTTTCTTACAGATTATGTCTCTGTTTTAGAGACCGACCGAATTTCGGCTTCGGTTTCGGCGCCGAAAGTGGCCATTTGATCCATTTCGACCTAATTTCGGCCAAAACCAAAAAGTTAAATGTCGGTTTAATTTCGGCTTCGGCCAAAACTGAAATGTTAACTTTCAGTTTAATTTCGGTTTCGGTCGAAAGCTAAATAATGAGAAAATGAATATTCCTAGGTGGCACCAGCATGTCGTTAAGGGGGATATTATTTGATGATGATGTGAGTGGCACTGGGGGAAGGTTATTGAAGCTGTTGATTGTTTAATGATTACGAAAAGGAGAGAGAGAGGGGGTTAGAGATATGGAGAGAAAGAGAGAGCAAATGAGAGAGAGGGATGGAGAAAGAGAGAGAGAGAGAAAGAGAGAGTGTGAGAAAGAGAGAGAGAAAGAGAGAGAGAGAGAGAGAGCAGTGAGAGGGGGTGAACTTTATAAAAAAACAAAAAACAAGACAGGGTTGCTTGTATTAAAGGGAATTAACAATTTCACCTTAACACTCTCTAAAAAATTGTGCTGGTTTCCCTTGACAAGTGCTGGTCGCATTAGTGTAAACTTTGCAAAAACAAAATTTTGAGCTTTTTCTAGAAAAAAAACCCAACTGTACCACCGTGAGGTTAAAAGTTCGTTCATCCTTTGCTGTTTGTGCGGCAAAACTTTCCCTACCACGTTCTTCTTGTTGTCTTCTTTCAGTCCTCTTGCTGTCCTTTTGCTGTGCTCTCGTGTACTACTTTGGAGCTAAGTGGTTCTTTTAATTTTTTAATTGCTTTTATGGTTGTTTGTTCGTTGAAGGAGGCTTCTTGTCGACACGTTCGTTATTTTGGTACGTCCTTTTTTTCAGGTTTGCCTTATTTTGTCTCATGTTGTGAACTGAGATTAACAGTTAAATAGCTTCTTTGTCTAAGGGTAATTTAATTATTTTACAAATTATTATTCATATGAAATACTTCTCTTTATTCAATAAACAGAGTGTCTCCCAGATTTAACACCAATACTACCTTGACTACCATGAAATGCCACGACTGCCACGACTGCCACGACTGCCAAGACATCAACGACTGCCAACACTGCCATGGATGCCACCAGTGTTTCTTTCAGAAATTTTCCCCCGGGGGAATATTTCTGATTTTCGTGGGGAGGGGGAGGTTGTGCCAGTTGTCAGGGACAAAAAATGCGTAGCTAAGGGGTTGCAGGTGGTACATACGTCCCGGGATGCAAGAATTACCGGGGGGGGGGGCAAAATGGGCTTTGGTGGAATTAATTTGTTGAAAATAATGGGTTTCAGAGTTGGAGGGGGCGTATAAATGAATATTGTCCCCTGACGCCCATGCTAGTGGCGTCGAAATAGGGCGGATGGAGTGGTCCACCCAGGTATCACATTTTCTTTCTATGCAGGTGTGGCATTTTTGGACAACTGCAGAGTTTGAATCGTGAAAGGGAGAACGACGCAAATATTTGCCCGCCCATGGCAGCCGTAAAAGTAGCCACAAGGTAGTGTATCTATCGCTACCCAAAATCGGCGAATATTTTCATCGAGAAGTAGTGCGGAAATTGATCTCGCCGATGAATCTTGATCGGTGGGGGGGTTTGGGGAGCCTGCTCCCCAGAAAAATTACTTTATTTTAAAATCAAGAGGTGCATTTTTTATTATACTTGAATTCGATGTTTCTATTATAACTTTCGAACAAGGAAGAACATTTTTAAGTTTTGTGGGAGTCATTATTTAGCCCAGTGCCTTATATAAACTGAATTCACTCCGTTTGTGGCATGCCCCAGGGTAAGCATTAGGCATAGGCTTATAGTCAACCCCATACTGTACCATTAATCAGCGTGATGGAAGTGGTGCATAATTAAGTGTGCTAAGGACAGTCGTACAAACTCAAAATGCAGGGGTGCATTATTTTGGCGCATACTTGAATTTGTTGTTTCTTCAGACAATTTTGAGATGGCATTTCAAACTTTCGGGTTGGAAGCGACCAAATAGCTATAATTATGAATAAAGACATCTTAAATACCGCACCAGTGGGACATAAACTAAATTCACTCTAGTTATGTCACCCTTGAGAGTACACTTTGCCCTAGATATTTCTCGCCCTTTAAATCATTATAGTCCCCACAAAAATTTTTGATAAATTCAAAATACAAGAATGCATTTTTTTTTAAACATCTGAATTTAGTTTTGCAACATTCTTTACTTAATTAAAGAGCAACGTGAGATATCCTAGTTAAAAAAATGTAGGTGTCACTTAACCTTAGAACCGTCGTGTGTGCCCAGCAACTCCTACGACTGCAGGGTGCCTAGGATATTTTAGGTTTCTGATAAGGATATTTTAATAAATATCATTTTCCCATGCAGGTTTGGTAAATGAAAATGTTGCTTGACTGCTTGTGTTATGCAAAACAAATAATTATAACAATTTAAAATAAATACTTTGTAAAAATATTAATGTGGCTTTGATTTGCTATTGACATTATTTCGGGGGATAGCTACTGAATTAATAAAAGAATTTTCGGAAGAAAAAAAATTGTTCAATTTAAAAGGATTCCATCACTAAAAAGCACTGCACACATTATTTTATATGATGAACACCAATGGAAAAAACAAACTTACTAATAATTTTAATTCTACTTTTATAAGACTAATTTTTCTAAATCTTGTCTTATTTTACCAGAGTCAAAAAGAAAAAAAAAAGGTTTATTAGAAAGGTCTATCCATTTTTATGGTTTTTAAAAACTTGTCATTTTTATAAATTGCATTTGAACGGAATAACTATTTTAAGAAGACATGCGTTGTTTTCAGAAGACACAATATTTATTAGTTATTATCTAAAGGTAATTTGTATGGAAAAAAAAAGTATAAATTTCCCAATATTTAGTAGATTAACATTTTGTGTGGAAAGTTAATAACAATAATAACTTTCTTGAATTACCTCTTTGCTATTCTTTAAAATATTTGTATCTAAATCCATAGAATCTATTTTAACTGGACGAATGTGGAATGATAATTTCTTTTTAAACACATACCAAAAAAATGGAATTGGCATGATAATCGAAATGCTACTTCACAAATGTTTTGTTAGCTATCTACTGGATTCTCATCTAAAATAAAATTAATAGTATTTTTAAAAAAATGAGTGAAATGTCAATGAATGGAGCACGTTGTTATTCTAACGTTAAAAAGAGAAAATCAGTTGGAAAGTTAATAACAATAAATTATTTTAAATATAAGTTAAGTATTTTTAAAAAAAACAAAGAACAATCTGTTGTAAAGGAAACGTTGTAACAAAGGTCGCACATTTAAAGAAAACACAAACACTTTTGATTTAATAATAATTTATGAAACTTATTTCTTTGCGCCCTTTAAATTCTTAATTTAAAAAAAAATCATGATGCCTAATTTTTTAGTGATGCTTGTACGATGAACTATAATTTGAAAACAGATTGCACATTTTTAATACTTGACTAACTATTATTACAATTGTAGACCTTTGTAGGTATGTAAATGTATTTTAAACAGTGTCATTATAGTCTTTAAAATTGTGAAGTTGCAAAAAATATTTAAAAAATAAAAATAGCGATATACGCGAACGATAGGAAGTAAGACTGGAACGGTCACTGCGATGTTTATAACCGAATACTCTAACTTGGTTGGCCTTAAATATACGGATCATCAAATATATCGAGCCCAATCGATTTTTCATAGACTCCACTTATTGTAATCGGCTAAAGGTTAAAGTTACGATGCCATTGCTATTTTAATTTACAATATACTTTCGTTATATTGTTGTACACACTGTGTTCCGGCTGGGGGGAGGGGGTGGCAGTGGCCTCCCGGAGAGATAGCTGAAAGATAAACTGATGACAACAAAAACTATATTTTTAAAGCATGGTGCCATTATTCAATTTTTAATTAACACCATTCCCTTGTTTAAAGTTATGCTTTTATTATAAAATATAATTTGAAAACATGAAAAGACTTCTCATTTTTTTATACTAAGTTAGAACTCTATTAAAATTATGTACCTTAAAAGTAATGCAAATGTAGTTTAATACAAATGTTATTAAAGTTAAAGTCTTTAAACTTGTGAGTTTCCAAAAAAAATAATAATTAATTAAAAAATGTAGATAAATGCGAACGAGAAGTAATGCTTTGGCTCAAAATCCGCAAATGTTTTGAAACATTGAGATATTTATAATCGAATAAGGTTACCTTCTAAGAAGATCGGCCTTAAATATAAGAATCATCTAATATATCGAGCATAGCGATATTTTCTAGATTCCAGTAGCTTTAATCGGTTAATGACAACATCTATTTTTTTTTTTAAATTTAAAACAAAAATGACATTTTGTTCGTTTTTTTTAATAAATATTGTTTGTTTTCTTGTTGTACATATTTTTGCTCGGGGTTTGGGGGGTGGGGGTATTGACTTTCCCGGGGGGCAGTGCCCCCCCCCCCTTGACCCGAGATATAGTTGAAAGATTTTTTTTTTAAATTTAAAACAAAAATGATATTTTTTTTGTTTTTTTTAATAAATATTGTTTGTTTTCTTGTTGTACATATTTTTGCTCGGGGTTGGGGGGGTGGGGGTATTGACTTTCCCGGGGGGCAGTGCCCCCCCCCCCTTGACCCGAGATATAGCTGAAAGAATCCCTTGCTGCCACGACTGCCAAGACTGTCATGACTGCCACGACTGCCAAGACTGTCCTGACTGCTGTGATTGCTAGGACTGCCAGGACAAACGTTACAAAAATCGAGTCCAACGTTTCAGGCGGAAGGGGGGTTACTTCCATGACACTGGTGGGAGGGGGAAAGACGCCCCTGATGTAAGAGTCGTTACATTTAATCCCAGCCATTTAAGCCCCACTTTTATTATCAGAGAGTCAACTTAATAAGAGAATAGCTAATGGCGTAGCAGTCACTCTAATCCAATCAAGATTAGATCACTGTAACAGGTATTTGTGGGGTTTATCTCAAAACCAAATTCAGAGACTCCAGAAGGTACAGAATACTACAGCACGCATTGTATCGCGAACAAAGAAATCTGACCACATGACTCCCGCTCTTAAAGATTTCCACTGACTTCCTGTGAGTGAGCGCATTGATACATAATTTCTGTCCTCGGCGTATAGCTGTGAAGTAGGCTCTGCAACTGTAAGTATCTTCAAAAACTGATTTCTAAACATGCGTTCTTCAACGTAGTCCTTACTGAGAGTTCCCAGGGTGGATGGACACAAAAAGAATTCATAATGAGTGCGCTCTTTTGAAGCTATTGCGCCTAAATTGTTAAACAGTTGGCCTCAATCTTTGAGGGACAATGAAAACTTGAGGGACAATGAAAACTTGAGGGACAATGAAAACTTGAGGGACAATGAAAACTTGAGGGACAATGAAAACTTGAGGGACAATGAAAACTTGAGGGACAATGAAAACTTGAGGGACAATGACAACGATAAGAAAGTCATTTAAGAACCATTTAAATGTGTTTTTCTCTAAATAGATTTTAGGACCCCAGAGCGCTGTGAGCATGCTAAACTAGCATGGACATAATCGCCATGAAAGTTCTCATTAAATCAATTCTTTCATCATGTTCTTACTCTACAACTCCATTACTACAGTGTCATTACTGACTACTCTCAGCACCAAGCACGCCGCCACAAAACACGAACACATCATTAATGTTTCACTTTTATCCTCAAACTTTTCCTGCAGGTATTAAAACAATCAGACATAAGTGGACTCTAAGGGGCCATCCGTATCGTACGTCACGCTCCGGAAAGGGTGGTTGGGGTGAGGGGGTGGGGGTCAAAGAAAGCGTGAGGGTTTGTGACTAGGAGGCGGGGGTAAAGATCTTGTGTGACGTCACACATTTAAACAAAAAAATTATATCATTCATAAAAAAACCTGGAATTTCCAGTGATGTTGACCTTTCTGTTCTGACAGATGTATTGTGACAGATGATGTCACTTTTATAAATATTTTGTATGTTAATAATGAAGTGTGTTTTAAATTCAACTGAAATTAGTTTTAAATTTGTAGCAATTTTTTAGTTTGAAAGTGTGAAGGACTTGGGGGAGGGGAGGGTTTCTGAGATTTGTGACAGACTGTGGCAGGGGGCAAGGGAGGGGGGTCTGAGATTTGGGACAGACTGTGGCAGGGGGCAAGGGAGGGGGTCTAAGATTTGGGACAGACTGTGGCAGGGGGCACGGGAGGGGGTCTAAGATTTGGGACAGACTGTGGCAGGGGGCAAGGGAGGGGGGTCTGAGATTTGGGACAGACTGTGGCAGGGGGCAAGGGAGGGGCGTCTGAGATTTGTGACTTGGGTCAGACTGTGGCAGGGGGCAAGGGAGGTAGCTAAATATGTCAAAAAATGCATGACGTACTTAATGGATGGCCCCTTAATAAAAAAGCAATCCTAACTAATGTTGTTTGAAGAAAATAGAACTTGACTAGTGGAAGAATAAACTCGTGCAAATAGTAACACGCACTCATATAGTTAATACACACGCATTCACATAGTCAAATTCAAATGCATAAAAACAACAATAAACACACTCAAATATCTACCACCCAAACATTTATACTCAACCCCAACAAATACAATCAACCCCCACACACAAAAACATACTCATACTCTCCCTCACAACATTGAAACTCCAACAAGACCCCCCCCCCCAAGAAAGGGTTATCGCATAAAAAATCACAGAAAGAAAAAAAAGTCACATGAAACAAATAAATAAAATAATAAATTCCAACTGTTAGAGGAGTCTAAAAGTAACACATTAAAAAAATATGTATTTATTATTCTGCAGAAAAGGACCCAATAAACTAAAATTAGTATAAATATTTATTTCAAAACATGCAAAAATTGTATGAACTTAACGTAACTAAATAAACAAAAATACGCCATTAATGTTATGTGGTAACTGTTACGACCTGGTCTTACTTAAAAGGTTCGTTGGCCTCGTTGTCTAGGGGTTTAATTATACACACTTCACAAACCATTATGCCCCTATTAAATATCTTTATTAACGAAATAATTCTTCAACTGCCATTACTGTACTCAAAGACCATAGTCCACAACACACTAATACATCATAACCCCCTTAATACGTCACAAGATACAACACATATTAGATACAATAACACACATAATCTCTAAACAACACGCCATCACAATATACATTCAAAGTTTGTAACAGTAACAGCAGCATCCAATTACATCTATACATTTATTGTTATTCCATCTTTACATGAGTATTTGGTGGCTTCATGCATGACTGAGTATAAACACCTCTAATTAAATTTGTGAATTATAACGTGTATACGTTATAAAAATAACAAACAAACATTATTCAATCAACCAGCGAGAATTGAACCTTGATCCCAATAAGCCGCCACTAATATCTAGTTAACTGTTTTTCAGTCAATAAACAAACATATGGATTTAGAAGTATAATTACATAGAAACTGATATATATAAGATTTATTTTTAAAAAACATACATTATATGGACTTAGAGATATAATTACAATGACACTGATATATAGTATTTATAAAAAAAAAACATACATTATAAAGGACTTAGAGGTACTTATATATAAGATTTATAAAAAATTATATTATATGGACTTAGATCTATAATTACCTATACACTGCAATATAAGTTTTATAAAAACATATAAAATGTGACTTTTTTGTTTACACTTTGCACAACCAGATCTTTATACAAACACACAGATACACACATACACATACACACAAAAACACACATTACATACACAAAACACAAACCCACACCTTTCCGGACACATGATCTTCTGTTCCCTCTGTCAATTTTTAATTTCCAGGATATCTCAATAAACTCTCATTGTATTATGTAAATATGTACATTTACATTTTTAAAGGTTAATTACGCAAACAAGAAAACATCTCGAAAACACACAAAGCAAAGGCGTTACTGAACTGATAAAGATCATGGGGGAAAACACATTGAAAATCTGACATATAATAAAGGATTGCTAGTATTGTAAAGAAAAGTTAATCCCCTTAAACCTATACTCGGACATCCGATTTAATGAAGTCTTTATTTCAAATTAATTCAAGTAATATAGGAATATTTCTGTTAGTAAAATAATATCTTCAACATTTAAGGTACTTGTGGCGTTACACTACCGAGTCGATTACTAATTTTAAAAAAAGCTATATGTGTGTACCTATGGCTACACGCTGTGTTCGATAGGCTCCCAAAGTAAAATTCCCACAATTTAGCACCAATTGGGATACGTATAAAGTGCGTTTACTTGAATGCATGTTTTCTCAGAGTAACCGTAGAAGATGGGGGGCATTCCTGCATAGCCGCCATTGTTTACACGGGTTGGTTCCAGTATCATAAATAATTGAAAAGAAGAGTTTTATGACTGGGATCTTATAAACTAGCTTCTATCGATACCATGCACTGCGTTAGAAAGATCCTTATGATTCGTTGGCCTAACACCAGGCACTGCATTAGAAAGGTCATTAGGATTCAGTGGCCTAACACCAGGCATTGCATTAGAAAGGTCATTAGGATTCAGTGGCCTAACACCAGGCATTGCATTAGAAAGGTCATTAGGATTCAGTGGCCTAACACCAGACATTGCATTAGAAAGGTCATTAGGATTCAGTGGCCTAACACCAGACATTGCATTAGAAAGGTCATTAGGATTCAGTTGCCTAACACCAGACATTGCATTAGAAAGGCCCATGTGATTCATTAGCGTAACACCACCTGCTTGCTTTGTGCCATTGCCATGTCAATCTCAAGTAATCTATTATTAATGTATCACATATCGAATGAGTCCAATCATGAACACACGTATTTGCTTCCGGCCCTTCACAACATCCGCAAACAGGGGACATAATTGAAATATTGAACGCTCCCCTTGAACCAGATCCGATTGGTTTCCAAGGTAACCGTAATTTATTATCGTTTATCAAAAATTTAGTTACTACCGTAACTGTCGTGAGAAGCATTCGTGTTCAAAAAGAACTCAGTGGAATAAAATTTTAGGAATTAGCAACTTTGTGAAATATTATTGTTTGTTGTTTAAGTAAATGCAACATTTTTTTTATAAAAGTATAAGTCTAGTTAGTAAACAATTAGTTCCGTTGTTAACTTCAACTTTTTGAATTAAAAACTTTGTGGCTTAACAAATTCGTGAAGTTACAGCAATGGGGATTAGTTAATATTGTTAAATAGTAGTGGACACACAGCAAATGTTCGTGAACTTGTGGCAAAAAAATATATTGTGCGAATATCAAGATTCTCTCATTTGATAAAATAATAGATGAAACATGCTATTAGAACTTTTGCATTAAGAGGAAATTATTTCAATTTTTTTTAATCTGTGTTTTTTTCTTGTTTTTTTTTTTTTTTTTTTTTTTTTTTTTTTTTTTTTTTTGTTTTTTTTTGTTTTTGTTTTGTTTGGGGCTCGACTAAAAACCGCATGCAAAAGTGGTCCCGAGGACGTCATCCAAATTCTTCTAATCAAATATGAATATTAACATATCATTCTCTTTTTTAAAGACAACTTACTTCTAGTTATATGGTAACCGACGCATACGTTTATGTGTGTACCACGGACCGATGCCAAAATCAGAAAGCAGTATTTTTAATAAATAATTTGTACAAAAAAAAAATAACGCACGGGTGCATATGTTTGTTTAGGAATCGTTATTGGCTATGTCTTGTCTTCTCAGATGGGGAAAATTCGACTGTCATGGAAATTCAAGGGCGAGAAGTCAAGCACGTTGTTTTGTTGAACAAAGATCAAGAATTGTTTTCCCATTAGGAACAAAACATTATACATTTATCATGTGATTGAACCGAGTATAGAATTTGTTCCGAGAGTATGCATGTTATCATACATTGTTCATATTAATTTTGGCAAGATAGAAAACACACTAGGGCCGCAAGGGCTAGTCAAGTTTCAAAATGGTGGAAAGAGCGAGCTTGTAAGGCCATGCGCAGTGATAATATTTATTGGTTACTCTATTTGCAGAAAAAAAGTTACTCATGACCTGTTATAGTTTTAAGTAATATAAACTTTTTATTAAATGCATGTTCATTATCTGTTATGTTCCAATTCCTACTAAAAATACAGAACCTTACTAGCCAGACGGTAGTTTCAAATGGCCCTCGCGGAGCAGCAAATAGTTTTATTGGCGATGCTGACTACGTTTTCCTTATGTGGTGCGATTGGTAATGGCCTTGTCGCGTACGTGTACACACACAAGGCCAAGAAGGATTCGGCCACCATCTTTATCTTGGCGCTGTCCTGCACAGACCTGTTGGCGTGTTTGGTGACCATGCCGTACACGGCGGTGACAGAGTACCTGCAGCACAAATTAAACTACGACCTCGCTTGTAAATTGTACACGTTTATGATTACCTTCAACGTTCCACTGTCAGCTTTTCTCATGGTGGTGATATCGCTGGATAGGTGAGTACAGGGATTGTCATGGTGGTGATATATGTCGATAGGTGAGTAGTATGATTATAAAAGTGGGGATATCTGTGGAAGGTGAGTACAATGATCTTCTTGGGGGATAAGTGAGTAGTTGTTTGTCCGTCAACATTGATTAGGACCATCTAGTCTTCAGGTTTCAGTAAGTCTTTGTAACGCCTTTTTTAACTCATTGAAAGCGCTTGCCTATCGTGAGTTATCCGAAGAATATTTGTTAAGGAAGCCGGTTGTCTTCCATACGGGCTACGTGTTCCACCCAACGTAGTTGATGCTTAATCATGGTTGTGACGATGCAAGGTAGGTTCGCTCTAGCGAGGACGTCCGTTTCAGGCACTTTTTCTTGCCACCTGATGCCGAGGAGTTTCCTGAGGCAGGTTGTGTGACAGTGGTTCAGTCTCTTGGTGACACGCTGGTAGACTCTCCACGTTTCACATCCGTAGAGCAAAGTCGAGTGGACTGCTACGCTATAGATCATGATCTTCGTTTCTCGTCTGATACCTCTCCTGTCCCAAACAGTGTTGTGGAGTCTGCCAAATATTTCACTAGCTTTTGATAAACTGGCATTCATTTCGTCATTCAATGATGAAGATCCGGAGATGGTGCTGCCACGTTTAGACGCTGTCCGCTGATGATGATGTCGTGTTCAGCGTAGTGTTAACTGGGAGTTGGCGTATACATCACCTCAGTCTTCTTTATGTTGATTGTGATGCCAAAGTGGTTGCAGGCCTCATATAAGACATCAACGCTGCTTTGAGGGCACAATCGTCCGCAAACAGAAGCTCATTGATGGTGTTGTTTGGCCTTATCATTAATAACGGAAGGCGTATTCACCACATTATCAAAGTGTTCCGCCCATCTTTTAAAGATTCTTTCCTTGTCTGTGATAAGTGTAGAACCGTCTGCACTAAGGAGAGGGGAAGAGCTTGAGGTGGTAACGCCATAGATTTCTCTAAGACCACTATAGAAGTTTTTATGGCTTTCTTGTCTGCTAAGCTCTGAATTTCGTCAGCTTACGCACTCAGCCAGGTGTCTTGCATATGGAGAAGTTGCAACTGGACCTTGCTGCGGATGCTCTTTAGTGCTGCTGGCTTTGCTGTTGACATTGGGTCATCATGGAGGGCCTTGTGCACTCGACATTTTTGCTCAAGTAGCATTTGGATCGCTGAGTTGTTTTCATTAAACCAATCATTGTGTTTCTTGTTAGAGGGTCGGAGGTGCTCAGCGGCTGTGTTATACACCGTCTCACGAAGTGTGGTTCACGCTTTTTCCGCGTCGAGGTTGTCCAGGGTGATGGTATTAAGTCGTTCATCTAGGATGTCAATGAAGGTTTGTCTCACTTCAGGGATCTTCATCTTACTGATGTTGAGGCGTTTCGGAGCTTTGGTGGCCTGATGTCGTCTCTTAGGTTGTATGTGAATTTTCATCTTTGAGACGATGAGGCATCTTTGAGACATCGAATGCTAGCATTGCGGAAATAAATGAAATAACTAACGGAAATGTTACATTGAATGCCAGGATTGCTGAAAGAAGTGAAATAACTAACTGAAATGTTACATTGAATGCCAGGATTGCTGAAAGAAATGAAATAACTAACTGAAATGTTACATTGAATGCCAGGATTGCTGAAAGAAATGAAATAACTAACTGAAATGTTACATTGAATGCCAGGATTGCTGAAAGAAATGAAAGGATCAACGCATTGTTTGAATCAGAGCGGCTGAACAATAGCGGTCGAGTTGGAGTCAGGTCATTGCTTCCAGACATGAACGGATGGATCAGGATTTGCATAAAACATTTAGGAAATGTCCGGGGATTACTGATTATTGCTTTATTCCCAGAGGGCTTTAGCACTTTGAGTTATTCTTAGGAAATTTCCCTGACTTATTATTAGTATTATTACAGTGCCGCTTGAACATCTCACACAGAAGAAGGTCTGCTGGGGCTGGTTAATCGTCTATCACACGCTTGTAAAGAGTTTGGATTTTCGATTAGTCTACAAAAAACTCATGTAATGATGCAAGAAGCACCGTCCCCTCCAATCATATCTATTGAAGGTCATAATCTTTCGGTTGTTGATCATTTCATATACCTGGGATCCAATAATTCTAGATCTCTCTCCGTTGATGAAGAGATAAATATCAGGATTGCAAAAGCAGCAGCAACTATGTCTAAACTGAATAAGCGGGTGTGGAATAATCTCAATCTAACTGATAAAACAAAAATAAGTGGTAATCAGGCATGCGTGCTTAGCACGCTCCTATATGGTAGCGAAGTGTGGACCACATTTACCAGTCAGGAGCGGAAACTCAACAGCTTCCATCAAAGATGTCTGCGTCGCATTTTGCGCATTCGTTGGCTGGACAGGGTGCCTAACGTGGTGGTCTTGGAACGTGCACGCATGTTAAGCATATTCTCCTTTCTTATCAAGAGACGCCTTCGCTGGTTAGGTCATGTACGGAGAATGGAGGAAGGACGTATCCCAAAGATATTGCTGTATGGAGAGTTGGCAGAGGGGACAAGACATATTGAACGACCACGCCTGAGATTTATTGACGTTTGCAAACGATGCATGAGGGTAGCCAATATTGAAACAAACGAATGAGAGTTCATTGCCGAACATCATTCCAACTGGCGAACAGCATTGTTTGAATGAGTAAAAAAGGGAGAAGATACTCGAAACGAGGCCCTTGAATCAAAAAGAACAATTCGGAAATCAAGAAGTTACCGGGATTCAATATTCTCCTGCGAGAGATGCGGCCGTGATTGCCATTCTAGGATTGGCCTAGTGAGCCACTCGTCAAAGTGTAGAACTATATAGCTACTCCATCGTCTTAAGTAGACGGAAGGATGCCACATATATATCATATATATTACAGTGGTTTTCTGTAATGCGCGGTACCCCAGCCTACGCTCCACATAAAAATATTAGCAAACATAATCATAACATTAAAAATAACATACATTTATTTAATGTTAAAAATTAACAGCTGTAAAAAAAAAAAAAATACAAATGTATATTCACCCCACCCATTCCAGGAAATATTTTTATGTCAAGCTATTTGCAACATAGTTTTATATATATCATATCTATTACAGTGGTTTTCTGTAATGCGCGGTACCCCACCCTACGCTCCAAATAAAAATATTAGCAAAAATAATCAAAAAATTAAAAATAACATACATTTATTTAATGTTAAAAATTAACAGCTGTAAAAAAAAAAAAAAAATACAAATGTATATTCACCCCACCCATTCCAGGAAATATTTTTATGTCAAGCTATTTGCAACATAGTTTATTGTTTAAAGGCAGGGAATCAGTCGAGATGGTAGAGTTTAAAGAGATGTGTTTTGAGTGCAGTTTTGAAGGCCTGGAGTGACGGTATTTTGCGGATGTTAAGTGGAAGAGAACTCCGTTGTTTGGCGGCGCGGAAAGAGAAATCTTGTTTACTGTATGTTTTAGTGCGTGTCTTGGAAACAGAAAGAATACGCGCGTCTGCGCAGGGCGAAGATGTCGAAGGGGTGAATAGACAAAAAGAAGGGCAGGAATGCGAGAAAACGTTGTTGCAGAGAACGGAGAGTTTCTGGTCAATCCATGCTTGTAAAGGGAGCCAATGAAGTGATTGGAGTTGTGGAGTCACGTCATCACATTTTTTAAACCTTTTATTGCTTATCTATTAAGTGTTTTGTTGAACCTGACAGCAGGAAGTTGCAATAGAGGGAACAAGAGCACAGACTAGTGTTTTGTTGCGCTAACTGTAAGGTAGTGGTGGATGGAGCTGATCTGACGGATAGCGGTGTATGCAGGGCGACAAATGTGAGAGATATGTTTATCAAGAGACATTTTGTTAAAAGAATATAACCAAGATACCTAGCAGAAGATGTAAGCTGTATGTCAGTGTTAGTTACTTGAAATCAGGTTGGGAGAGCTGAGGCAATGATGATGTGTGATTGTGGATGAGGAGTGCTTCCGTTTTGTCATCATTAAGCTTCAACTTACTGAGTGTCATCCATGACTTGACATCAATGCACCCCCGCAAAGTCTGGACAGCGGAATCGACAAGAGAGGGCTATGTGAGCTTGTATAGCTGCTTGTCATCTGCAAATGACTGGTTCTCAACAGCATGCCTCCTGAGCGAGAGGAGCAGTGGTCTGGTATACAATGTGAATAGAACTGGGCCCAAAACGGACCCCTGTGGCACTCCATAAACCAAATCAACACTGCCGGAGAGAAAACCATCGACGGCGACCGCCTGCGTTCTTTCGGAGAAGTAGGGAGTAAAGGGTTTCATGGTCAACAGTGTCAAAGACCGCACTGAGATCTAAGAGGATGAGGATGGAGATATTACCGTCGTCCACTGCGTGCAGGAGGTCATTACTGAACCTCAAGAGGTCATTACTGAACCTCGAGAGGTCATTACTGAACCTCGAGAGGTCATTACTGAACCTCAAGAGGTCATTACTGAACCTTAAGAGGTCATTACTGAACCTCGAGAGGTCATTACTGAACCTCAAGAGGTCATTACTGAACCTCAAGAGGTCATTACTGAAACTCAAGAGGTCATTACTGACTCTCAAGAGAGATGTCTCTGTGCTGTGGAAAATTCTATCGGGAGACTGATTAGGACTGAGAAGAGATTGGTCGTTTAAGTAAGCAAAAAATTGTTTTAGAACTAATTTTTCAATAAGTTTAGATAAAAATTATAAGCTACAGGACTATATTTTTAAAAAATATACTTTAATCTATACCAGGCTTCTTAAGCAATGGTTTGATGACAGTTGACTTACAAAGAGAGGAAACAGTGTCAGAAGACACGCTTTCATTGACTAAGTGGGTTATCGTTGGGAACAAATGATCCAATGGCTCAACCAATAGGGAATGGGGATGGGGTCCAGAGAACATGACGTAGGCTTAGATTTTAGAATAATACGTTTAATCTCTTGTTCTGAAACATCTTTAAAAACATCAAAATGTGAATAACACAAGAAATAGGAGGCAAATATAGGGGCATCCCGTCGAGATGATCAATCTCAGCACCAATGTAACCAAATTTAATTGTAAATAAATTACAGAAAACATCTGGCTGCTGGGGCAAAAGATACACTGACGGAAGAGTAGTTCCTTTGTTACCCCTCTGCGATACCTACAAAAATTAAACAACTGTTTGCTGGGTTTAGCCAAAATTATCTTTTGGCTAAATACAAATACTTCATTCGGAGTCGTTCAGTTAGAGCAGTAACAAATTACGTAATTTTATGGCATCTAAAGTTATCGGTTTTGATATTACACCAGGGTTTACCCCAGACATTAGACTAGGGTTTCTCCTGACATTACACCAGGTTTACCCCATACATTACACCAGGTTTTACCCCAGACATTACGCAGGGTTTACCCCAGACATTACACCAAGGTTCACCTCAGACGTTACATGAGGGTTTACCCCAGACATTGCACCAGGGTTTACCCAAGGTATTACACCAATGTTCCATTTGATTCTCGAGCAACCCATGTTATAAAATTTAAATAATCATTGGTACATGTGGCGCTAAGACTTTCCCCTTCGCTCGTACTCTTAAGTCCATTCTAAACGACCTCGACTCTATGGACTGGACGTCCCCATTCACAACCTAAACTCGTGGTGACCGTGACCCGACAACTTTTTAAACACATCCACATCTATCCCCTCCGCCACCAGCTGCGGGATGACAACTCTGTCAACACTGTCAACACTGTCAATGCTGTCAACACTGTCAATGCTGCTATCGATTCTGACGTTCATCTACAGAACAATTAATAATTTAATTCAACACTCAATATAATATGAGCTATCTATAAGCTCTACTTCGTGAGCAGAGGCAAAACTCACATTTGTAGTCTCATTATAATCAACCGTACGTTGACATGGCGCCACTAACGCCTTCAGCCCGCGGTCATGGTCACGGGTAGGACGATATCCTCGTAGCCATCAACAAAATCATTTATATTTAAAGCGCTGTGCATCCCATATCCATGAAACTGAACACATGTGTTCTCACAACGCATTGATTACTTCCGGTGCGCCGCTTTGTTGCTCCGAGTTCATATGTGCATAGTTTTTTAAAATATATTTTGGAGGTTTTTACAAACATTTCTATGGAATAAAGGCGTGTTGAATGTGTTTGATCTGATTTGACGGATAATCTTGTAACTTGTATTTTTTTTTTATTTGTGATGAACAGCAGTCACATGGATTTTTTAGACATCTTTATCATAACCCAAGAATTATTCATATTCGCCATATTGAGGAAAAAGGATACCGCCATCTTATCAACAACTGGCAAGATTAAAAAGTAAAACTTCCTAAGCAATATCGGCTACAAACATAAGGGTAGTCTCTGATCTTAAGTGGAAAAAAAAGGGGAGGGGGGGATCGAGAACTCCGTGCAAACAAAAAGCCAAGTTAGGGTTATTATCATAGTATTCCATGTTGAAAATATTAAGTTGCCAAGTTACGTCACAAGGAGGATAATCAAATAAGCAGAGGCAACAATCAAGGTTAATTCAACGTTTTATTGTAGGAGAACAACATGGAGTCCTACCAAAATGGAGTCCTACCAACATGGAGAACCGACAATATAGCATAAAAAGCATGACGTCACTACACAACAATGTGGTGTGCAAAACAATGCGTAATTAATATCCAGTATTTTGTCATTTTCCAACTCTCCGTTCTTTGGCATTTCTTTTTCCTGTAAGGTTCTTGATTATGAGGTCGTGTATTTCCCTATGCCGTTCGTTTCCATCTAGTTTTATCATTTCTGCAGTGATAAGTGGTGTGCTGGGTGGCCGAGTGTTCTTAAACCGATTATAAAAGTGTTGGACGGATATTTTGCCGAAACGTATACTTTTGTAGTCTGTAAAATTATCATTAAAGCTTACCTCATATTGTTATATTAACACAAATTGGTGTTGTCTAATTAATCTGGTCTAAACCGAGCCAATCTCAAGTTCATCCAAAGACCAATTAAGCAAATACCCCCCACCCCCCCCCCCCCCCGGTAGGATGGGACTCGTTATCCCTGGATGGCAACTCATCTAAGAGAAGAAAACTCTGAATTTACAACCTGGAGATGGAGGCCAGTAGGCGGATAACATTGGCACAATGAAACATTCCGACACCTCCTGCCATTGGTGCCAAGCTGTATCTTCCACATGATTTTTCCTTGGGCTATCCAGTGGCGTGGAGAGAGGTGATAGGCTTTGTAGGGAATCAATTTATAATGCTAAAAAGTATAATCGCAGACATTCGTCTTCGAACTTCGTCATGTGAAGTCTACACCATAGTGGCATTGTGACGGTCGGTGGCAACAGTGATAAGGTATATTCCTGGGTCATTGTAACTTTTCATGGTATCTTTTGCCTCATTCAGAGTTGGTTGACTGACCAGTGGGTGCGGTTTTTCTTGTGTTAGTTCGTAATCCTTATTCGCTCCTCAATATGAGCCATTTAGCAACACTTTAGCAACACTTCCAAGATTTTTTCTCTATCCAGTACGGTACCCTACTGCTCTTTGTGATCAGTTCTCAACCTATACTTTCACACGTTTGTGATTTGCTTGAAATCCGTTCCTTTCCTGCATTATTTAAGTTACATTCCCGTCACATCAGTTGCGTAGATTGGAGGTGTGGGGGTGCAGACTGCACCGCTTGACAGCAACCCAGGGGGTGAAAAAAAATTGAGAATTGCACATTTACATATCACACATTACTCGGTCTAACCGAATTTATTAAAAGGATCTCATGTAAAATTTCCACACATGTAATCAAACCAAATACGTGCCTTATTAAAAGTTCAATGTTGATACGTCAGAAATGAGGTGACCATAAAACTAAGTTAAAAAAAAAACACCATTTTGACCATGACTCAACGCCGATTGCAGTGTTCGGTTACTTTAGTAAGGGACAGGAATAAAGTTCAATGTTGATACGTCAGAAATGAGGTGACCATAAAACTAAGTTAAAAAAAAAACACCATTTTGACCATGACTCAACGCCGATTGCAGTGTTCGGTTACTTTAGTAAGGGACAGGAAGCTATAGATATTTTATGTATATATATATATATATATATATATATATATATATATATATATATATATATATATATATATATCATTCTGAGAAATAAGCTTTCCATTTATACCAAATACGATGTGATGGGGCGATTCTAAGTACATGACTTGATGAGTGTATTGAACGCTTTCATTCTGAACCCCAGATCAGATCATGAAGTAGCATATATGTTTGGGGGTTTTCACTCCAAGGGTCTACTATCAGCTAGTAAAAAATAGTTATTGGTGTCCGTTCCAAAATTAACCTCTATCTATGATGAGTTAATAAAATATGAACTTTTAAAAGAAATACAATGGCGTAGAAGACAACTAAAGGGAGCTGATTTGGATTTTCATAAATTTATGTACTAGTCAGTGATTGATGTTTAGAAAATCATAGCTGAATGGGACTCCCTAAAAACTCTTACAATACTCTCGCTAAGCATTCAATTTTTTCTTACGATTTGTGTTTCTGTGGCTCCATGTGGCAACACTAAGACTTCTTGAGTTGTCTACTGTGCTCTGTTTTTTGTTATATTTTCATTTCTACTGTTAGCTGAAGAAGGCTTTATGCGGAAATGTCCTTGTTTTTTTTTTTTTTTGTCCTTTTCTCTAATTCAAGCTTCCACATACCTCGTTTTGCTATTTCATTCATTTACTAAGCGTGAATGCAGTCCTTTAATTTATATTTTCAGGCCGTAATAAGCCCTTCTCCCCGCAATGTTAATCTTGCTCAAGGCCTCACATTCTCCTGGCCCCTGGCCCTAAAACAGGGGTCCGTCAGCCGTGGGTGGTTTTTTTTATTAAAGGGGTCCAGGTTTGGTAAGGCTTGTCAGTTCGGGTTATTAAGAACTATACTAAAATTCCCATGACTTTTGACCTACATACCCTAGCATACTTATGTGATGTTTTCAGATATTTCAGTATCTGCCACGCTCTGCGGCACACCGTGACGGCTCAGAGGGCAAAGATTGTTCTGTTGTTCCCAGTCATTTTGGCATTTACATTCGGTACGTAGCACGATATAACTACTGTTTTGATAATGTGTGTGTGTGGCGTCAAATGTATACAGCTGTAACTAAAATTTTCATCAAAGCTTGAAGACTAAGTAAATGAACCAACATAAGTGTACACTACTTAAGACACAGCGACAGTGCAAAGTTTAGTCAAAAATAAAACCATTGATGACGTTATAATTATAAGATAAATTTAATGAGTTTGTAATTTTAAGTTCACCCAGGGCGATAATATACTTCTTTTTATTGTGGGGTGGTCTCTTCGACCATCGGCAGAGTTTTTTTAATTAAAAGAGGGGGGTGGGGAGTTATCCTAGCTACGCCCCGGATAACATTAAAATTTAGTAGAGAGACATTACGTTCTTCTCTTTTTCTCTAAAAGATAAGCAAATTTAAAAACATGTCGCTTAATTATAACATACTATAAATATCTGTGGTTACATTTGCCCTTTCTAATTTTTAGATTGAAATGTGTAAATTCAATTTTATCATTTTTTCTGTAGAGATAACTTGAGGATCTGAAAAATTTAACCAAATAAGTCACCTGGTTATGTTATCCACCTAAAATCTATTTTTTTTAAACATTTTCTTTACTTTTCGGGATAGGGAAGGAGTTGCTTTACAAAAACTGTTCAAATGTGTCTCCCACAGCCAACGCCTTAATCATGAGATTTATAAACATATCCTAAACCAAGCCATGTTTGTCATCTGTCAGGTTCAATCACTGCCTTGACAGACGGTGCGTACACCACAATCACCTTCAACCTGTCGTGTGAGTCCGACGATCTGTTATGGTGCCTCAATCACACAGAAACCAATGATCCCTTTACAATAGTCGACCCCACCATGAATCGGACAGCTGGACATGTTGATACAAGTCAAAACTTAACCAGAACGTCTTACACAGACATGGACACTAGAGAATATAAACCAACTTTGTCCACTGAGGGCGATGCAACCATAAAATACGCAACAACCCCATCTGAGCACATAGAATCAATGAGTGATATCAGTGAGCATGTATACACCACACAAGACCATAAGACTACAACATATTCTAAAGATGAACCAATTGATCAAACTAACCCAACCTTTCCTGTCTCTGGCAGCATTACCTCGGAAGGCACAACACCTGAAATGCGAAAAATTACCTCTACGATCTACGCTAACGGCAAATGTGTTTTCAGCAATGCGTTTCTGAGCTATGACGCCTATCTGACTTTCCAAAAGGTGTACGCCTCCTGCTATCTGATTTCCCTTATCGTTGTGCTGGCCTTCTACTTCCGTATCTACGTCTTCGTGGTGCGGTGGCGCGAGATGAGGAGCAGACAAAAGATGTCAACACAGACCCATTCGAGGGATGAGTTGGTGGAAGTGACCAAGCCGAAGACCGAACCTACACCTGCTATCAATGTCATACCAAGCGATCTTTGTCTTCCTGACAACACAATAAAATTAAATCATAACTCTCAAGCTCGCCACGGATTTAATCAGAGTAATTTTGATTCGATTCCCGTTGAAAGTGAAGTTGAACATAAAAAATCGTTGGTAATCGGTCCCCGTGGTCGAGCGAAATATGAGATCGATAGAGTCAATAATAATGACAAGGATCGCGCAGAATCGATGCTGTCGGCCAACGTGAGAACAGCGGCCATGTTGTTTGTTGTGACGGTCGTGTTCATGCTGTGCTTCCTGCCCGCGTGGCTTATGGCCATAAAAGTCATCCCTTACCAAAGCTTGGTCTTTTACGCCTACTTCTTTTACAATGTAGCCAATCCTCTGATCTACGCGTTCATGAATCAAACGTTTAGAAAAGAAATGAAGAGGCTGTTCAGGGTCGGCGTCGTAAACCAACGACGGTTGTAATCTGTGGTCAACAACTGGTGTTGTTTATGTTGTCATTGCAGTGGTCAAGTTATTAGTGTCACGTGGGTTGACATTGTTGGCTTGTGTAAACAGACCAACCGAAAGTGATTTTCTGCTTTCGGCCGAAACCGAACCAGACCGCAAATTAAAAATAAATTTCGGATGAAACCGAAACCACACCGAAAGTGATCAAAAGTCAACTTTTGGTGCTGAAACCGATTCGAAATTCGGTCGGTCTCTACTTACGTACATCTTCCAATAATGCGGTTATAGTTATAGTGTAATCAGTGATAACTTTATTACTAACTGAAATGTGCCACTTAAGACACGGTCAAGCATGGACCTGCACTCTCCTCTTTTAAATCATTTATTTATTTTTGCTTTTGTTCTTTTCATCACGTTTAAGATAAAAATCTTCGAACGGTCCATTGACCCACTTCCCGTCATTCTATGGAGCTGAAACTTGGCACCTAGACTCATTGTCGGTGACAACACATTCTATCAAATTTTCAACCCCACCCCAACCCTCAAAAAAACAGTCTTAATGCTACCAGTCTTAATGCTACCAGTCTTAATGCTACCAGTCTTAATGCTACCAGTCTTAATGCTACCAGTCTTAATGCTACCAGTCTTAATGCTACCAGTCTTAATGCTACCAGTCTTAATGCTACCAGGTTCCGCTGATTTGGTGACATAAAATTCCCGAAATCTGTGCTAAATGAGATTCTTTTTTTCTGTTTGATGTTTACTGTTCTTTGTTCGCTGATGAAGGCGTCGTTTCAACACGTTCGTCGTTTTGATGCGTTCCCTTTTTCAGACTCTTCCATACTTTGTTTCACTCATTTCAATTTGAAAGTCGATTTATCTCGTAACATTAATATTCTGATTGTTGAACATACAGTTATACGATTAAATCTTACTTAGAATTAAAGACAAACCGTTAGATCGTTCTGGTTACATATACTACAAGCACATATAATAAAAGGGATTGAGACAACAGTATCCAGCCAGCGAATATATCTAAAACATCTGTGTTAAGAGTTCTGTAATGTGTAAATTCCCAAAAAGTAAATTGTGCATCTCACATTGCCACAACACCTGGACACCACACATAGACACCACACATGGACACCACACATGGACACAAGACAGAAAGACTACACATGGAAGCCACTTCACACACGGACACCCCAAATGGACACCATTCATGGACACCACATATGGACACCACATATGGACACACACATGGACACCACACATGGGCACCTTAAATGGACACCACAAATCGACACGACACATGGAAATCACATATGGACATCTCACATGAACATCAGACACGGACACCAAAAATGGACACCATAGATGGACAATACACATGGACACCACATATGGACATATACATGGACACCAAACATGGGTACCATAAATGGGCACCTTAAATGGACACCAGACATTGACATCACATATGGACATCTCAAATGGAGACCACACAGCCACCACACACAGACACCACAAATTGACCTCAAACATAGCCATTATACATAGATATCACACATGGACGTCTCACATGGACGTCTCATATGGACACCACACATAGCCACCACACACAGACTCCACACATGGACGACAGTAAAATAGTAATTTCTAGACCTGTATGTTTGCCCTCAAATTTCACACATGTAAGTAAGCCCTCACATCTAACACCTATATGATGGATATCACATCTCCCACCTTTATTGTATGTTAGCCTTCACATCTCACACCTGTATGTTCGACCTCTTATTTGACACCTGCATGTAAGCCCTCATATCTAACACCTGTAGGTTGTCCCTCTCATCAAACACCTGTATGTTAGCCCTAACACATCTCACACATGTATGTGAGCCAACACATCTCACACCTGTATGTGAGCCAACACATCTCACACTGATTCTGAATGTAAGACAGTAAGCGTGCTACAAGTTTATTAACCCTAACACATGATTTATTTTATCATTAAACATTATTTAAAGAAAAATTTCAATTGCCATTTGTATAACAAGTACTCTATGGTCATCATGTATCTGTGTTCTTACTTAAGTATATTTGTATAACAAGTACTCTATGGTCATCATGTATTTGTGTTGATAGTTAACTACGTTTGTTATAACCTCTTACGGTAAATGTATTCACCATGTTATTGTTAGCTGTGTAATTCAATGTTAGTGAGAACATTTAAGAATCTGTACTGTTTATATCTTTTCAGATACTGTCCTTTATCTTTGACCTCTTCTTTCCGTCGTTTCTGTGTTCAAATAAAAATGTTTAATTCTGAAGATCTCGTTTCCTAAGTTCTAGAGAGATTTAAATGTTATTGCTACCAACCATTCAACAACTCGGCACACAGCTTCATATGAATCTTATTATTTTAAAAATATGTTAGTATAATTATATTTTCAGTTTCATTCCACTTTAATATGGGGTAAAATTCTCCGTGCTAAAAAAAAGTTCGGTTGATGTGAAGGCAAATTAAATAGTACAGGTTACCGTATGAAAAACCTTTAAAAAAATCAAAGTATTGAAAATTAAATTGACCGCGTATATTGAAAAAAAAAATGGTAAGATTAAGTAATATATAAGCAAAAAATTGTATCAACTTCAGAGTTGTAAAATAAATTAGCTGTCAGTTAATTTGAAAAGTAATTAGTGAAACATAGTCATACAAATATCATAACAACGCAGTTCTTTGATTATTTTTTTTAAAAAGTATTTCATTTTAAAAATTTGCTAGCTTTTGATGATTTGAGAGACATCTTGTTGTGGGTTGTTGCTGATCTTAGAAACAATGTGTTGTGAGATTTCTATTATCTGAGAGACATTTCTTGTGAGTTGTTGGTGATCTGAGAGATATCATGTAAGAAAGATAAAATACAAGTCCTCCTTCCACTGCAGAATCGTGCAACCAAAGATACATAAGCAATATTTTTTACATTAGGCAAAGCTATCACAGTTACAGCACAGCTACCAAAATTCTACTGAGGTCACTATTGAACCATACTTTCTTTCAAACATAGAGAACTATATTACATATAGTTCATTTTATTAATTATTTTACAAACCAATATTCTTGTAGCAAACGTCTCTTTATTAAATAAAGAGCTCCATTACTAGCACACCATTAATAACTACGCCGTCACTGATGCTCCTGCTAAAACATAACATCATTAACAACCTCATTTCCCATACCCAAATATGCGTCACAAAATACAAAACATATAGAAAAAGCTACGAAAATTATCTCAGTACCAAATACGCTGAATAGGAAGAAGCCAGCTTGTTGGGAAGCAGCCGGAAATGGAAGTAGACTACCAGAAGCGTCTTATATACAAGTTTATAATTTTTAATCTGACGTTATATAGTGCTAAAACACAAACCACTCCAAGAATAACTATTGATGGCCATAGCTATAATCGTACAGTAGTTGAGTATTTCACATACCTTGGGCTCACATTCCATTGATGAAGAGATGGACATCAGGATCGCAAAAGTAGGAGCAAATATGGCTAAATTAGAATAATGCTACACTAACTAAAAGAACAAAAAGTAACGTCTACCAGGCATGTGTGCTTAGTACGCTCCTACATGGCAGTAAAGTGTCGACCACATACGCCAGTCATAAGCGGAAACTTAACAGCTTCCACCACAGATGTATGCGTCGAATTTTGCCCATTCGATGGTAGGACAAGGGGCTTAACACAGAGGTTTTGGAACGTGTCAACATGAATAGCATATTCCCACTAGAGTTGCATCCGCTGGTCGTCGTCATCTATAGATAGGCGTCTAAGAGTGAATTAAACAAACAGTTCCCATGTAATCCACAAACGACGAGGGGTGCCAAATGCTCTTTTTTACTAGTCCTCCCCGGGCTGCACTATTTTTCTATATTATATTTAGGGGTGGCATTTTCAGGCTTCGTTCCGGGCTGACGCTTCTCCTTGGTTGGCCCTTTTAACATTAGGTGGCTCATGGCTTGTCTTTGAGCAAAATCCATTTCGCAATATATGGGACTCTAGGGCAGGTTTAACTTTTATTGTTTGTGTTGACAATTGTAAGCTTTCGATGTCAATTTTCTCCTAATGTAGTTCGAGTAGTTTTATAGAAAATATGAGTGTTTTTTTTTTATAAAGTTCATGCTGTATGCAGAATCTACCTAAACAAATGGCTGCGGCTATTCGGACCCTGTATCATAAGTTAGAGGTTAGGTTTATTAAAAAAATATTGTAAATATTATTTTAAACAGGCAGTTCCGGCTCATTCCAACCCCCATTTCATGATAAACTCACTAATGTAGCCCTTGCGTACCTGTTTCCATTTAGTCTAAATGCCTTTCGAATGTCATTTGTTGTAGTTTATTTTAGTTAAACTGATAAGTAGGTAAACAAACATATAGTATATAGTCCATTCAATTATCTTTCATTTGATACCAAATGTTGTCTTACAAACCCAACAAAAATAATATATCTTATATATATATATAACAAATATATATTTTTTAATCCCAACCTCTCACTTCTGATACCAGGGTCCCAATAGCCACTTCGCAAACAATGCAATTATAATTTATATTTATTTTGAGAGCGCCATTAAAGTTATTTTTCCGGATAATAAATATTTTTAAAAACTTACAGGGGAGAGCACTTTGCATAGATATTGTTGCTATCAACAACATGGCGGCCATCGGAAACGCACAAAATCACTTCACTCGTTTACTTAAAAAGAATTTTTCTCGCTTAATCAATTTTTAAAAAAAAATATATATATATTGAAAGGTGTTATAATTGCAAATATAAATCATGGCAGCCTCACTCCGGGGTCTCAGTCCTGAAATGAGAGAATTCTTACGAGCTAACAGACTTCCAGATATTTATGAGGTAACATAACAATTAACTCATTTTCAATTCATTTTCAGCGATTTTGTCATAATAAAAAATGCAATGAGAGAACAAATTTGTCTATTTACTTACTTTTAATAAGTCTTAAGTCCTATTGCTTGATTTATCATCATTAATTATTTACTACGCTTTAATAATAATAATCCTTTTACCTTTATAAGCCTAATCTAATTCTTCATTATTGAAACTTAAGCCTTTTTTAGACTTAAACTTAATTCTAAAGTCTCATATTTTTACAATTTACTGTCTTATTAAATAAGATAGTGTAATTTATAGGCCCTACTTTTCAATGACCTTGAATTTAAAGGCCCTATTAATTAAATATTAGTAGTAACTGTAAACATTTCAAATAAATTTTATTATTACATGCGTAACAGTAACATGCTAATGCTATATTTAAATTTTGATCTTTTTTAAAATCTTTGCTGATTATTAGAAGGCCCATAACATTCATAAATAATATTTAAATATGTATATAATATATACAGTTCAGCTGGGCTTAGGCTTGGTTAAAGTAAGTTGTGTTGCTTGTCAACTTGTGTCATCACTTATTAGTAAGTCATCTTTTTTATGATTATTAATTTAATTCAATAGTTTTTGGAAAGAATTAAATTTAATTAATTATATATATATATATATATATATATATACACACACTAGCCAATATACCCGGCGTTGCATGGGATTGCATTAGGATCCTGATCCTGGTAAGACCCCAATTCTAATTAGTCCCCAATCCCATTCTGAACCTGACCCTAGCACAATCCCTTTTCCCGGTGTGATCCCGTTCCCGGTGGGATCCCACTTTGTTGTGGCTCCAGATCCAGGGGGAATCCAGATCCTGTTGGGATCTCAATCCCATTGGTGTCTTCATCCCAGTGGGATCCCGATCTCAGTGGATCCTGATGGGCTACTGATCGTTAGGATACCAATCTCTGTGGGATCCCACTCCTCCTAGGGACTCTATTTTCCAATGTTATCCCTTTTCCTGATAGGACCCTAATCCCGGTTTGATCCCGTTACCCGATGGGATCTCAATGGTGTCCTGTTCTCAGATGGGATCGCATAACTGATGGGTCCCATTAGGATTCAAATAAGCTTTTAGATCTAAGTATATATCCCTGTAGAACAAAATAGAACATTCCAGATTAAATTTAATTTCCTCCATGAAACGTGTACAAAATTACTTTTCTACGTACGGTAATAATTTCCTCAAATGAGAAATATTATACAACTAAATTGTACTTCTATTGCTATAGTACATTTAAATTGGGCCCATTTAATAATGTACCGTTTTAGTTATGTCTGAGATGGGGGGGGGGATCAGGGTTATAAAAATCATTCAGATAAATTATAGATTTAAAGTTTGTGCTATTAAAATTGGTTTAAAAATACCATAGATATAGTTTTTTTAAACTATCAAACTATCTAGAAAATTCTAGATGGCCCTTAATGGATTGGATATTAATAGTTTAAGAAACGCATTGCTACAAAGCTAGGCCTAGATTCACCTATTCACGTATAACCTATAGTGTTGTCTAAGCCAATTGATATTTATATAGCTTATATTAGGAAAAATGAAATTGGACAAAATCCCATAGGGATGGATAATATGAGTTCAGTACCCTTTGGTATTTGAATATGGATAATCAAGTGTATGAGTAATAAGTTTGGTCAAGATTCAGGTAAGAGTAATAAGTTTAGTGATATTTTTATAATATAACTTATATAAGAAAAAATTTAATGGAACCCCCGGCCCCAGAGGTATGGATATTATGAGTTCAGTCCCCTTCAGTATTTGAGTATGGATACTCAACTGTATGTGTGCTAAGTTTGGTAACATCCATCTATCCATGTAGGAGTATTTGTTGTTAATTTTATTTATAAACCTCATATAAGAAAAAAATGAATTCGGGGCCCCCGATTGTGACCGTTCTGGGTAGAGTTTCGAAATGAAACCTGCTTAACTTTTGTAAGTTATCTGTAAGGAATAAGCCAGCCAAATTTCAATCTTCTATCTACAGGGGAAGTTAGAGAATTAGTGATGAGTCAGTCAGTGAGGGCTTTGCCTTTTATTAGTATATATATATTTATATATTAGAGATAGGTCAATCAAAAGGCAAATATGTTTTAAAGAATAAAATACTGTACAAATTCCAAGCAAGTGATATTGTACAAGTTGAGAAATATATTAATTTAGTTTCAGTAAGATTTACACACTATGATTAAAATAACTAAAGAAATCATGATTTTTTTCAATTTTCAGGCACTTCTCTCAGGTTTGAGTATTATGTGCCCTGAAGACTACCTTACCTTCATCCTAGAGAAATTGATGTATATAAAAGAACATGGACTGGATTGTTTACACTGGTACATTGATTAATATTTCTGTTGTTTAAAGTATTTAGCTCCAGATTATGCATTACACTTTTACAATTTTATTACCCAAATAATAAAACAAAGTCATGCTATACCTACACTTCATTTCATTATACCTAACATCAAATAGCCCCCTAAAGGCATATCTTTAATTAACTCTTTTGCCTTTTTTGTTTTGTTTTTATTTTCTCTTTTTATTCAGGCTATGAACAGATGCCATTCTGATATTTGTGTATTTTTCATTTTTAGTTAATATTTTATTTACTTCCATGATTTAACATTTGTATACTTAAATATCTATAATTATATAAATTTTGTGACAATCGTTTATCATTTTCTGCTTTCCTTGTCTGGACCCTATAATTGGATGAAATGTATACGTATACTGGTTAGAACTTAAAGACTGAATATCTTTGGTTTGATGCTTCTTGAAATAAAAAAAAAGTTAAAAAACATTCCTTCTTGAATTAAATATCTTTTGAAGGGACATGTTCATTGAAGAGAGTATGAAACCACCCCGCAGAGTGGTGACTGAAAGCAATCTAGACATGATCTTTAATTTTGAGGAATGGCTTATGGTGAGACTATAATCATCCCATTTAATGTTAATATGCATATTCTGTTGTGTTTGATCAATTAAAAATTTTTAGGTGGAAACATGGTAATCAAAATATTTTATTTTCATTGCTTTTAAATTTTATCCATATAAATATAAATTTTATACAGTTATCAAGTAATCAATTAATGAAATATTATAAAGCTTTGAAAATAATTTGGCTTAAAGAATGTCACATATATACATTTTGTTTTTTTCAGCCTACCCCAGAAATGTACACAAAGGCATATTCCTTCTACAACTACAAACTAATGGAAATGTGTTTCTGGTAAATAAAGTATTTTCATTCATTTTAAAAAAATGTATTCTTGTCAGAAAAATAATAACTTTAAAGTAATGAAGCATTTAATAAGTAATTTAATAAGTAAATTTCAAATTGATAAAGCTTTAGATTTACCTCCATTCTTAGTGCCCTGCTTCAGTATCACTTGGTGCAGAAAAGAAAGAAAGCAGCCTTGGAAGAAAAGATGTGCCGTGCTGTCCAGCATCATGCACTTCGCATGTTAAAAGTTCATGTCAAAATATGGAAGGTGAGTCTCATTAAAATTGTTTTAATTTTACTTAATATATTCCAAGAATAAAATAAAATATTCTAACCCAAGAAACCTTTTCTAGTGTGTTAGTTGTCATTAATTTAGATTTAAAGAAAAGAAATTCAAATATAAATGATTGAATATTATCCCTATGAGTTCTCAATGTCATTACACTTTCTGTACTGTATTCAATATATACACTTTCTTTAGGCAACTTTATGTAGAGTTTCACAGAAGAGAATCAATTTTCTGATTGAAGATTATCCAAATCATTGAATCCAAATGATGCAAGTTTTATTTTTTTGGTTCGCAGTGAGCTTGGTATTGTATTATATCTTTTACAGAAATTATGCAAATATAGAGATAGAAAAAAAAGCAAATAAATAACTTCATGTTGTTAACAGTCCAAAAGCATGTTCACCAAGGTGAAGACCAGAAAAAAAATTGGGTAACTCAATCCAGATTCCCTATCCTGAAATAAATATGCGTTTTTCATAGAAATGAAATAGTATAGGAACGCCTTCCCATGTTGACTCAAAAACCATGCTTTACCAGGAGCATCTTTTCCCCCTAAGTGGTGGAAGCCAGCCCCTTTCCCCCCTCCTAGATCTTGGTTTATGATGTACTGTGGTCACTACAGCCATGGTATTGGCAGGAATAGTCTTTGATTCAGAGGTTCAATATGAATATTAGAAATACAAAAATTACTGTTAAAAATTGTTAGAACATTGTTGACTATTTAATAATAATATTTAACATTTTTCAGCACATGAAATTATAGGCCTACAAAAATCCTTTGATTATTAAAAACATGAATTTTATTAGGCCATGAATTTTTATTTTGGTTTAATTTTTAAAATTCATAAAATTTTTAAGAGTTTGCCTTGGCTGTGCGGTCCAAACATGTGTCATTGCATACTAGAGTTTTTGAGTTTAATTTCCAGCCTAGACAAATTTTCCTAAAATTGGCAGATAATTAAGCTAGACTTCTTCTCCTAACAATCCCCCCTCCAAATATATTATATATATATATATATATATATATATATTTATTTATATATTTATATATATTATATATATATATATATATATATATATATATATATATAGAGAGAGAGAGAGAGAGAGAGAGAGAGAGAGAGAGAGAGAGAGTGTGCAGACGTAGGGGGAAAAGGTGACGTGNTTTTCCCACCTAAACCAAATTGGGAAAAGCACCGCCCCCCCCCCCCCCCACTGTGCTTTAATAAAAGTAAATAAAAATTGTCAATTATCTTAAGCAACTAACTATACCAATTCATTTCTAAATACCTAATGATGTTACAACTTTTTTGGGGGCAAGAAGAACCTATAAGAATCCATCCTAAAATAAATAGTACCCAAATAAAGTAATAAAGAAATTAAAGTTAAAATGTGAATGTAATACAGTAGGGAAGTTTAGAAAAAAAAATGTGGTGCCACGCCCCTCTAGATTTCAAGACATTTCCCGCAGCCCCATCTTGATTTAAATATATATGTTTCACAACCATACAATAAGAAAATTCAAATAAAACACAAATAAATCTTAATTTCTGGGTCTTTCTGCACCCACTCACAATGCCATCCTCACCCCCACGGTTTGCGGGAACCCTAGGCTAACACATGCAGTTGAGTGTCCATTTTTCAAAGGAGTTGTGACCTGGGTGTTTCAGATAACTTTTTTTTGATAATTAAACACTCCCATGAAAAGTCTGCCTCAATGAAGTTAGCATATTCTTTCATTTTATTTCAAAACTGTGTGATGTCACTGGGTCAGCTGATTGATGTAAAAAATGGTAAGGACTTGAATTTTGTATCTGTTCAAAGTGGTCATTTTCGAAAATAGAAGACAGATGCTTAGAATAAACTCCAAGGTCACTAGGTCTTTGTAGGTGGCATGTATTCTGTGATATTTATTAAAAAGTTTGCAGATTGCATTATCCGAGTCTGGTCACTTTATGAAGCCTACTCTCCTGCAGTAACTATGTATACTTTACCTGCATTGTGAGACCATGATCCTGGTAGTTTTCCAGTGTTTTTTACACATGTGCTCCATGCCATGGGTTGCTAATGTTAAAAAATAAAATGTGTGCCATTTGGATAAACCGTGGTTCGGATATTCTGCATTTGTAAAATTTGTGCTCTACTATACTATTTTACAGAATTTAACCTAAATAATGTTCAGATATTGAATACCACACAGAAAGTATACTTTGACTGATAATTTTCTTACAAAATATATAAAGGTTTAATTTTCCCTTTCCTTCTGTTATGGGTGTAAAAATAACTTGACAATTAAAATAGCAGTTGGCGATGGGTGAAGAATTTTCTCTGAAATTTTGCTTACAAATTTGAAAATATGAAAATGTAAAGATGTCATGAATTTCAAGTCTTTAAAAGGTTTAGAAAGAAGTTATTGCAATTTAAAAACACTAAAGTTAATTGTACAGCATGCCAAAGGTTAAGGAATAATATATGTTTTAAGTTATATACAAGTGTAATCGTTCTTACTAAATAAATTTGTTTATTGAAGTCAATATTTTAAATATTTTCTGAATGTTGATGATCACAAACTCTGTGTCACATGACCTAATTGAAGCAAAATGTTACAGAAATTTGCAAATATTCTTTCATTGTACTTTGAAATCAACTATAGAAATATGCTAAAAATAAAAATTATATTTGCAAAATTTCCATCCTAGATTTAAAAATAATTTTTTTAAAGTTATTTTATTTTAAATTTTTAGGCATGGGTCAAGTACAGAAAAGGGAGACAAGCAAGTAAGTACAATGGTGCCCTGAAGAATGTCTTTAAAGTTCTACAAAAAATAATTCATAGCAATTCCAATACTTGTTATTCAATCATTACAATGTTCTCCATTTTTTCTCAGTGTCCTATCAGAAAATAAGACATGTCTATCATGTGTCTGTGGGAAGAGTTATCTTTGAGGCCTGGAATAAGCACACCCTGGAGGCTCGCAAGCAAAGGGAATATTTTGAGGTAGGAAATAAACATTTATTTTCTGGATAAAAGTAATTTTTTTATGTTAAACTGATAAAGATAATACACATTTTTAATATCTCTCATTTAAATTCAATTATCTGATGTTTAATGAATAAAGATTTTCCTCCTAAATGAGGCTAACATCTATCTCAACAAGGGTAAATAAATCCTTCACACACAAAATATGCTACATTAAATTTTTTTTTTAAAAACGAAAACATCTTTTGTTTTAATTTGCTCAGCATCCTTTGGTTAAAGGTAATTTTATAATCACAGTCACTGTGAGATTGACTAATTCATGTCACAATGTTGTGTTAGTTGTCACCATTTATGCAAATGAGACACATATTTTGCATGCACTGTGATCAAAATGTTTAGTTTACTGTCATATTATGCATCCAGTGCTAAACACATATTTTTATATGAATTATTTATTTCTTCACTGAAACTTGTTGACCATTATTTAAAGTAATCATTTATTCATTTTAAAATTGTTGAACTCATAAATATGCCCAATGCAATGAAATCAAATCTCCTTTCTGGTTTTCTTTTAATACTCCTCTACATTAATAAATTCAACATTTTAAAATAAGGCTACAGCTAATCAGACCCGGGTCCGAGAAGTTAGAGTTTGGGTTAAAATTTATTGTAGGGTTTGTACGACAAAATTTAGTATCAAATGAAAGATAATTGAATGTTCTATATGTTTGTAAACTTACTCCTTAAGTGTAACTTAAATAAACTACCTTAAATGATATCCGAATAGCATTTAGTCAAAATGGAACAGGAAATGCATCATCATTATTCGGACCTGGGTCCCTTTAGACTCAATGCTATTCGGATGTCAATTGCGGTAGTTTATTTTAGTTAAACTGAAGAATTAAATTTACAAACATATAGTCCATTCAATTATCTTTCATGTGATACCAAATTTTGTCTTACAACCGAACAAAAATATTTTTTTTTAAATTTGAATCCCAACCTCTAACTTCTCTGACCCGGTGTCTGAATAGCCACTTCGTTAAAATAATAATATTTCAGCTGACCTCAAATTCATTCTATTTATATTTGACAATAAACAACTCCTTTTTTACAAATTAGCCTTTTTGAGCATGAGATTGTATTTTAATTATATTACATATTTACTTATTTGTTATTATTTAAAATATGAATATAATGGTTCTGTATAAAAATGCTATGTCTACAGATCAGCTTGATCAATTGAACATAATATATGGTCCAATTATTCATTACACCCATGTAAAAATTCAAATTTTAATTAATTAACCCCAAAAAATTGTTTTTCAACATTTCCAATAGAATATTAATTAGCATTAAAAAAATTATTTGGTGTATTTAACGTAAGGTAGATAATTCACTTATCACAAGCTCTACATACTGACTCTACACTTATTTGATAATACAATTTTATTCCAATTTAACCTCATTGTTCTATGGAGCAGAAACTCAAGGTAATCAGGCATAGATCTGCTGTGATGCGTTATCCCCCTTTGGTGCTGTCAACTTCCTAAATCTAGCAAAGAAATTATGTTTTATGTAACATTTTAAAACATTTTGATAACTTTATTTTTATTACTCAACCATGGGCTTGAAATGTATTTGCAGTTCAATGATATTTGTGTTAACAAAACAATACATTTCCTTTTTTTTTATAATTACACAAGCTTTTAAAAATACTCAAAGATTTTATTTTATTATGAATTATAATGTGACTAAATTTTTGAAAATCTTTCTTTTGTTTAGGCATACACTTACACTGTGACATTTTTCACATTTTTTTTAGGAAGTTGTGATTACCTTATTTTACATGCATTAATTATAAAATTTATTTTATGGTAGCATGCAGACCAACTTTATTAATTGGGATGAAGAAAATCTGAACACTTTAAATTTGAGTCAAGATGAGATATAACTTTTTTTAGATGCTCTGTTAGACTTATGACTTGCAAAGTTGGTGATTAAAATATATATTCTAAATTTGTTTTTTTATAAAAAGGTTTGAGTGAAGAATGGTTCACTAATTTATTATATTCTTTTAATATGTATTCAAACATTTTATTTCATTATTCAACTAATGACAAGGATTTAAGATGATTTATTTATGTTAAAATAACAAAAGTTTGGATTTATAAATAAGTTATTTAAAATTACTTTTATTATAATGCAAAAAATCTTGAAATAAAATGAGTAAAAATTCTATTAAAAAAATAGAACACACAACTAGTTTAATTAAAGGTATATTTTTTAAATTAAATACAAATTCTTTTTTTTATACCACAAATAGTATATAAAATGAAATAAGCTTAATTCAATCAATTTTATTTAATATTTACAAATATAATTATGTTGTAATAAAAAAATATCTTCATAAAATGTATTTTCTACAGAGGCTAGAACGTGGGGAAAACATGGAGGATGATGACTTGTTTGGACAAGGAAATGGAGAAGCGAGGGATAGTGTATCAACTCTACCATGGAAAATTGCTATACAGGTCAGAGATACACAAATAAAGAAGCTTTTCTTTAAAGATAGTCCAGGAGTATTCATTTTTGAGCACATATCCTAAGTCTCTTTAAAGCAGTGTTTCTCAAACTATGGGACAGCAAAGCACTTTCACTGGACCAAGAAGGGCTCACTTAGATAAAAAATTTGGGTGTGTAGGAGTCCAATTTAGTTCCCATGAAACTTGGTATATTTACTAAAATTTGAGAACTGCTAGTATCGTGTAGTGACACAGTTCTTTCTCAGAAACTAGCAGAGAGTGCAGCAAATATTTAGGCCCACTGTATTCCCAGAATTCTTTTGCATATTGAGTTATCAGTTAGTATCTATCTGTTAGATCTCCAACAGTGGCCTGTCAATTTTTAGAAACTAAGAACTAAACTTAGAGCTAACCAGAGAATGGAATATTGGGTTGTGCTGAGGATACATCTCCAAATTCTCTTCATGCTAACTTAATTTTTTACAGTCCTCTGCAGGAGAAAAAATGTGTGCAAAACGTACCCAACTTTCTTATGCTAGCAGCCTATTGTCTCCATTCCGTCTTTTCCCTAGGTAAAAGTTTTTTTTTCTAAATGATGCTGGTTACACTTTGTATGTTCTATTATCTAAATTAATTGGACTGTTTAATCTAGTTTTTAATTGTTAACTTAAACAACAATATTTATTTCTAATTGATATTTAAAATTGACAGGTACTTTTTTTAGATTATAATTATAATGTCCTTCAAAAAAAAATTAGATATGATGTTTCATATATGAAATTTAGTTTTACTGTCATAAAGTCTATTGGGGAAGAAAAACCACTGTCTGTGTCTTCTCAAGTGTTGGCACTGACTTCTCTAAAGCCCAGGGAATTAGATAGATATTTGGAAATGAAGCATCCCTGCTCAATAAACAAAGATGTCGACTTCTTTAAATGCCAAGCCAAACAATTAGACAAATCCATTAAGGCTTGTCTAAAAGCCTGCTATGTAGTTTTAAGGAAAATAGCTGCGCCAAGAAAGCCCACATCTTTGCAAAAGAGTTGATATTACCTTGCTGCAAAGTTATCATATCAAATGTGCTTAAGTTCTGAACTTAAGAAGCTAAAACGTGTTTTCCTGTCAAACAATACTTTTAAGAGGCGATTAGTAGAGATGTCTGAAAAAATGCTTCCTTGTATTCCAACTTGATGCAAAGATCAATGTCACCAATTTAGCCTAACTTTGCATCTACATACGATATGTATATGAAAAGCAACTGGAACATGAGTTTTTGTTTTTCCAAGCTCTCATTTATTTGATAAAGTGGACACATTCTTTTGAGGTGCATGGTATCCAATGGCAATATATCATTGGAATGTGTAATAATGGTGCTTCAAGATTGAATGCCAATCTGGTTTTCAAGTTAAGCAAAAATCCCTATACGTTATTGGTACACACTGCACTATTCATTGCCAAGCCATAATGGTGAAAACAAGGTCCGATGAGTTGACCAGGCCTTATGACTTGAAAAATGCTCTCAGTGAAGTGATTACAGCAGTGAACTTTATTAAAGTAAATGCATTCAACTCTCATTTGTTTTCTGAGTTATGAATAGAAAGAGGTTCTGCATTTGGAACACTCTTGTTGCTCTCCCATGGGAAGTGTCTTTCCTAAAGGGAAAACTTTGAAGGGAGTTTTCACACTATGTGAAGAAATGCAGTGGTTTTTGCCAGACGCTAAACCAGAGATGAAGCCAAAATTCTCTGTCAGTGTTATTATATCCCTGTCGTTAACGGGTCAACATATTTGAATCCTTGATTTCAACCAACATGTGGCTGCAAGGACAAGAGATCTTAGTGATGCATTGTCATGGAACAGTGACAGCTTTCAAAATGAAGCTGTAACTATGGGATGCAAAGCTAGAGAAGAACTTTTCCCAATTTTCCGCAGCGAACGTTACATCAATGACAATATCCTTCATGGGATTAAACAACATGTGTCGATTCTTGGCGAATAAATTTCTCATTATTTTCATTATTTATAGGAATTTGTAAAATATTTTTCCTTTATCAACAACCCTTTTGTAATCCATTAGTGATCTCCCTTTGGAGGACAATTTAATTCAAGAACAGTTTTTTGATTTGATAAGTGATTTTGGATGGGGGTGCAAAAGTTGTTTTCCGTAAAATTTGTTTTGCATTGGTGCAGTCCCATCCCGATGTTGCAAAGATGGCTCTAACATTGCTGACTCCATTTGCAACCCCCTCTAAGTGTGAAACAGGTTTTTCAAATCTACTTGATATGAAGACAAAATCTGGAACAGATTAGATGCAAAAAATAATATAAGAGTTGCACTGGCCAAAACAAAACCAAACCTAGAAGAACTGATTAAGGCAAAGCAGATGCACCAATTCCATTTAATGTACATTTGCTGACAAAGTTTTGTCATTATCTGAATGAACTATTGTTTGTCAAAAATATTTTGGTGACAGTAGCCTATATTTTTGTTGTAGCTAATTATAAAGGATCTGCAAGCATTAAAAAAAAAATAGTAGAGACTGTCACACAAGAAATCCTAAAAAAGTTTGAGATACACTGCAAGTCAAAATCAAAATTCTGAGTGTGATTGTGACACAAACTATTTGTTAACAGAATTGGATCTTCCTGATTTATTTCTGACTTTCACAGATTTTCTAAACTTATAGATCAATATTAAAAATTGAATAATCTTCTTAAATGCTTCTCTTTCATAAAAAGATTTTCAGCTTCTTGGATGTGGCAGATATAGCTAACTGTGCCTGTGTGTGTCGTTTTTGGAAAGTTCTGACTCAGGCAAACTTGTTGTGGAGTAAGGTAAGCAAACTTGTGAAGTAAGGTAATGAAAATTGTGAAGTAAGGTTATGAAAATTGTGACGTAAGGTAAGGAAACTTGTGAATTAATGTATTGAAAATTATGAAGTAAGGTAATGAAATGTGTGAAGTAAGGTAATGAAACTTGTGGTATAATGTCTGGAAATTTGGGGAATAAAAATAAAGAAACTTTTGCATTCGCTGATAATAAATAATTTGGTTTTTCTATTCAAATAATAATTTATTCACTGAAAACTTTTTAATGTTTATTATTTTCCTTAAAAAAAATAATGAATTCTTTTTTTTAGATTAATTTTTGCAATGTAAAGAAAAGGTACGTAAATTTATATCTTATATCCTCTAACTGAAACTTTTTTTTTTTACAATTTATAACATTGATTGATGTAGATGAGGAATACTAACTTATTTTTTGTGATGTTAAAAAAATTAAAATATAATAAAGCGCTTTTTTTTTTATTACTGCTAATAAAAGATTAACAGAAATTATCATTGATAAAGTTCTTACTTTTTTTTCATTATCAAAAAGATAATCTTGACAAATTAGTTTTAAAACTCCAGATATTTTAGACAAAGCATTATTCAGCAAATATTATTTTTTTAAAAATAATAATATTTCTGTTCATAAGTTATTTAAAAAAAAGGTCTTCTCTTATTCCAATGATACTGCTGGATAACTAGATATTCTACATTAACAAGAGAACTGATTTAGGTTTTTTATCCAAGTTTATTGATCTGAAATTTTATTACTTAATACATTGATTTAATATTACAATTTTCATATGTATTTTATATATATAAATGGCTATTTTATAGGTCGAAAAAGATCATTTAGACTTAAAATGCTAAATATTTCTTGTAAAGCGTTAAATGTAATTCTTATTACTGCTGTTTGCACACAGATTTCCACTTGGGTAAATTTTAGACCACTCAACTCTTCACATTATCAACTTGTTAATAAACACTTTTGTACCCAATGCTATTTATATATATCCTACAAGTGAACATTTCATGTTACATTATTCCTATTTGACATAAAGTTTCCATCAAATTACCATCAGAATAGTTATTTCAATGACAGCAATGTGTTTGACCAATCATACAAAAGTCTCCCAGATATTAATAATAGTGACCTCGTTCTTTTCTTCACTAACTCATATTATGAAGCTTTTTAAAAACAAAATTGTCAGTCATGAATATTTCATTAAAGCCTAAACTGAAATATCATTCACTTTAATGCCCATTAATTGCCATGTACATTATATCAGAAAATAATGTGAACGGATTATCTGTAGAGTCAAAGTATTAGTCCCTTACCTAATTAACTATGAAATCTTCTATATATTGTCATGCTACAAGCAATAATTTTCTCTTGGTCATCCTGCTTATTCAAGTTTGAATGCTTTTTATAATATTTTCCAAAGTAATTTCTGTATAAATAATTACATGATATAACTTTGCATCTAGCAAAAATGTTAAAATGTAGAGGGTGTGATCTACATCAAATTTATTAGCACTTCAGAATACATGTTTCAATGTTTAACGAATATCATCTTATAGGAATTAAATGTCTGTCTTGTGCTAATGTTATGACTTTGATTATAAATGGCCTAGGTGTTAATTGATGTCTCTATTTTCTTTTTGTTGTGAAAAGTTATAAAAAATTATTCCTACTATAGGTACAATAAAAAGGAATTTTTTTTTTTTTTTTTTTTTTTTTGGTTATTTAAAAACCGATTAATACAAACAATAAGTAGCCTTTCTATAAATTATTTGTTAAAACTTAAGGGTACATTTGTCTCTCAATCTAAGGTTTTTCTTCAAAGCTCATCTTTGATTAAATACTTTTAAAAACTGTATAGCTTCTGGTTTTCCTTGTAGGCCTACTTCCATCTTTCTGCAAACTCCACTTTTTTGTATTCTAATATTTGTTACTATATTCTATTAGCTAGTTGAACCCATAAAGTACTACTTTTATATTTTAGAACAATATAATAGAACATTGCTTAAAACTTGAAATCCCCCTCATTATGTAAATTGTCATGTTTTTAGACAAACATATTTTATGTTTATTATCCATTTTTTAAAGAAACATAATTGTAGTCTACTCTCTTTTCATTTATGTTTTTATATCTGAAATTTTAATTAATTTCTAATCAAATTTTTTTATCTCCAAATAATTTTTACATTTGATTAAAATCATTGCACCAAAGAGCATTGCTAAATGATTAAAATAAATGATTCTTCAAAAAAAAAAGGAAATGTTAAAATCATTTATTTAATGTGTAATATTTTTTGTTTCTTCCTGATCAGAATGTGTAGGCCTAAATATATTTAAACCAATTTAAGTTTGGCATAAATTTAAGCTTTTTAGATAGATAATAAATAGATAGCACATAACAGTCAATTAGGTCATTGGGTGAGTCTGTTTATTAGGTTCTAAAATTTAGCATCACTACCACATTTAAATTATCTGTATAAAGATTAACTTAAACAATTTGGATTAACTTTCATAAAGGAATCAAATAAATGGAGATAATTATGGTAATTATGTCTTCCTGTACCAGAGTGACTGACAAAGTGGCAACTCGGCTCCTCTTCAAGGCCAGGCCATATCTAATCCATCTGAATATGAGAATGTGTCACCATTTAACCAGGCCAACCTTTGTTAGTGTCAGTGACTGTCGTAACTTGCAAGATCTCAATTTATCTGAGTGCACAGGGCTTGATGTAAGTACAGAATTTATTACTGCTAAAAGTGTACAGGTATTTATTTTTGGTCAAATTACTATAAAACAATCTTTTTTTAAAGTCAAAGAAAATAAGTCTGAGTAAAGTGTTAATGGTATAAAATATTTTATAATCCACGGTTTGATATTGCTTTGATTCTCTAATATATCTCTGCTGGAGGCCGAGCTCTATATGGTCCTGGCTACCACATTGGCAACAAGCTGTGCCATTTAACATATTGTAATGTAAGACTCAACAGCCACCCTAGTAGGCCCAAGCTCAAACTTCAGGCAAAAAGTCAATAGGTTTTACCATTGTTTCTGGGGCCAGTGTGCAATTAGGGTCTATGTTTTGCCTTTATGTTCTGTTGGCTCAATAAAGTTAATTATTTTATCTTGGCAACCATTGTTATGATTACACTATAAAAAATCCTTTCTGTTATTTATGTCATTGTTTATATTTAGCTCTATTAATTTAAATTTAGTAATACTTTATTTGAGTGATTTTATCTATAAATAGGCTTACAATTTTGTAAACATTTTTTATTTTCATCTTAATATTCCAGGAACAGAAAATTAAGTTACAAAATTCATATTATGATCCAAAAAATATTTTGGCTAAATTTTTTACAGTTATTATGTAAGGAGGCTTAAATTATTAAAATTTGATAGTAATTTTCATAAAACTTACCCAGTCAAAATCTGTCATAGTCAAGAATACTAATGAATTGTGTTGATTCCAGGATGACGCACTAAAAATTGTGACAAAAGGCTGTAGAATCTTGCTGTATCTGAACTTGGCACACACCAATCTGACAGATGCAAGCCTAAGGGCCATCAACAAGTAACCATTCAATTTTTGTATGTTGCTGTAGTTCTTTTTTGTCACTGCCAACACAGAAAAGAATGAGGACATTAACAATGGGGATATATAAATAGTTGTTCAAATATGGTTCTGTTTGTAATTGATTCCAATATATGCAAAAATGCAATATTTATTTCAATATTCCTGAGAAATTATTTTGTTCTCTAAATATCAAATATTACAGCATTTAAACAAACGCCTTTAATAACACTTAAAAAATACCAGATCCCAGTGTTACACAGTGTTAGCGGCCAAGAGATAATAATCTCTAAGTTAAAATTAAATCTGCAAGTTTAATTTTAATATAGAGATGGTCCAAATATCACAGGCCCTACAGACCAAACAGGATTTTCCTGTTGTCCAAGCTGCCCAGTCCACCAATGCCAGAACTTTCTTTTTTGTAAATGTATTAAGTCAAATTAGTGTTCATACTTTTAATGAAATTGAATTTTATTTTGATCAGAAATTGCCAAAATCTTCAATATCTAAGTCTGGCTTTCTGTAGCAAGTATTCTGACAGAGGTCTGCTCTACCTGGCAACAGGAAAATGCCATGACAAACTCCAGTATCTAGACATATCTGGTTGCTTGCAGGTAGTACTTTATGGTTACTTTAAGTTTAATATCTTTTCATACCTCATGTGAATCTAGGAATTCAAGAAAATAATTAATTTATTACAAATTAGAAATCCTAATTAAAGAGATTAAAATTAATGGCAAGATCAGTGGTTTCCATCTGCTGATTGTAATCCCCAAATAGTTTGTGTCATTCTACTGATAGGTTATAACTTGCAAATGGAACATGAAATATTTTTTGGGTGATAGCAGAACCCAAATTCTGAATTTTTAATTCTTTGCAATATTTTACTTTTCAATTTTGACAGTGTTGCAGTGTGTTGCAGATGGTTTCAATAATAAAATGCAAGGTCTAAGTCAAAAGCTTCACTTATGTAAATCAAAAGTTATCAGTTAAAAGCTATCAGAAGAATTAGAGAAAATTTGTTGTGGAAACTTTTGTCAGCCAAACAACATAAGACATAAACAATAAAGGGGAAAAGTTAAATAAAATGTATTCTGATTCTAAACATATTATAGGTATACCCTACAGTTTTAGTACTTGAATTTAAGAAATTAGAGTCTTTGGAATTATGTTTGGTTTCTAATTGAGTAATTCCTTTAATCAACTTTTCAGACTTCAACAATTATGATGACTTCATGAATAATATGATTAAAACTTTCTGAGACATATTCCTATTTTGTAGGTAACCCCTGAAGGATTCCAGAATCTGGCAGATGGATGCCCAAATTTGTTGAGTCTTGTGCTGAATGAGTTTCCAACACTTCTTGATGAATGCATTATGGTAAATTAGAAAAAATAGTAGTTTATCATAATCTGGCATTTCTTAAGAAGTTGTCCATTACCAACATGATTGATTTTATTTTTAGGTTAATTTTTTGTTTATTTTGGCAAACCCAAACATACACTCAAAAGGTATGACTGTGTTGGGTTTAAATTAAATTGTACAAACAGATGCCACATTGATTTTTTATAAGCCCATTACATTTTATTTTCACAGATAATAACAGAAAAATGTCCAAGAATCCATACAATCTCACTACTGGGATGCCCTCTACTGACAGATGAATCAATCAAGAGGCTGGCACTCAATAAGAGTTTGCAAGTTTTGAAAGTTGATGGTAGGAAGATGTATATTATTTGAGAACTTTATTATTTTTAATGGCCTTTTTGAATAGGCTGAAATCTCAAAATCCTTAAAATGTTTGAAAAAAAAAAGTTTTATGAAATTTCTTAGTTAAATCAATATTTAATATTTTTCACAAGGCAACCATAGGATATCTGATGCTAGCATGAAATTGATTGGAAAGAACTGCCCAGATTTGCACCACGTTTATCTGGCTGATTGCCAGCGCCTGACAGACACAACACTCAAGTCTTTATCTGCCTGTAAAAACATGACTGTTCTCAATATGGCTGATTGTGTAAGGTTAGTCATGATTAGAGATTATTATCAAGATTTGTATTCTCCCTTCCCTACACTTTATTTTTTTAAAAATGAGCTTTACCAAAACTTGGAAAGAAAAAGCGGTCTAAAAGAAAATAAAGACAGGCCTATATTGTTAATAGCTGAACTTAATCAATCTTCATATTATGATAATAAACCATGGAATTCATTCACTTCATTTCTAAGTCTCAGAAAGCTGGTCACACTGTTCTTATTCCTGAGAGCAGGGAATGAAGTTTTTAAGTTATCAAAAATAATTATGTTCCTTTGGTAGCTGAGTGGTAAGTATTAGTAAAGTGAAACCCGAGAGAGTTTTTCCAGAGAGAAAGTAATTTAAATGAAAAAATTATCTAATTAATGTACTGGAAGCAGAAGGGTTGAAAACATATGACAAGCAAAAAAAGCTGTTTTTACACATTATATTTACACCGTAACAGTCAAGAAAAATTGTTTAAAAAAATTATACTTTTCAATCACAACTGTCTACTATAAGAGATTGGATTTACATTTAAGCTTAGATTTATTTATTTATTGCTCATTTTATGACATAATTTTAAAAATAAATCGAATAATATACTTTTATTTCTATATTGTAGAATAAGTGATGCTGGGGTCAGGTATTTGACTGAAGGTCCAGCAGCCAGTAAACTAAGGGAGTTAAACCTGACCAACTGTGTCAGAGTTGGAGATATGGCCATGGTGAACTTACACAAGAGGTGAGGTCATTCGAAGGGATGAGGCAAGTGAGAGGGAGGTAGATAGGTCATTGGAAGGAATGAGGCAAGAGGGAGGTCATTGGAAGGAGGATGTAAGAAGGAGGTTGTGAGGTCATTGGAAGAAATGATGCCCGTGAGGGGGAGGTAGGGAGTTCATCGGAAGGAATGAGGCGAGTGAGAGGTCATTGGAAGGAGGATTATCAGAAGGAGGTGGTGAGATCAATGGTAAAAAGGAGGAGAGCAAGAGGGAGGTGTTAGGTCATTGACAGAAAGGAGAGTGAGAAGTGGGTGGTGATGTCATTGGAAGGAGGGTGGAGATCATGGGATAAGATCATTGTAAGGAGGGTGGAGTACTGAGGTATACAGTGGAGCCAGACATTCTTTGTTCATATATATTGAGGTAACATTACATTTTTAAAATTTCATTGTATTAAATTTTCATTGGAGATATTTTATTTATTGGTTCCCACTCAAAGTTTTTTGGCAAATTATGCTAATTAATTTGTGGAATTTACAAAGATTTTATATATATATATATATATATATATATATATATATATATATATATTTATTTATAATATATATATTTATTTATATATAATATATCCACTCAAAGTTTTTTGGCAAATTATGCTAATTAATTTGTGGAATTTACAAAGATTATATATATATATATATATATATATATATATATATATATATATATATATTTATTTACAATGTATATATTTATTTTTTTATAATATATTACTAATAGATAAATATTTTTTTTATTGTTTCACACACAAAGTTTTTTCGGAAAATATATTATTTTATGTGTGTAAATTACAAAGATTATATATATATATATATATATATATATATATATATATATATATATTTATTTACAATGTATATATTTATTTATTTATAATATAATACTAATAGCAAAATTTATTTTTCTTGATTGAACTTGAACATTTTATTGTCACCTTGTTCAGTTAATACAAATTAAAATTTGATTATTTTTATAGCTATTAGTGTTAATTTATATTACAAAATTAATCAAATTTGTATTGAAAGATGGATTACTATCCACTTACATAACAATATAGAACTTTTTGTTAAATGTTAGCAAATGGCTAATATGTCAAATTAGTTAAAGGTGAATCATATTTTATTTCCAGATGCCACAGTTTAACATACTTGAATGTCAACTTCTGTGAACACATTAGTGAAGCAGGCATTGAACTGTTGGGCCAGATGCATAGTCTGGTTGCCTTAGATATCAGTGGATGCAACTGTGGGGATCAGGTGAGTTCACTTGAAACGCAATACAAACTTTAGCTTTTGAGGAGAATACAAAATGCAAACCAGTCTACAGAAATGTCCACATCATCAAATCATTGAACAGCTTACAAAAATGTGTGTTTTTAAGTTTAAAAGATGAGCTCTGGCACACTAGTCACATTGTTATTGCAATACTAAAAAAAAAATTCTTTTGACCTAACAGAAAGAAAACAAACGATAAATACTTTACTAATAAAGAAAAGGATTTTATCAGTTATATGAGATAATTACATTTTTTAAATCCTAGGGTTTATCAGCACTTGGTCATAATTCACGGTTGAGGGATGTAGTGGTTTCTGATAACAGTAACATTACAGACTTGGGGCTCCAGAAATTTGCTCAACAGTCTAAAGATATATCAAGACTTGACTTGTCTCACTGTGTGGTAAGTTTATTAGAGTTTTGACTGGTCTCAACTTTCTGCTCAATTTATTAGTGTTAAATTTTCTTTTCACTGTGTGTACATTTATTAGAGTATTGACTTGTCTTACTGTGTGATAAGTTCATGAGTGTTGACTTGCCTCATTATCTGGTACGTTTATTTGAGATAATCAAACAAATTAACTCGAAATAGTCTTGGTTATTTCATCTTCTTAGACAAACATCTGTATGTTTCTTGCAAAGTTATGGAACAACAATTTTTAAAAAATAATATTTTTTTAAAATCTAGAATTTGACTGATGGAGCCATCAAGAATTTGGCATTTTGTTGTCGCATGTTGACAGTTCTGAACTTATCCGGTTGCAAACATGTGAGACTTTTTCCTTGATTTTAAAAATATTATAATCAATTTACCACAGAATTGGTTGTAAATACAGTCAATGGTAATTATAACCACACGCATTAATGTTCCGGTATACAATTTTTAGGTAGAATTTAAAATATTTTTAAGGTGTTTTTGATTTGTAGCCTAAATGTTCAGTGTGTCAAACACAAAAAGTAGCATTAGTTTTAAAAAAAAACATGGCTGACATTAAGGGATTCATTCATTAATATCTCATGTTAAATAATACCAGGTTACAGACTTGAGTATCCAATATCTATCTGGGGTTTGTCACTATCTAACCCAACTGGATATTAGTGGGTGCATCCACATCAGGTAAAAGCTAAAATCTTAAAATATACTAAATATTGGGTGGGTTCATCAATAATCTATTTAATTAATATCACTTTCAAATAATTATTATAATTTTATGATCACCTTTTCGTTTCCTTAATTTTATTAATTTTTTTTAGCTGTGGCATTGAAAAGTGACATCTTTTTGTCTAAATGATTTCAATTTTTATCTGGCAGTTGATGTGTATCCTTGAAAATAATTGCAAACTTTGAAGATCTACTTTATACAACCTTATTTACTCAGTATATAAAACTTTAACATTTAATATATATTTTTGTAACATCTGAAATTCTGTGCAACTGCAACCAGCTTTTTTAAAAACTTTATCACCAGTGACAAAGCATTAAAATACTTAAGAAAAGGATGTAAAAAAATGAGAAATCTCAACATGCTCTACTGTAAAAAAATTAGCAAGTGAGTTTGTTTTCTTGACTTGACCATTTAATGATAGATTTATAAAGTGTCTCTAGTAAATAATAAAGTCATAAATTTAACATCTTTAAGTTCGATACGGTATTAATTTTGCAGAATATGAACAGACATTTAAACAAATGGTTTTCTGTAAAGGTATAAATATACTGAAACTTTCAACTTACAGTACTTTTAAAATAAAATGTGTAGCAATCTGTTGACATTCTGATATTTTATCATACAGGCATTCAGCACAAAAGGCTCAGCGTTATATTGAGTTTGTACAGTACAGTAATGATGAGGTGCCACTTTACTTCAATTACTGAGTAAAATTGATAATTCAGGAGTACATCAGACTATGGGTTTCCCTCTCATGATATTTAGCGGCATGTGTTGTTAAAATCATGTTGTTACCTTGTTTTAGTGCGAAGCTGTCTTTTGTTTGGCTAGTGTATGTCATGCTGCATTTGCCATCATACTGAAAAAGTCCTAATTCTAGCTGTCTGGATATTACAAAAAAAAACAACAGAAATTGTGATTTGCAGTAATCTATTTTAAATTATTAAGTGATGAATGTGTCACTTATGTAGGCAATATTTTCATGAATGCCTTATTATTGTTTGGATCCATTCAAACAAAATCGAGTTTCTATTTTTATATAAAATACTTTAATTTATAGTTGGAACGAAGCTGTAAATATCTTAGCAGCTGTCATTTACAGCTTTACCGTTAATATTCATAAATTTATTGTGCTCTATGTAATTTTATGTGAATTTTTTTTTTGTAGCTGATTGGTAGTTTTTTTTATAAATATGCAATATAAAAATGGAAATCTTTTTTGTTCATTAAAACTGTAAATGGTCTCACTGTAATTACTAAGGTGTGGTCATTTATTATTCTTGTTCAAATAAAATTACTATAAAGAACTTTTCATTCTTCAGCCTTATTAAAAAAAAAAAATGTCAAAACTCTTGTTAACAGATTGTTATCAGTTTAAAACTTTATACAACTTCAGTTTCTACGATTGCTAACATTTATATTTACACTTGAAGTGTGTCTCAGTTAAATGAACAACTTGTTAGATGTGTTCAAACCTGCCAGAAGCACACAGGATGCTATCTTACTATTATTGGAGAGACTTTACCATCACCCAAACAGCCCTAAAAATATGCTAGAGTGCTTTTCCTAGACTTCTCATCAACTTTTTAACACATCGACCACAATATGTCAAGGTAAATGAAAATGACCAACTATCTCTAACCAGAGAAATATCACCGGGGCCCGACAAGGCTGCGTTCTCTCCCCTGTCCTTTATACAGTATACACAATACCAATGATATTCAGAGCTCAAGCGACACCGTTCCAATCATAAAATTTGCTGATGATACCATCATCGTTGGCTAATATCTGAGGTAGAAGGCCTATACCGCAACTTAGTTACAAGATCAATTGGTGCGATGAAAATTTTCTCCCGCTGAATGACTCAAAAACAAAGGATATGGTTGATTTCTGGAGGGGGAAACACCACATGACAGATCTCAACATAAAAAATCAAAGTGCAGAGAAAGTTGAGATAGACAAGTACGGCCAATTACTGCATAAAAAATTCAACCAAAGACTTTTAAAAAACTGTACAATTTCGGTAACAAATAGGTCGTTAACTTATTCTAAAGTGCAACAGTTGGAAGCCTACTTAATTTCATTATTACCTGCTGGTGTAGGAATGCATCGTCTCTGATATTTAACGCTGAATAAACAGACTAATCAATAAAGCTAGGAACTTAACACAAACTAAACATCCTACACTGGAAGAACTATTTGAAGGAAGATATTGTAAAACCAAACAAGTTTTGGATGCCACATCCCACCCTCTTTATCCCAGATACTTAGGATCAGCCCGTTCAGGATGAATTCTTTCTCTCAGGGTGAAGACTGAAAGATATAGAAATTCATTTGTTCCCGAATCTGTACGAATTTACCAGCGTGCTCCCCAAGAAGTCCCGGAAATGAATAAGACAGTTCACTGAATGACTGTTTTTTTCAGTAGTGAAATAATTTAATGTAGACGTCTTGTGTTCAAATCCTTTTATTAATATGCTGAAAATGACCAATGCAATCAAAACACATTTCCATTTGTTTGGATTAATAAAAGAATCCTATCTTATCAATACAATTACTACCAAACACTATTTCTCTAACACTGGGGGGAAGGCAATGTATCTTTATTACCATGTGCCATTTAACTTTAAAAAGAATTTTTTTTAGAAATTATATCAGGTATGTTTATTTTCAAAAGATTCGACTCATTAAAAGTACAATGGCTCCATTAAATAAACCATTTCTTTCAACTGACCAATACATTCAACAATGCCATAAACACAATTTAACTAATAAATTTAGAAAAGTTTTTTCAACCTAAACAGGCTCACATATTTAAAATATTGACAACATATTTATATGTACTGATCAAGTAAATATTTTAGAAACAATATATGCTTAAGAGACAAAAAATACAAATTACATACCATTCCCTTCAAAAAATACAATAAGATGCTTTTCAAATTGTGTGATCTTCATGCTGTCTTCAAAATATATTTAATAATCTAGCAAGTGGTGATATAAATTGTGTCATTAAATAAGAAAAGAATTTCTCAAATTGACCAGTCCCATATGGACAGCCATTGTTTTGCTTTTAAAAGAACACCATGTGTATACAAAGCTATATAGGAGCTCTATAGTAATACATACTGTTCCAACCCATATGCACATATTTTGAAATTTAAAATCATAGGCCATATGAAACTAGGTGGCAGGGAAGATTTGGCCTGCATGCTGTAGTTTGCAAACCTTGTTTGTAGTTTAATCTCTAATCCCCCCCCCCCCCCCCTGTACCTGTACTAGAGGTACAACATTGTATGCTATTTTAGTTTTCGAGTCATGTTTTAAACACAGTTTGTTTCAACCTGCAGTCCCATTCATAACAAGGGATTACTATCAGCATCAGCATGCTGTCTGAGTACACAAAAATTATATATTATTATAAAAGTGACCATGCTAGCAAATACTTTGAGTCCAAGAGTACTCTTGAATTAAAATGGAACAATTATTAAATTTCCATCATAGATCACAACCAATCTACTGAACACAACGCATCAGTTCCTTTTTGTGATTTACATAAGAATGTATCCATCCACTATTTTCTAGGAAAACTACAAATGAAAGGTTGACTCTGTCCACTCATTACATCAGTCAACACACACATATTTTTTTAACAGTATTCTTATATCACAAAAACTTGCTTTCAAATCTTATTCAACTTTGATATCAAATATCTCCAATATAGCCTTCTTGATGTGCACAACGGAGAGATGAGATTTAGATAGGAAAAAAAAGCATGAACTAAAACTATATGAGATAGTATGAGACAAGTTTACTTCAAATATGTCAGTTCAAATTTAAAGAAATTTTAACATGGAAACCGATAATGATATTGGCTCAGTGATGACCTATATTCAATACAGTTACTGACATCTTTGAGAAAGAAAAAATGTAAAAGTTGGTAAACATCAAAAGTTAAAAATATACAAGAAAATAATGTACAATATTTAACATGGTTAAATAAGTAAGCAGTTAAACATAATTTACTTCAAAATTTCAGTTTGATTTTCTTCTATTACTCCTATCCTGCAAAGTCAGCATTTTTCCTAATTGGGAATAATTGTCAGCAAGATTTCATTTAAAGTTAAGTCTGAATTCTATAGGCTTAAACCATTTGCTTCATCACCTAACTGTCATGGTTTGTTTATCTCTGTAACAAAATCTAACTATAAACTTGGCAGGAATTACAGCTAGTCCATCTTTGGATGAACACAAATCTCCTTTACTTGCTAAATATGTTAGTCTGTACCCATACTGCCAACATGCAATATTAGCTGTACCCATTCTCCCCACGTACAATATTCAATATTAGCTGTAGATTCCTCCCACATACAATATTAGCTGTACTATTGTCCCGCATAAGACATTAGCAGTACCGTTCTCCCTGTATACAATATTAGCTGCAACCATTCTCCCCACATACAATATTTTCTTTTAACACAACAGCTCAAAAAACCTTTACAATGAGATGAACATTTCAAAAATCTGTTAATAGTATCTTAGTTGGATTTGGATGTGATAACATTGCTAAGCGGATCAATCAGGAATTTCAATTTTTGTGAAGCGGCAATAGTAAATTTTGTAATGTACTGTTAAACATTAACTTATTCTCACAAATATGATTGCGTAGCTTCCGAGTCTATTCCCGTTTGTTTTTTTTAACATTTTATTTCAAATCACTTCCTTTCCATTCTTCTTTACTTTGTTCTGTCTGGGTTTTGTGCCCACTCCTATTGTTTTCTCTTTTTTTTTTAGGTAGGATACACGTATATATATATATATTTATTTATTTTGTAAATTTAATTAATACTTATTTAAATTTTTTGTTGTTATACTGATGAAGGCATATGCTGAAATAGAAATGTTTACTTGTGTATTATGTAAAATTATTTTTAAAGCTTAACATATGTTATATTTCACAAATTGTTCACATCTATTTAATCTATTTTAAAGCTTTATCGCAGTCCAACACTCTTATGACAACAGTAACAAGATGGGACCAAAGAAATATGTCGTGGCGGTAAGGGATGACCATAGGACTAGAATCCACAACCCGAACACATATTCACAATACAATACACAATACTTTGTATTCTTATCGGAAGTAGTATAAAACCTAATAATACCACTGATCTGAGGAGATACTATTTAAACTACAGTAGGGGCTATATTATGCATATATAACTCACCCACCATTTTTCTTGTCACTTTAAATCAATAATATTTTTATCAACAATAATTTTTTTTAATAATTTTTTTTAAAGCAACAATTTAATTTTTCATGTTATACCAATATAGGTCTAACATTTTTCTTTTTCTGTAAAAAATAATTATAAATTGGTAGATTTAATGATTGACACCCAGTTGTCTTTTCTAAAATATTATATTTATATTAAATGCATTGGACAAAATAATTTCACTACCATATAATATAGCAAATATTATTTTCAGTGAAATGGCAGAGAACAATGACATGAATTAAATGAATTAAAAATTATTTTATTACAGAAAAATTAAAAATTAACTTGCATTCTTGACAATTTGTGACACATTTAACGATTTGTCACGTTTAGAGAAATGCAAAACATAATATTAACTTTTTTTGATGAAAACAACTGACAACATCAAATTAATTTTTGAAAATAACATAAGCTTATTCAGTTCTGATAAGACAAACAAAAAAACTTTTTTTAGTTGGAAACAGAATTTCCTTGTCCACACCTTTTCATAAAATAATATTTAAAATGAACAATCATTGATACCCTAATTGACACACATTGGTGTCCTTGTGAAAAATCACTGCTTCCCAAGAGACAATCTTGGCATTCGAGCTCTTGGTCTGACTGAGGCAACAGCAGTTGATCGTGCCAGGGCATCTACATAAGGAACTGGACTTGAACTCTTCTACAATATAAAATAAATATTTGATCAAACCAAAATAAAATTTTGATAAAATTTAGCAACATGATCCTTCTGGTGGGAGTGCAACAAAATCATTTGCTTCAAATTCTATAAGGAGAACACAAGAAACACTCTTTACAACTCGATAAATTTCATTGAGGTCAAAGGTAATTTTATTGAAGAGATAATATTAAATGAGATTTAACCAAATGGATAATTTAATGATAAAAAAAATCTAATTTCCTAATGAGATGAGTAATAATGAAATATGCTGACCTGTTTGAATATGATTTGATCAGGCAGTGTAAGTGAGCCCTTCAGTATGGTGTTCATTTTACGGAGACTCACTTTGGGTAGAGGTGTCACAATATACAGCAGTCCTTTGGCTGTGTCAATACCACGAACTATACCTGATAGACGCACACATACAAGCAAAGATTACCAAATATTCAAGGTTTTAAAACAATGCCAATCAAAATTTTAAAAGATTTCTCAATGTTTTTAAAATGCCATTTAACTGCTCCTTAAAACTTTGTAAGGTTCTGGGTGTTATGTTACTAGATCACTAAATGGAAGCTTTTTGCGCTTATTTTTTTTAAAAATATAACAAAATCTTAAATGATTTTTTAAAATATGTGACAAGACAGAGAGGAGAAATAAAATAAATTAAGGCATCTAATTTTCATAAGAATTTTTTCGAGTTTAAGAACATACATTTAAAAAAAACTTGATGAGGAATGTTATTACCTTCTTTCTTATATCTATATCTTACTTTCCCTTTTTAACTATTTAACTTCTATGTTCATTTTAAAATATCTTTCATTATTTTATTATATATTTTAAAAGAGAAAGAAGTTTTAAAATAGAAAGGAAAAAAAAAAATTACCTAATCCCAGACAAGAACATATGGGCATATCATCAAAGGTCAACGGCAGCTCATCATTAGTTTTAATAGCCTTTAAAAAAAATTAATTTAATTAAAATGTATTTGTTTACTGATAAGCTATGGTACCTCATTTTCTTATTTGAAAATAAAATTTTCAACATAAATTTTTTTTGTACAAAAAATGTCTATTCTAAAAGCAATATAAGACATATTATTTTTATAAAACTTGCCATGATTACTAGAAGCAGAGCAGATTCAAAATATACAATAACTGCAAAAGCTGAAGTTTGAACAGTGAAGAGATAGCGTTGTCTATGATGGATAAACAATATTTTTATTTTTTAGAGCTAAAATCACATAATAAATAAAAGTGTGACAGATTAAACAGACACTGAATGTTGAGATTTACCAGTGAGAGGTCAGCAACACACAGTGCCACAACACTGGCGTCTATAGCATTCAGAATTTCTTCCGGCACCACTCTGTTGTGGCATACATGGATTCCGAGCAGTTTGTATGGAACTGTGAATGGGGGTGAGGATGTCAAGGTCATGCTCCGTTCTAGTCCACTGGACAAGGCAGACAGCAAAGAAAGGTTGCGCAGATCAACGGGCTTGAGTTTAAAGCTGAAGCTTTTTTTTTTTTTAAAAAAAAGGTAAGTTAATAATCAAGTTAGCATATAGTAACCATCACTGTAGTAGAGCTCAGAAACAGATGAATCAAGTTAGCATATAGTAACCATCACTGTAGTAGAGCTCAGAAACAGATGAATCAAGTTAGCATATAGTAACCATCACTGTAGTAGAGCTCAGAAACAGATGAATCAAGTTAGCATATAGTAACCATCACTGTAGTAGAGCTCAGAAACAGATGAATCAAGTTAGCATATAGTAACCATCACTGTAGTAGAGCTCAGAAACAGATGAATCAAGTTAGCATATAGTAACCATCACTCTAGTAGAGCTCAGAAACAGATGAATCAAGTTAGCATATAGTAACCATCACTGTAGTAGCGCTCAGAAACAGATGAATCAAGTTAGCACATAGTAACCATCACTCTAGTAGAGCTCAGAAACAGATGAATCAAGTTAGCATATAGTAACCATCACTGTAGAAGAGCTCAGAAACAGATGAATCAAGTTAGCATATAGTAACCATCACTGTAGAAGAGCTCAGAAACAGATGAATCAAGTTAGCATATAGTAACTATCACTGTGGTAGAGCTCAGAAACAGATGAATCAAGTTAGCATATAGTAACCATCACTCTAGTAGAGCTCAGGAACAGATGAAGCAAGGCTACTAGAGCCACAGGTTAAGAATGCTTAGGGTTTATTAAAATAATTGCGCGAATTATGCTGGTCTAGTGCTTTTCCCCTTGAAAGTCAGAGGCAACAAAACATAAACAATTTCTATTTGAGATAACATTAGATATACATTGAAATCTAGCAGAGCAGACAATATGACATAATATTAGAAATACATTGACACCTAGCAGAGAATGACAGTATGACTTGGGGATAATTGGAAGACACTAAGACTTGACATTAGCATGAAATTAGTTAACAATGTGACAAGACAATTCTTGCTGCACTTTTTACTGAAAGATAAAAAAAATCTAATTTACTTCACTGATTACAACCTAACACCATGCAGACCTTGAGGTAAACAGGTAAACTTACTCTCTTCGTTGGCTGACAAGTGTGGACAATAGAAGCAGCTTATGAGCGTGGGTCTCCGATATCTTTTGGCTGGGATCCTCAACCTAAACAAATCAACAGAAACACACATCAGATATTTTAGCTCTGGCATCCCCCAAACTGGCATTAAAAGAGTGTTATCTCCCATTGGCATTAAAAGTGTGTTATCTCCCATTGACTGTAAAAGTGTGTGTTAACTCAACTTTAAAAAGTGAGTTAGGTAAAATAAATAAGTTTTAAAATAAAAACTGAATTTGAAAAAAAATAAAATTAGATTAAAATTTGAAATTAAAAAAAATATTTTCACAAATGCTTTGTTTGCAGAGTAGACAAACAAGATTAATAGAGAATAAATATCATGTAACTGCACAGAAATTGTTAAACCCACTGAAAAAGGAAAAGATATTATCCTATAATATCAAAGCAGAATATAATTTTGACTTCCAAGTCTTAGTGAACTTATACAACACTAAAAATATTGAATCAATATACCATGAGAGCAAAACAACCAAACTTCAAAACACTTTGTTTAAAAGGGAATGCATTCGCAGTTATGTTTATATTTTATCTTAAAAATGGTTTTAACTTTGATTCTTTTATTATGGATTTGAAAAAAAAAGTGAACATTTGACATATAAAAGCAACTTCATAAATGTATAACAAAAAAAACTATTATTAAAATTCTGCAATAGATATTGTCGGCTTTCTGCCAACACGTTTGTTGTTTTGTTGCTTCCCTTTTTTCAGGTTGAACCCTACTTTTTTTTACTCATTTTATATTGCAATAGATATTGCTGGTCAAATTTTTAGAAGTCTAACAGATGTTTTGGACATAGCAACTGAGGCACCTCTAATACACCTGAACTCATCCATCCTCAATTTATCTGTGTCCCAAATGACATATCCCAATATGAATATTGTGAGATTTAAAAAAAAAAATGAAAAGCATAGTGGAATTAATATTTTTAAAAAATGAAATTCTTATGCTTTTTTTTTTTTTTTCAGCCATTCTAGACAAAACAGTGACCACAGAGTTATAAAAACTTTATTAAAAATTTTATCTGTGTCCCAAATGACATATCCCAATATGAATATTGTGAGATTTAAAAAAAAAAATGAAAAGCATAGTGGAATTAATATTTTTAAAAAATGAAATTCTTATGCTTTTTTTTTTTTTTTGCAGCCATTCTAGACAAAACAGTGAGCACAGAGTTATAAAAACTGTATTAAAAACCAAGCCACATGCAAGCAATAGGTCTTGTTATTCAAAGAGAAAGTGTTCTTATTTTAGAAAATAGTTAACTTAGTTCAATTCAAACAGTTAAATAAAAGAATTAATTTTTAAACTCATAAAAAAAAATATTTTAAAAAATCATGAGAGAAAAAAATGTGCAGTAAAAATTTGAAAATGACTAACTACCTTGAGAGACACCTCCACCGACGTGAGCTGTTTAGTAATGGGATATGTGGGACATGGGCATTTAATGTGCATCAGCACTTGGGGAAATAGGGGGATAGGTAACCTGCATGTGGCTCAAAGACTTGTGGTGACTCAGCTTGTGGAGCAACTACTGTCATGAGCAATGTCTTGACTGGTGACTTGGCGAGCATGCATACAAAAGAAATATTCAGGACCACAGGAGGTCAAGTGTCAAACTTATGGAACTTGTCAGGTTTGGTTTACATAACGTGGACTTCAAGTGAGGGGTTTATTCAATTATTGGGGTTTTCAAAATAAGAGGGGCTGAAAAGCTTTCTCTGTGGACATAGGAACTGTCCTAAGGGAATAAGGAGGTGGGGCTGGTGGTGATGGGTATTTTTCACAGGGTGACGTTTTATTATTTTCTCCGCTTGAGTTGCCTATGAGCAATATCCCTCGAAAACAAGTTGTTGAGATGAGCTTTTATAGCTAATTTAACTTGCAAAGTATGAGGGTTAACTTGTTTTATTAGATTCCATTAGCAAGATGCAGCTGCCACCATCTTGATTCCATTGACCTGTCAGCTACCAGGACATACTCACACATATTGGGACTAGGATTATGTGGCATTTAGGTTGTGAGGGTCAGGGAGATACTTATTTTTAGGACAGGGTTTTAGGTGAAGAGGAGGAGCAATTGAGCTTTGTTCCTTGATTACATCTTCATGTGTCAAACTTCACAACTGACATGATTCTACCTTCGGCTTCTTTAGTATTTGATACCTTGCCAGGTAAAACAAACAGATTTCAAGTAGATTCAATCAGGTCTCCTCACGGCTACACTGAAGTGAGAGATAACGGTCCAAACATACAAAGGGAATATAAGGATGGGGTACACTGAACTGGGTGGGACAAAAACAGCCTGAATCTTAAAAAAGGCTATTTGAAGTAATAGATACAGAAGGGTTTTGGGACCATAGGGGCTTTCATGGTTGAACTTTGTCTGGCAGCAAGTGGAGTCACATTTTGCTTTTAGGACTGAGCCGCCAGTTTGGGCCAAGGAGAGTAAAAGCTGATGAAAAAGACCAAGTACTGGAAGTTTGTTGTAGCTCCATCCTTCATCTAGGGCCACAAGGTCATGGGTTATTGCAGGGTAGTTCAACACTTGGCTAAAGCTTTCAATCTGGATCACCAGGTCAGGCTCTACAATGTTCATTGTATCGATCAGCAGCATCAGCCCGATAGCTGTTAACGTGAAGAAAAACAATACATAAATATGAGGCTTATTAATTTCTAAAGATGTGTATTTGAACTGAAGTAAATGACACAAAGCAAGTTCACAACAATGAAGGGAAAAAATGTCTCAAATGAAAATTATAATTATATGAGTTTTTCTCTTCTCATTTGTTCATTGATGCACTCCGATGCTTTTACTAATAATAGTGCTATATTTGTGTCATTGTGCAATTAATGAATAAATAATTATTTAAATATAAAGCTGGGTTTCTCAACCTTTTCTACCCCCCCCCCCCATTTCCCTTTTTCAATTCTTGCACTTATACAAAAGTAAAAATACATTATTATTAATGCACTCACTATGTGACCCACATAGTGTTTTTTGAAAAGGCATATTATAAATTTAATATATCTTAAGAACGGCTAAGGTACTTCCAGAATACATTAAAATTGTCACCCAAAAACAATGCTATGCCTCACATTCAATTTATTTCATAATTACCAAAATATTCTTTATTATTCCCTAAAATTGCTCTTCCACATATCCTATTTTCTAGCGACCCACATTATGTAATATTGCCCTCTTTGATTAAGGTAAATAAAAAAAAGCTTAACATTTGTATAAAGTTTGTAAAAAAAAAAAAACTTAAACTTTTGAAAAAGTTTATCCCCCCCCCCCCCCCACACAAAACACACACACACACAAACGTGGTATTATAATTTAAATGAAGATAAAAGGTGGTCAAGTTACACTTCCTAAATAAAATGTCTCAACATTTTCCTTATCGAAGGCTCAAACTTTTCTCTACCTTTTGTACAACTAACGCCATTTGGTATTCTGGTGAAGCAATGTCAGTGAATAGTGAAAATTTTCTGCATGAAAAGAGCCAATATATGGAGCTTATGCAACAAGACAACTTACACCCTTTTCAAAACGGATTGAACTCAACAATGCACCTTTTAATGTGATTAAATCATCTTATTTCTCCAATTCCAATTCACTGATTTTTTTCATTATACTAAAATTGTGCATTTATTCTCTCGAGTTTAAACTAAAAGCATTTTATGACAAAGAGTGTGCTGTCTTTTAGCTCCTAAATAATTCCAAATGTGTCCATCTGTGCAATAGCTTGTGCTTAAAATGTATTCAGAGTAGTTTAAAAATTTATTTTAAAAAGTTACCTTCTGGAAATCCCATTGTGTTGACTATTAGTGGGTGACTCGGGCTAAGCTCTTTGTATGTCTCAAATACATGTCTCAGGCACTTAATATATAGGCCTGGATCCTGGGTTGGGGAAGTGTCTCCATAGAATACCATCCTGAAATACATTTAATGCACAAATATACAGTTCCAGTTGAAATGAAAATTATAGAATGGTGGGGAAAAAAACAACAAACATGTTACAGGGTAGTGTATCTTGACTTGTGAAGGAGGTAGAGTGTAAAATAATTATGTCCATTAATCTTTAACTAACTAACCTAATTTAAATAGACTCATTAACAGTGATTTATCATGAACTTGACAAGTTATCAATAAAATGCTTTGAAACAAGCCTATTTCATTCAGTCACATTTGAATTTTTAAGAAAATTAACTCACTTTTCAGCTTGTTTCTGATGACAGAAAGGTGGCTCTGGGGAACATGAAAGAAATATTAAAAAGAAGCGACAAGCCCTGTAGAGCAAAGGTCCCACACAGGTCACCCAAAAGAATATTGGAAATTTAAATATCTTCAGTTACTATTTGCATAAATTAATGAAAACAATTCTGATTCCACAACATATTTTATTAAATTGTGTCCCTATTGTAGGCTTTCCATGACATAAGCATGTAAAGCTATAAGGAGGATGATCAACTTCTTATTTTAACTTTTCTTTCTGTAGCTACCACAGAGACAATTTTTGTCTATTAATATAAATCATTGAACTACTTAACAAAAATATTAGTAAAAAAAATAAAGTTTTAAAAAGAATATATATTTTAAGTTTTTCAAGACAATGTTACTAACATAATTTCATGGATAATTTAAAACTGTCTATAAACACTAAATAGTTTTTAAAGTGTTTGCTTTAAATTCTATTATTATATTTTTAAATCATTAATCGCTAAAGCAGTAATCAATCATCAACATCCTTCTAGTCAATTTAAAGTAACTTGAAAATAATGGCAATTTTATCATGGTCAAAATATTATGAACATCTTAACAAGCTGCTGGCAAGATATTTTAATTACGTTATAAAGATAATAAAACCTATAAAATTATTCAAGAATAATCAACCAACCCAAGATTGGCTGTCTGATAATATGAAGGGATAAAGTCGCAGGGGGTGAGAGCTCTGACTGACCAACATCACAATCCAGGAATGCTACAGCATCAAGACTGAAAAAAAATTTTTAGTTGGTATAAATACAGTCGAACCCACTTAACTCGACCGCAGTTAACTAGCAAACCCTATTAAGTCGATGTTTTTGAAGTGGAACCGACAAATTCTCTCTTTGTCTTAGCATTTTCTCATTGGTTATGTTGATTCTTTTATGTCGCCAAACCCTAATATCTCAAGCACAAAAGAGGAATGCAGCACACAGGAAGCATAGCTGTAACCAATGGTTTAACAGGACTTTAGTAGGCTTTCACCATGTGCCACTTTTTAGCTCCCCTGGTTGAGTTAACTACTTCTGAAGAAGTATTTCCTTCAATAAGAAAGGTGGTAAATAAAACTTGCGATCTGATGAATGAATTGTCCGATTCCTTAGCAAATAAATTAGATAATAATTGATAGACTGCATTCAAGTTGTGTCACGTAAATGAAATACAAGAACAAGGTATGCTTAACCTGAAAAAAGTCAGACATGGATGTCGTAGATTCACTGCTTTTAGCTGCAGTTTAATATTTTTTTGGTTAAAATATGTTTAATAATATCATTGTACCCACCCCTTTCAATAGATACATGGGTCTGACACAGGTTGTAGAATGCAAATGTTTCACCACGGGGTGATGGCGGAATAAATGTTGTTCCGATTACTCCTTTTGAAAACATTGAATATGACTTTTTTTCTTTGTTTGGAGCACTAGCACTCTCAACCTCAGTCACTAGAAAAGCTTTATAAGCAGATCTCTTTACAAATTTATCCATTTAATTAAGAAAAGCTTTAACAAAAAAAAAGTCACAACACAACTGAATTATTTTTTAGCCTAGTAAAAGGATGAATAACAATTGGATCAACTGATGAATGAAGAATGATATGGAGATCGCGGTTCGCTTCGATAAAAACAAAGGAAGTGGCATCATTGAAATGCAACACTTCCTGTCATACCTGCTTTTTATTTAAATTTTTTTTTTTGTTCTGGTCGTTTTCAGATTTTTATGATGGGTGAAAAATTATAATGTTTGGGAAATTGAAATTTTAAGGGGTTTGTCGGAAGGTTAAAACGAGGGGTAAAAATTCCGTATAATTCCGACAAAATCGGAAGGGTCTAAAATTAACGTTATGACGGTTAGGGTACCTAAAGAAAATATATTTTTTAATCCAGAATTTTACAAATAATTATTGTGTAAGTAAAAGTATAAGACTTATAATAATTAACATACAGTATAATGTATAAGAAAGGAACTCATTTTGCGTATCTGAAGTATAACCATTCTGAACATTTTCAAAAAAATAAATGAATATCTCTTGGAGAGAAATTTTTAGGTTGCCTTATGTATTTTAAATATCAATTAACAAGTTTGCAGGTTAGGTGCTGGTACAATACAATATTAAAATGAGAGTTCCTCCACCTGTTCTAAAAGTAGATTCAACTCACGGCATGATAATGTAAAATATGAGAATCTGATTTCATTATTCAATAAAAGTACTTTGATACTCTCTACACAGTCAATCATAGCAGTTATAAAATAAGGGCATAACTTATTCCGCTGAAATATTTCCCAAAAAGTCTGCTTCAAACAAGTATTTACTGTAGATCAAGTTCTTGAGCTTTAAAGTCTGGTAAAGATGATAGAATATGTTTTTGTTTTTTTCAAACAGAAATAGCTTGTAATGGGCAATTACTCATCACTGTAGTGTTTACTGATCCCTGTACTGTTACTTATCACTGTATTGTTCACTAATCATTGTACTACAGGTAACAAGTGCTCTGCATTTCTTACACAAAAATATTAGACCTTCATTTAATGGGACTGCACTAGCATTTGACTCAGCACAGTATACCTAAAGTAAAAAGTTTAAAGCCACATAATTGACCATGATGTTAATAATAGTTCAAGAATTGTGATTATAAATGAAATAAAGTAAAGTACCAACAATTAATAACATAAGAATTGTTAAAGTAAAGCAACCATTGAAATAATAAATAATAAATAGGTATGTAGCAAGGCCATTCAATATCCCAATAAGCTTTTTGGTGCAACCTAACATACAGAAGCTTCAAAGGTTAATCAGTCACTGTACCTTTTAAGCGATGTATTTATGAGCATTCTGTTAAATGTAGATTTGCCTGTGTTTTTGGCACCACAGCAAACAACTATTGGTGCTCGACCTGAGAAGTATGAAACGTACAATGAATTTACTTTAGCCTATGTAAAACACTTGGCAAAATTTTAAATACAAAAACTTACCCGAGGAACTTAGATTTTTTAAAATTATGTTAGGCATGAAGAAAAGCTAATAATTTAAATTGATTTTTAAAAAAAACCTCATTAAGTTGCTATGAATACATCAGAAATCTGCTCAAAGAGTTGCTGAAAGATGTGAAGCAAACTTTAAGCACATGCTTTATTAAAATAGTAATTACCTCCGTTCCAATCAGAAAGTTTTGTGGACCACTGGGCTAGAACATCTTCATATTCAGGGGACATATGCATGCATGATGAGACCATTTCTTTGAGTGGTGCCACCTTCAAACCCACTTTGGCAAGGGTGACACCTCTCAAGCTGGAGGACTCAATATCCCTAGATGGTGCTGCTCTAAACAGCTGAGTGTATGGAATAAAATTTGTGATGTAGTCACACACCACTGATGCTAATTTGTCCACCTTGATAACAGAAATTGTTTTGGTCCCAATGTTTGAAAACTGAAACCAATGATAGGAGTATGTTATTAGTTTTTAATAGATTACATTGTTGTTTTTTTTAAAATTCAAGCGACACCACTGTTGGTAAAATAAATGTACATGATATTGTGGTTAAAAAACTTAATGAAGGTTTACACATTTAAGTTAAGTGGCTAGTCAATCATTTTCCTTATCTTTATGATATAAATATAAAATAAGATAAATACCTAACAAACCTCTAACAGTTAAATTTAACAAAATATTGGGTTAAGCACATTAAGATGCTGTTCACTAGATGCATTAACTTGTTAAATTAATTTAAATATTCAAGTATTTTGAAAATCTCTCTATTTAATCTATTCCCAGGGATAAGTTTTCAAAAAGTGGACTGCACATTGCTCTTGCTGTCCTCTCAGGTACTACATTGCAGCTAAAATTTTTTTTTTTTAATTTAATTATTTTGTTTTTACTGTGCTTCTTGCCAACACTTTCGTTGTTTTGTTGCATCCTTTTTCAGTTTTTCCTTTACTGCGTTTCGCTCATTACATTATGTTAGGCTTGCCATAAATTACTTTGTACCTTACAGTTAGTGTTGTTTAAAAAAACTATACTACTTACATCTTTATCATTTTCTGGTACGCCATATTTTGAAAGCACTTTTTTTACCTCTGCTGATTGGACGATAGGGGTTTCATTAATATTCATGGCAAGTAAACTGCAAGATGCAGGGGAATACACATCGTAGGTGGTCCCTATATGCAATTTATAGGCTAGAATGTTGACGTTCCCAAGCAAAACGGTGATCTTGGCCCGACCATGAATATATGCTTGAGAAGATGATGCGGGTATAAGTAGGAAAGTGTGTCCTTTTATCTTGCAAATAGTTATTCTGAAAAGTGCAGTACATTATCAATCAAATGATAAAATAATACTATAAGCAATTGAGAAGAAGCTCATGAAAAAATTTGATTTAACTTACTTAGAAAGACATTAACCCTTGAATGTATACTGACTATATTTTAGGAGTTAAGGAATGCAGATGACAACTGAGAAAAATTTAAACACCAAGCATTTTCTTTCGCACTTAGTAGGCACAAAAGTTTTGTTAAAACTCTTCATGAGCTGAAGATTTGAACTCTGCTTTGGCAAATCATTTAATTATGAACATGAACTGAATAATGTGTAAAGCTCAAATGACTTTTCCCCCAACAAAATAACAACAATTTGTGGGTTTCTAGACAGTTAGCTTATAACAACAACAAAAAAACTTACTTATTTGACTCTTTATTAGAATTATCTCTTGCATCATTTATAGATTTATCAAGCTTTTGCTTTTTTCCAGGTGGTCTTTCTTCATTGGAAGTGGCATTTCGTGAACTGGACAAGTTACTCTCTGATCTGTTTTTTTGATGTGTCTGTCTTGGCCTAGGGCTAATTTTGCGCTTAAATCCATCTCCACCTCTGCTTGGTAAATCTAGTAGGCTTACAGGTTTCTTTGTTGGGAGTGAAACATAGGTTTCCAATAATGGTTTTGGTTTCCGGCTTCCATTACTGTCCAACCTTTCTGGCATTTCCACTATGAGAGGTGCATGTCTAGACGAACTAGAAGAATGGGTCATAGTGGTAGATTCCTTCCAAGCACGCCTGTTTCTTTCAGCCTTTTCTTTGTTCCAGAAATCTTCCTCCTCCTCCTCCGAATCAGAATACTTGCTGAGCTTGTGATTACTCTTCCAATCACTCCTCCTCTCTGAATGATCTTCTTCAGAAGAGTGTTCATGATGTGATGATACATCCTTCCATTTTGATACATTGCCAGAGGAAATATCACGCCCATGACTAAAATCAATATCCATGAGTGACTGGGTGGACTTGACTTCCCCTTCCAAACTTCGTTCTTTTCTATCATTTCTACGAGATAGAGCATCTGACATTTTATCAAGACTTTGATGTTTTGCTGAATACATTTTCTTTGAATTGGATAATGATCCTGTACCTTTTTCAAGAGATTTAGAGGAGTAAACTTTTAAAACCTCTTCATCAGAATCATACAGGCTTCTATTCTTTTTTAAACTTCTTGAACCAGAGTTTTTAGATTTCCTTATATTTCTACTAGAACTTTCAGTTGCACTGAATCTGTCAGATAAGTCACTATTAGAAATGTAATGTTGTTTATGGCGGTTTGATTTGGAATGATCAGACGATAAATAAACCTGATAAGCTGATAAATGAGATCGTTTTAGATGAGACATGATCCTTAAAAGTCTTAAAAGATAGAAGCAGCAACATTTAGCTGTTGTTTTTTTTCTCGTTTTATTTTAAGGTGTAGTCTCTATTTCTTTCTAATGAAGTCTCGTAAACTGGCAAATATTTTCACCTGTTGATAAATTTTAATAAATATTTTACAAGTTTAAAAAAATTTTTTATCCATGACCTTTTATGGAGAGAGAAGAAAAAAGAAGTATGGTGGATGATAAAAAAAATCTGATAATTGAATTTTTTTTAATAGATATAATTACATGCATGGAAAGTCTTACAGAGCAGTGGGTACACTTTAATTAACAAGTATGGCTTCTGATTTACAAAAAAAAAAAATATGGCTAAACTAGCCCTACCTACCCTAACAAATTTTTCATGTTTTTATGTTATTTGCACCCTTAATTTAACAATATGATTTCAAACAAAATATATTATTTTCACCAGCGCCACCCCCCAACTCTCTGTTTTGTGTGAAAAGAAAAAAAATTATTTGCTGAATTTTTTTTTATCCAGAAATTGGGTATCCTTTTAAATCCCCATCAGCCTAATGCATTGCTATCTCTGTTTAGTTCTTTTTCTGCCAATTATAAATCTGATGCCCAGCTTCTAGGTTAGTGTTAGGATAAAGCAAGTTAAACAGAAACAAACCCTGTTTAGATCTAATTTTTCTCAGGCCTACCAGATGTACTGTTGATGTACCCATACTATTATTCAATTTTAAAATGTGTTTCAATTATAGCATTAACTTTAAGAGACTCAATATCATTTTCTACATAAATTGCTTTACATTCTACATCAATCTGTTCACATTGTTTAGTCATCTAAACTTGCTAGCCTTGAACAGGCCTAATAATATAGTTCACTAACTCCTAACCATATTTGAATTGCAACCCTATTTTATAGAAGCCAAGTGACCAGCGACCCTGATACAATAGAATAATCAATTAGTACAGAAGATATAGCCTATTGCCATTTGTAGTATATATGTCTTAAGTGATGAAATTAAAGAATGGAGACAGCATTTGCTGCCTTGGTTCAAGATTAAGAATATTAAATATTAAGATGTTACATGTAGAATATGGGCCTAAACACTTTTGGCAAAGTACAAAGACATGGTCATTAGGGGTGTGCCGGATCCATTTTTTCCAACCGGATCCGGATTTTCTTATGCGAAATCCGCCGGATCCGGATTAATCCGGATTCCGTTTTCTCCCGGATTTTGGTACTATTGGTAAATACTTCGGTAAGTCAAGGTGGACTACTACTTTTTGTGTATGGGAATTCGCAATCGGCGCCAAAAAATCCGAGTTTTTAATTTTCCGATGTGTGTTTCTATTTATTATTAAATTAGTACTTTCGATATATATTTGAGTTCCGTTCCATTTGGATAAGTGTCTTACGAGAGACGCCATGTTTCTACGCGTTCGCAGCAGGTCATGCAGCTCGCTCAACCTAATTTCGCCATGGGGTTGGCCACGCCCCCCTTTTTAATGGCGGAAGTTGACGATACTTAGGAAATATTAATTTATTATCGCTATTTACATCAAAATAAATGATAACTTGCGTTTCAAAATGCATTTTAAAGACATTTAAACTGGAATGTTTTAATTTGAGCTTTAACAACCCGGTAGAATCCATATTATAAATGATCAGAATTTACCGTGTGCAACACGTTGTCATTGACAACCATTCACAGCCACTAGCATAACTGTATCGTAGTACTACCTCAGAGTTTCATTCATAAGAGTTTGCCGTGTGCAAAAACTATTAAACCATTGGTCAGGAAAAGCTTTAATTAATTAATTCATGTGCCAAAGTTGAAAGTTTAAACTAAGTCTAAACAGTATTTTAGTGATAAGGCAGGGAATGTGTTGCCTTATATAAACTATATAGTCATTGCGCATGACGGAATTGGCGGAATGAGATCACAGAATGTGGAGATGCAGTCCATGTTAAAAAATGACAAACCAAATCGTACTTTAAAAATTCATAACTTTAAAACTACAACAGCTAAAAATATGATTTTGGTGTTATAATTCTTTAAAAAATTACATCTTTTCAACTATGCCATTGGTTTATTTTTACAAAAAGTTTAAATTTTCTTATCAAAGTCCCTACACTATTGGCCACTATTAGCGGTGCTGACTCTAGCCTCTGGTATGTACGGAATATTAAACATTAAACAAGCTCAACGCTCGAAACAATCGATTAATGTATCGTGATCGTGTGGAATTCGGGAAAGAGAATTACTTTTATTTCAGATTATGATCCGGTGAGTCACAAAATCTGGCAAATTCCGAAATCCGGTATATTCCGGTTGTTCCGGATACATGTAAATCCGGCGGAACCGGATTTCACCGGATAGTGCAAAATCCGGCGGAACCGGATCGGATTCCGGCACACCCCTAATGGTCATGATAATACTAGGCTTACTGCCTAGAAAATAGTAGTGTGCTCTCAGTAGGCTCAGTCGAAGGATAATACTTCCAGTCAGTTGACTGAGTTGAGTCTAACACTCACATTATTATTAGATCTAATTTAATAAGCACTTTGGTAAAAAATAAAAAATTCAAAGAAAAACAAAAAGTTGAAATATTATGGTTTGAAAGAGCCAATTTTAAATTAAAAAAATGAAACAAGACTCAACTTTCTAGCGTTAATACTTATTGAGCTACAAATTTTTAAAGTGCGAGTTCATGAGGTATTATTTACTATGACTAGGGAATACACCTCCACATTTTGTGACTCCATGCCGCTGATCGTGTCATGCACAAAAATTCTTGGTCCACAAAAAATTAGTGAAATTTATATCTAAAGAATATTAATATTATGATTTTTGGGAAATTTAAAAAAAATATTTTAAAAAATTAATTAATTTCAAATAAGTGACGAGTCAGCATATTTGATAAATTTTTTTAAAAGGAAAAAATCAAGATTTAAAAAAAAAATTTTTGCAGAATATTAACAAAAACTATCTGATATTTTGTGGCTTTATTTAGAAGTACTCTTATTAAACTATGTTCCCTGTAAATATTATACTTTTTCCTCATTTTATAAATAAGTAATTGGTGTTAAAAAAAAGCAAAATGAGGGTCACGAAATGTGGAGGAAAGTACCTAAGTAAACTCAAGTACCTACTACACATGCATGATACTCAGGTAGGTACTTCAGTAAGAAATTCAAAATAATTTTTTTGATCATACAGTGATTTAGAGCAAATTTCAAGCAAAAAAATGAAACCAGAATTAATCAAAATCATTTTTTTAGCTTAAGTACTTTTTGAGCTACGAATATTTAAAGTGTGAGTTCGTTTGGTATTTTTTTACTACGGACGAAACCTTCACATTTTGTGACCTCATTCCGCTGATCGTGTCATGGGCAATGACTATATAGTTAATATAAGGCAATGCATCCCCTATTACTAAAACACTGTTTAAGGTCGACTTAGTTTAAACTTTCAACTTTGGCACATGAATAATTAATTAAAGCTTTCCCTGACCAATGGTTTAATAGTTTTTGCACACAGCAAACTCTTATTTATGAATGAAACTTTGAGGTAGTACTACAATACAGCCATTATGCAAGTGGCTGTGAATGGTTGCCAATGACAATGTGTTGCACACAAAAAATTCTGATAGTTTATAATATGGACTCCATCGGGTTTTTAAAGCTCAAATTAAAACATTCAAGTTTAAATGTCTTCAAAATGCATTCTGAAACACAAGTTACCAAATATTTAGATGTAAATAGTGGTAATAAATGAATATTTCCTAAGTATTGGCAACTTCTGCCATTAAAAAGGGGGCGTTGCCCACCCCATGGTGAAATTAGGTTGAGCGAACTGCATGACACTTGCAAAATGGCTGTATCGTAGTACTACCTCAGAGTTTCATTCATAAGAGTTTGCTTTAATTAATGATTCATGTGCCAAAGTTGAAAGTTTAAACTAAGTCGAGCCTAAACAGTATTTTAGTGATAAGGCAATGCGTTGCCTTATATAAAGTATATAGTCATTGCGCATGACGCGATCAGCGGAATGAGGTCACAGAATGTGGAGATGCAGTCCATAGGACAAACCAAGTCGTACTTCAAAAATTCCTAACTTTAAAACTACAACAGCTAAAAATATGATTTTGGTGTTATAATTCTGTAAAAAATTAGCTCTATTGAACTGTGCCATTGGTTTATTTTTACAAAATGTTTAAATTTTTGACCAAAGTATCTACTCAAGTGTCAAGTGGTAGATTACAGTATCTACTGTGACTGACCCATGTGAAAATTGGTCAAACTCAAACCAAAATAAAATGTTATAATAAATAATACTAGCTTTTCAAAAATTTTTAGAGTTGTTCAACACTTCTAAAGAGTAGCCTAGGCTAAAAATTTCAAGAAAAAATGAAAATAAAGGCGTAGGGGAATAGTATTTAAAAAAAAAAAAAACATTCATCGGCGCCATTTTGTTTCATGCATTTTTGTTGTTGCAATGCAACAACAAAATACATGAACATGTTTTAACGGTTAACTTAAAATTCTAGCCTTTACATCCTAAGGTCAATCAATATCTTTCAAAGTCCGGCTATTAACATTGTACTCAACATTAACAAAAGCATAATTATTGGCTCACAATTATAATAGAATTGTATCAGCTGTAGTGCACATTTTCTTGGACAATATTAATAAACCTGCGATGCTGGGCGGAATCGATCTTCCTAGTCCCAAGCCCAATTATTTCAATACCGGTACTCAAATTTCGGTTATTTTTAAAAAAAATATTATCGGCTTACAGAAATACTAGAACTCATTATTAGGCCTTTTCTAGTACATTTATATAATATATATATATTAATCATCCTATTGCATATAACACATCAAATAAATTCAGCTAATTTTCCAAATAAAAAAACTAAATTCTTTGTATTGGCCATATTCATATTATCCGAATAAAATTTCCAATGGAGAAAAAGGATATGATTACTACTCTAACTACTATTATCAACGCAGCAGTGATGTTTTCTAGGATATTTATTTGAGCTGAAGGCCAACAACAAAACGAAGACAGTCCTCATTTTCATTTCTTTTTTCCCATATGTATTTGAGAAGAATAAATTTTTTAAAATTTGAAATGCAGTAACTTATATTTTTAATCGGTTATAATGTTTATTCCGTATAATATAATTATAATAATATCATTTTAAATATGAAGTTTTAACCCTAGTCCTGCCATCAGGTCAGGTGCTAATCTTAAGAAACATTTTAAAATTTAGCCTAAATATGCTTGAGACAAACAATTTATTCTGCTGATATAGTTTCTAAAGCCCCTAATGTTATTTTTTAATGCTATATAACTCTAAGACATTTGAAAGTGAAGCGACAATAGAAATGAAATTGTTGTTTCTTAATCAACTCATTGTTACGTATTTATAGCTTTCTTTGGAAATGTCATCTTCTACTTAGGAAAATTACAAAAACATATTTGACCTCCTTCCGCCGGTCATTGGAGAAAAATAGAGTAAAACAAAATAGTGAAGGGTATTCATTGAATAAAAAACAAACAAATGGGTGGCAGTGTAAGCACTCGACGCATTACTGTTGAGGATGCTAGAGGAGAGGACGTTGTAACGGTATTTTAAGTTTTATTTTTTCAATGCTTAAAAGAATGCGCTCATGCAGAAGTCGATAACTCCAGTTAACAGGAAAAAATTTATAAAAATACAACGGCACTTTTTTTAAATTTACAAACGGTTGTACAGATCAAACTTCAAATAAAATAATTAAATAATAATAAAACCAAAACTTGAATTAACTTTCTTTATAGCTTTATACTTTCTATACTATACCAGAATTTGTAAAGTGCAAGTTCTTTGGTAAATTTAATTTTATTTACTTTGGTCACTATGGACATGGACCAGTATGGACTGACCTCCACATTTTGTGACCCGATTCTGCTAGATACTTTGGTCAAAAATGTAAACATTTTTTAAAAATAAACCAATGGCACAGTTGAATAGATCTAATTTTAAACAGAATTATAACACCAAAATCATATTTTTAGCTGTTGTAGTTTTAAAGTTATGAATTTTTAAAGTACGACTTGGTTTGTCATGTTTTAACATGGACTGCATCTCCACATTCTGTGACCTCATTCCACTGATCGCGTCATGCGCAATGACTATATAGTTTATATAAGGCAACGCATTCCCTATGGCTAAAATACTGTTTAGGGTCGACTTATTTTAAACTTTCAACTTTGGCACATGAATAATTAATAAAAGCTTTCCCTGACCAATGGTTTAATAGCTTTTGCACACGGCAAACTCTTATGAATGAAACTCTGAGATAGTACTACGATGTAGCTGTTATGCAAGTGGCTGTGAATGGTTGCCAATGACAATGTGTTGCACAGGGAAAATTCTGATCATTTATAATATGGACTCCATCGGGTTTTTAAAGCTCAAATTAAAATATTCAAGTTTAAATGTCTTCAAAATGCATTCTGAAACACAAAATATAAAATATTTTGATGTATATAGTGGTAATAATTAAATATTTCCTAAGTATCGGCAACTTCCGCCATTAAAAAGGGGGCGTGGCCCAAGCCATGTCGAAATTAGGCTGAGCCACCTTATGGTGATATGGGTCACTGTGACAAGTGTAACAAACGTGGGACACGACCTACATCAATGAAACTTGGCACAGATATAGATCAATATCTAATGCTCATACAGATTTAATAAAAAAGGACCTTATCTTATTATTTCACAAAAAATTTTGTATGCGAAGATGCCTTATATATACCAAAGATTTTCAAAATAAAGGTCGATTGAAAAAAGCAAAATAGCTGGCTAGAAATGTAGGCCAAGATGTCTTCCAAATTATAAGGCCGGAAACGGAACTCAAATATATGTGGAAAGAACTAATTTAATAATAAATAGACACACACATCGGAAAATTAAAAACTCAGATTTTTCTACGCTGACGCCAATTTCCGATACAAAAAAAATAGTAGTCTCCCTTGTTTCATCGAAGTATCTACGATTCCGCTGATAGTAGTGATAGTATGTATAGACGGCATTAAAGGATGGCATTTCAATAATTCCTTAAATCCCACTATATATCTCCTTGTAACAATTTAGAGTTTTCTGGAATATTCTAGATTAAATTTATTAACCTGCTCAAAACATGTGTAAAACTGCTTTTCTAATTATTTTTTGAATCCGATAGAAATCTTCAACAAATGTCATAATTATACACCATTTTCTTTTAAGTTAATCAAGGGGCACGGGGGCGGGGGGCATCCCACAACTGTATCAATTAAGTTATGCCTGCGAGAAGGGCCCTACAAATATCAGACAGATATAATAGAGTTAAAATTTAAAATTGATCCCATTAAAATCTACTTAAAAATGCCATAGATATAGATTTTTTAAATAATCGAACTTTCTGGAAAATTCTAGAATGGAAATTATTAGTTTTAAATCCATCGATATTTCAATACGGACAATTAATCGTATTGCTACAACGCTAGGCCTATATCCATCAATTCACATAGAAACAATAGTGTTGTCTAAGCCTATTGTTATTTAAATGGCTTATATAAGAAAAAATGAAACGGGGCCCCCAGCCCCAGTGGGGTGGATAATATGAGGTCAGTACCCTTTGGTTTTTTAGTATGGATAATCAAGTGCATGTGTACTAAGTTTGGTCAAGATCCATCTATGGATGTAGGAGTATTTGTTGTTAATTTTATTTATATAGCTCTTATAAGGAAGAAAACGAATTCAGGGCCCCCATCCCCAAACAGAATGTTATAAAAACTTCATAACCCTTTAAGAGTTCCTTCTGGATCATGATGAATATATGTGCCAAGTTTGGTCAAGATCCATCAGTCCATGTAAAAGCCTTTGTGGAACAAGCAAATACACAAACCCACAAACAAACGTTCACTTTTATATTTATATATGATATACTAGCCGATATACCCGGTGTGGCCCGGGATTTCATTAGGACCCTGATCCTGGTGTGACTCGATCCCAATGGGACCCCAATCCCATTTTGACACCGATCGCGGCACAATCCCGTTTCCAGGTTGATCCCAATCCTGGTGGGATCCAATTTTCTTGTGGCTCCGGATCCAGGGGGAATCCAGATCCTGGTGGGATCCCGATCCCATCTGTATCTCGATTCAGACTGTGGGCTACCGATCCTGTTAGGATACCATTCTCTATGGGATCCCGTTTCACCTCTTTCCCAATTTTATCCTGTTTCCCGATAAGATCCTGATCCTGGTTTGATCCTGTTACATGATGGGATCGCGTTACCGATGGGTTCCAGTATACTAATGGATCTCGCTCCCCATTAGGATCTTATTCCTCTATGGCAGTGGTCCCCAAACCCCGGGCCGCAGTACGGAGCAGAACTGTACAAGTCACTGGATGGTTATATAAATAAGGACAACTAAAACGGTCCTTTTGTGTCGGCATATGAACAGACGGAGCTTCTGCCATGCCCCGTCTGGTGTAATGGCTCGGATTAAGGAGGATGCACCTGAGAGTGAATGAATGCATTGCATCATTCACAGGGAAATACTGGAAAGCCGCAAAATGTCACCGGAATTTAACAGCGTATTGATTGATGTCGTTAAAGTTATTAACCATATCAAAGCACACACCCTTAACTCACATCTGTTTGAGCAGATTTGTAAGGAGATGGACACAGAGCACCGATGCCTTCTCTTGTACACAGAAATAAGATGGTTATCCAGAGACAAATCGCTCACCAGTGTTTTTGAATTACGAGAACCATTGCAAAGATTTCTCTCAGAAAAGAAGTCACAGCTGGTAACATAGTTCAGTGACAAGGTATGGTTCGCAAAACTGGCTTACCTGTGTGACATATTCAGCCTGCTCACTGAACTCAATCTGTCACTACAGGGGAGAATGACAACTGTTTTCAAGTTGGCAGACAAAGTAGCTGCATTTAAAGCCAAACTGGCGTTGTGGGGACGGCGCGTGAACAGAGGCATTTTGAATATATTTCAAACATTACCGGGGATTTTAGGCGAGACTGAGCCAACGCCAGCCTTTAGGATGTGCGACCTATGCCCTCGCACAGGCTGCCATAGCCATAAGGGCACCTCAGAAGAAAATATTTAAATTCCCTTCGTTTATTATAGTGAAGCGTGAACCTCAGGTCCAGGGTTGAGAAACGGTATTCTAACTTTACGTTCACGGTGAGTGCTTTGGGCACCATCAAGTATCTTCAAAAGTAGGAAAAAGCATTGCATTTTGGCGCCATGGAAGAAAAAAAGAAATGCAATAAAAAAGATGTTCTGATCTAAAGGCTAAAAAAAAATGTCACCAGTCAGTGAGCTGATTGTTCATACTGTTCAAATACAAGTTTAAAAAAATCAACTTTATTGTTCAGTGTTTGTTTTAATAAAAACATAGGTAATAAACTCATTACCCAATAACTAGTTTTTCCTTTAATGATTATATTTAAAAGAGTATGCCAAAAATACGTCGGGCCGGCCTCAGGCTGAGCATTCATTCTCACAGTTGGTGCATGTCCTGGTGTTAAAAAACTTCGAGCGCTACTTCCCAACCGCAAAAGACCTACAAACTGGTAAAGAATGGATCCACGACCCTTTTGTCAACAAACCAAGCGAATCTAGTATGTCTGTGCAAGAAGAGGATCAACTGCTGGAGGTTGCAAATGACTGCGGCCTTAAAACTACGCTCGAGACAACAACTCTGTCGGTGTTCTGGATTAAAGTCATGACGGAATACCCTGAGATTGCCACCACATCTCTTAAATCCCTATTGCCATTTCCGACGTCCTATCCGTGTGAAGCGCAAAACAACGGAATAAACTGGACTTAAGCAACACACCTCGGGTGTCTTTGTCTCCTATTACCCTCCAGATGGAACAGTCTCGTTGAAGAAAAACAAGCTCAGGGCTCACATTGATTTAGCTTTCTACTAAATTAAAATGATAAATCACCTTATATTCATTTTTTTGGTGTAATTGTATTTTATTTTGTAGGCATGTTTAAATACAATCAAATTAAAATTCTAAAATCAAAATATTCTAAAACATAAACAATCAACCCCCCCCTCCCCCCCCCCCCC
>CAXITT010000321.1:92061-116517 GCA_964033795.1 Lymnaea stagnalis | reverse complement strand
TCAATAAGGGGGGGGGGGGGGGGGGGGGGGGGGGGGGGGGGCTATAAAAATCATTCTGATTAAATTATAGAGTTAAAATTTAAAATTTGTCCCGTTAAAATCAATTTAAAAATGCCATAGATATAGCTTTTTAAAGTTATCGAACTTTCTGGAAAATATATTTTTGGACCAATCCGTGTGATTGGCAAGCTATCTGCGGCATTCAGCGCATGCGCACTAAACATCACGACGCGAAGCAACAAGATACATTATGCATAACGACGGCCTGGATGAAAGAGTTGTTTGTACTATAAAATCTCGAAAAAGAAAGAAAAAAAGCCCAACACAAGAAAAAGACAAATCATTTCTTTATTCTAGCGGAGGAAAGATCCCCTCGGTTACTGGTAATCAGGATAAATGGTTCTCCAAGGTGAGTTACTGGTAACTTTATTTTAAAAAATACTAAATTTCATTTTACATTATTATTACTATTGTTATGGTTACTACACATTGGAATTGTTAAGGAAATGAAAATAAAAGGTTGCTTTACAGAGTTAGCTGTGTTATTTATAACACATTCAATCTTTTACATGCAGATCCAGCGATTACAGAAGAAAGGGTGCTCAAGGACAGAAATTTTTGCCCTCTGATTTGAATGTAAATAAGAAGCATCAACTTTTCCTTGAACAAAACCAAACTGCTATTGAAGATGATGCACACTCTGAATCAGACACTTCATTATTTTCTATTTTGTTGTTGTTCTAAATTCAAATAAAATGATTTTTGAATTGAACATTATCTTGTTTACTTTTGTTTAGAATTCAGATTTATAAAAACAAATTATGCAAACTTATAGCACTCTAAACATTACACTATTACAAGCGACTTCCCAGCATTTATAATACTGTTCTGTTAATTAATATATCAATAAAAATATTAAACATACAAAATTATATAATGTATATGATACAATTTAATTTTATTTTGTTATGTAATTGGTTTGTAATCTATAAACAACTTGAATTATTTACTACTGGGAATAATGTTATGCTATCAAAATGGGTATACTGCATTTTGTCGCTAATTTACAGCTGGATACACAGCATTTTGAAACGAAATAAGAAATTTAACCAAGTATATAAAAACATTTTAATTAACCTCCATTTCAATTTTCATCATAATCTAACTTATATTTTGAATATATACCTAAATTAACATTTACTTTTACGAAAAATTGTGCCATCATTGTGTAGCAGAAAAAGTCGATTATCTCAAAATGGAGATACAGCATTTTGAAAATCGACGCTTCTTCGACTATGAAGAGTAAATATATATTTACTAAAGATACATTTACTATATAATATAATGTCCAAAGGCTATAGACATGTTTTATTGCCTAGACTTAACCCAACTTATTTGTAGGGCCTATTATGATAAATTATATGTAATTATATTTTAAGCTATGCTATTTTATTTTAATGAATATTGTGATATTGAAATATCCTATATTTAATCACTTATCACAATATTCCACAAGAGAATCATTATATAATCCTCAGTTTCTCAAAGAAAAAACACTTTCTGCCACAATAATCCAAGCATTACTTAAGATTTTACTAAAGAACAGTCATAAAAGCTTATACTTACCTCAAGCAAATTACTACAACTTATTTTAATTTCTATCAACCGCCAAAGTTGATTCTATCATGTATTGATTTATGAAATAAAATTACGAACTTAAAATAAACGACATACTATTTGTTTTGTCATATTCAGACATTCGTATATGGGACTAAAATACATATATGTAAAATGATAAAATAAAAAGTGTTATTGTCAATTTTAAATAAATGAAAAAATAAGCCCTTGATTATTTGTTTATACTTATAAATGTTAAACAATTCAACAGAAAATTTGAAATTAATATCTAAAAAAAATTATTATTATTATGATTTTTTGGGAAATTAAAAAAAAAAAATTTAAACAAAATTAATATACAAATAAGTCAGCATATTTATAAATTTTAAATAGGAAAATAATTTAGTTTTTTTTTTTAATTTTTGCGGCACATTAACAAAAACTATCTGATATTTTGTGGCTTTATTTAGAAGTACTCTTATTTAACTATTTTACCTGTATATTATATATTTTTGTCTCATTTTATAATAAATAATAATAAAGTTCATTTCAAAAACACGCTTCATCCCCAAAGGCTCGAAGCGCGGTACAAAGTCAACAAAAAACAAATCTCTAATTTACCACATTTAAAACAAACGCAATACTACAAAAACTAATTACAAGCATACAATGTCAAAGTCTTTCAACCCATTTCAACCGTGAGCAACACAGCCAATATGCATTAAATGGAAAATATGGTAGACACTCATCCCAGAAGGTGTTTGCGAAATAAATGTGTCTTTAAATCGGTTTTAAAGGACTCCAGTGTCTGGAGGTTTCTGAGATCGAGTGGAAGGGCGTTCCAAATTGTTGGACCAGCAAACGCGAAATAAAGTTATAGGCGTTAAAAAAAAGGAAGCAAAATGAGTGTCACAAAATGTGGAGGAAAATCCCATAGTGAAAAAGTGGTTTTGAGATCCTTACTAAAAAAATTCATAACTTTTGAATCTCTGGAGCTAGATTGTTGATCTTGGTGTTTTGTAATCTATTCTCCAGGCTCTATACAGCTGTAGTATGTTTATATTTTTAAAAATGTTTTGAAATTTTCATGAAATTACCTATAATTATATATGTTGGACCCGAACAATGTATTTGAATTTGATAACGTTCCCGTTCTTGAAATGCGAAAATAAGAAATAAAGTAATGTGCTGGGGAGTGGAGACACCCCCCCCCCTTCCCTGGAATCCCTACCCCCCACTTTCAAAAATAGAAAATAAGAAAACAACAACTTTCATAGTCATTAAGTTAAGAAAACACAAACATAAAAATTTTAATCTTTTGAACACTCAGCAGTAACACTGGGCTATAGAGGAAGTTGACCAGGTGCAACCTCTGTGACCTATATTCAGTGGAACTCTTCACCAGCCTTACAGCTGACCCAAAATTAGCCAATAGTGATTTTGTCACTCTCTATGATTATAAGTCACTTGTGGTTTTAAAGTTAATTTTATACAACTTTTAATAATAAAGCTAGTTTAAAAAGTGGATAATATTTTGCAATTATAATAAAATTGTAACCTATCTATAGGCACTTGGGTAAAGCAAGGGAGACTACTAAACAATTTGCATGCGAAATGGACATCAGCTTAGAAAAATCCAAGTTTTTAATTTTTGATGATAGTCCTACATCATTCTTAAAATAATAATTTTTTCCCACAATGGTGTTCCTTTTCCATCCTTATGCCTTGGAGGACATCTTGGCCTTAATTTCAATCTGTTTCTTTTTCATTTACAGTCAGTAAGCTTTGAGAAAATCCTTGGTTAATATCAGTCAACTTTATTCAATAACATTATGTTGAAGTTTATGTAGGTCGCTGTACCCAAATTTACTTGGATATGACATGCCCCTTTTTAATGGCAAAAGATACAGATACTAAGGAAATATTCAATAATAACCACTATTTTCATCAAAATATTTGACATTTTGTGTTTTAGAATAAACCTATATTATTTTAATTTGGGGTTTAAAACCCTAGTAGAGTCCATATTATAAATTATCTTAATTTACAGTGTGCTGTGCCGTTGTCATGGGCAACCATTTAGTCCAGCGGGTCTCAACCTGTGGGTCACGACCCCTTTGGGGGTCGCAAACCCTTTTCCAGGGGTCGCCTAAGACCATCTGAAAACACATATCCTTAAAGCTATGAAGTAGCAACGAAAATAATTGTTCGACGGGGGGTCGGCACGACAAGAAAAACTGTATTAAAGGGTTGCGGCACTAGAAAGGTTGAGAACCACTGATTTAGTCCATGTGACTATACTATATATTCTCAGAGTTTCATTAGAAGAGATTACCCTGTGCAAACACTATTAAACCATCGTTCAGGCAAAGCTTTATTAATTAGTGATGTGCAAAAGTTGACAGTTCAAAACAAATAGTTCCAAACCAGTTTTTTTCCTTCAGTTGGACACATTGGCTTATTGTAGTCGTTTATATATAATGGGTGCCTTAGACTTGGTCAACAGAGCAGCCTTATATATTTAATTTACTGGTAATGTATAGTATACGAGACAGAAAACTAAAGCTGCAACATATAGTTTTGCATTGTTTTTAATTTATATGCTTACTAATGGCTGTTAAAAAATTCTTTGTTTGCTAACAATTTTAGATTTCGGAAGCTGTTGTACGAAGAATAAAGGGTCAAGCAGAGAGTTATGACGCAAGTGCAGGTAATAATTTTTAAATTCGGTCTCCTGACAAAAACATTAGGTTTTAATTGATTCATATAACAAATGTTGATTCACATAAACAGGACAGTAAATCAGCTACAAATATCGCTACACATAAATTGCTTCAAATAACTAGGGGTGTTCATTAAGGACATCGGGAGAAAAAAATGCTTTTCCACCCCACTAACCCCACTTGCCCGCATGTGGCTAACCTAACCCTAACCATGTATTTGGTTTTTAGGGAGACAGCTGTTTGCTTTAAATGAAACAGATTAGAAGGATTTTCATATATTAGTGAACATTACACTGAAGGATCTTCATATTTTAGTGAATTTTTAATTCACTAAATTGTGCAGATCTTTCAGCTTTAATAATTTTTTTTTAAAATGCCGCACCATATTGCACCAGTGGTGAACATATCTTGCTCAGGTGTCACTATAGTTTCATCTCTTCATGTAATGGAGTGCACCATCTTCCTTTCCATCTACTTGTGACATCTAAGTGCAGTTACTCTTCCTCCTGCACTTGTGCACTTGATTACCTGTAAATTAAGAATGAACTATATACCAAAAGGTAATATTTAATTTCTTGAATTGTTTTATTTACCTGATGAGTTTCATTCATCTTGCAAGCAAGCCTACTGCTTCATCAGTAGTCAGCAGTGCTAGTCACTCTGCAGTTAACAACTCATTTGAACTAATATTATAATAAGCAATTTTTTTCTCCATATCTTGGCAGCTTATCACACTAGAAAGATTCTAGTAGTAATCGGTTAACTGCTAGGTTTTTCGCATTTTATGATTTTAAAAAAAAGTGTAATGAAAATTACAGTACTATTTTTGATTGTTTATTTTTAAACCTTATAATAACTGACATGGAACACATGGCTTACAAAGAGAATTTAACTCTACCCAACGCCCTTAACAACTCCGTAAAGTTAGACTTAATTTTCTTGACTGATAATTTGTGACCCATATGTTTTAACACAGTTCAATAACCATTGTAGGTAAAAGTCATCCTAATTTTTGAAAATCTCTAAATACTTTTAGTTCACAGCATTAACATGCTCTGATTTTTCGGACCCCATTAATTGTGTTATACTTGTAGTGAGTTTGTACTTTATTTGTCATCACTGGATATTTTAATTTTACTTATTTGTATTTCTTTCAGAGAGCAGCCAGGCAGCTCCAGTGAGTATATTTGTGTCATCTGTAGTATTTACAATTGTGTTGTTCGTCTGTCGAAGTCGACAAGGACCATCGAATCATCCGGTTAGGGGCGGGCGGGGGGGTTGGGATTACGGTGAGCTCTTATGTGGCTTGTTAGACCGATCCTTGCTCGGAATAATCTATGACACCGTGGGCATGGAATAGTTGCTTCAGACGATGACCTAATGTTGCTCTTTCGAACAAGCCTGCGTGTCTCAGCTGTGGTTATTCTCTTAGCGTCATGGGATTTAGGCCCCTTCTTGACAGCAGCTCTCCATCTGGCTCTGTCCTGGGCTGTCTGCACCCATTGAGTAGGGTTTATGCTAAAGGCCTTTAGTGCCACTTTCAGTGAGTCTTTGTAACGCTTTCTTTGGCCTCCTTACTATTATCAGATGCACTGAATGAGGGTTGTTTACAAAATAGCCTTTATCATTTAAACTGTTCGGTCACTAATGAATGGTGAGATTTTACCATTCAGAAATTTGTTCAGTTGATCTTCAGTTAATTTTGAGACAATTGTTTCCGATTGGTTGTTTCATGATAAGACAAAGTTCAGAGTTTTCTGATGTCATCAAAATCGTCTTATTTGTGGACACGCAATTTCACTTCAGATGAACATAAAGGAAAACTAACTATAGAGGTCTTAATGGTCTGTAATAAAATCTTACTACATGTTTTTTTTTAATAGTAATATATAAACCTTTTGAACATTTCTTGGACAATGTTCTTATAACAATAAAATTATGAGGCTTATCTAGTCTGCTTAAATTTCCAAACTTTTTAATGTTGTTGTTCGTCCTTTGACTTAGGCAATTTTCGACTAGAGTAGTAGCCTTGACTTGAGCTGTATTTTGTTTAAAGCAAGGGAGATTTGCTCAATTCTTCAGCCTCACTCTCTTGCCCTTGCCTATTTGATCCAAATGTAAGACTTGGTTAAGATGACTGGAAATAGACTAGGATGCAGTAGATGCAGTAATTTGTTTTGACAAATTTTTTGATACCTTTTTATATTAGATCCTTATTCATCTTAAAGTATGTCTATCTCATGGGAAAAAGCAAATAAAATATTGTTATAGTAGATTTTCAAATTTGGGAAAAAGTTTTATTTGAACAGCGTTTCCCAATTATTTTTTTCTCAGTGGCCATGTTATTTTTATAATTATTCTTTGTCTTTTGTTTACTGGCCTTGTGGTAACTTAAAAAGATTTGAATGTCAATACATTCTTGAGATATTTAGATCCCTTGCAAAAATTGTAGATAAATTAAACTGAAATCTGTGAATGATTTATAAAAGAGATGCATGTTGCTTTTTCTGGTTTTTCAACATTTTTTTCCCTTCTTTCGGCGACAGGGTATTTTTTTTGTGGCCCGGACATTTGGGAAAAATTGCTGTGCAAGATTCGAACACTCTAACAGAATATTTAAATATTAATAAAAAGTGCTTTACATATTTAAATGATTTATTTTCTTTTTAAAATTAAGTTTTAATGTGACATTTTAAAAATGTTGATTCATGTGCTTTCACCACTGTTTACCACATAATATAAAACATAGATACCAGAAGTAGATGGCGCCACTATTCAGTTGTTTTTAACACCACCATAATATCATCCTGGATTTACTTTGGTTTGGCATCGTATTGCTTAGACTGACTTATGGGGGTCAGCTTTTGAGCAGCACATACACTTGTCAGACTTTGGTTGGCTTATGAATGAATGGGTTTAAGTATCAGTCCATATGGTAATTCAAATAGGAAATCGGATGTATGTCATATATGTTGAATTTTCTATTAAATTTTTCGCTTAACAAATCAATAGTTTTGAACTTTGTTATTCTTATTTTCTTAGATTCCTTCACTCACCAAATTACCTGACAACAATGAGCGCATTTCAGCATTGTTGAGCAGGGATGCGGATGATTTTTATACACAGAAGCTGAAAGATCTTCAGGACCGGGTTAGTATTTTCTTTTTTTTTTTTATTATTGTTGTTGCACTTTAAAGGAGAAAAACCTTAAATACATTTACATAGTTTAAAATGTTTTAATTCTTAAATCCAACTTAGCTCACTAATATTGAACTTTGGGGGGGGGGGGGGTAGGGTAATGTTAATGTGCATGAAAATCTCTCATCTGTTTTTGATTCTTTTGGAATCTTTCACAAAATTAAAAGGATATAAACTATGTCAGTTTTATTTATGTTAATGACAAAAAAAATTATTTTAAGAATGTTGGATCTCTCACCAAATGTAAAGGAAAACTCCTCAATATTTTAAAGCTTCTTAAAATATTGTTTATTATTTGGCTTAAAACATCTCTAAGATATTTCAATGTGAGATTTAGGGTGTTTTAGTGAGCTCATAAGTTATAGACAGTTCAAAACTAACTATATTTTCTTACACTATTTTCAGAACGCAGCCCTACAAAAGCAAACAAACGAAGAGTTTGCTAAGGCAGTTAAAGAAGTTGAGGCCAAGTTTTTGTAAGTATATCACTGCGATTGCTTATCTGTAATTTAAAATATAACCTTGGTTTAGAGAGTTAAGTCAATGTCCCGAATGATTTATTACTTAAATTATTTATGAAGTATAATAAGGCTGGTTAAACTTATAATAAGCCTGCACTGGTTGTCAGTGGTTTAAGATAGAAATACAAATGTTGGATGAATCTTATCAGAATTATGGCAAAACCAAAAGATTTCTTATTTAAATCTAAACATTGAATGGATATCTTAGTCCAATTTAACAGCTGGATATAAACATAGCTTTTAAGCAAATCAAGGGTTAGTTGCATATGCACATCACTTTAAAGAAAATCAAGGGTTTGTTGCATATGCACATCACTTTAAAGAAAATCAAAGGTTTGTTGCATGTATGCATCACTTTAAAGAAAATCAAAGGTTTTTTGTATATACTATATGCATGACTTTTAAAAGCATCCAAGGTTAGTTCTAAATAAATAAATTGCGTTTAAATAAAAGCAATATTTGTATTTCCCCCCTACAGGAAGGACTCCACTTGCGCAGTGTGCCAAGATCTTCAGCTGAAAGTACTTGAGTGTTATCAGACCAACCCAAATGAAATTCTAAACTGTTCTGGAATTGTTGATGCATTCACCACATGTGTTGAGCGGGCAAGAATGGTATGTATAGGCTTATTACTTTTGTGACTACTCACAGCAAATCCATCACCTTAAAAAAATATTCCAATTATTATCAGTGTCTGCCTACACCCTGACTACTGTCATTGTTTGGATCCATTGTTGCTTTTAAAAACACATTTTTTGTTTTTTTTAAACACAGAATAATATTAGAATGAAACGACCATATTAGATATTGTATTTGTGAGCTCTTAACTTAAATTTTAGTACAAATAAATGTAATGGGTACATTGGAAACTAATTTAAATACAAGCATGCTGTGAAATGAATCAAGGTTTTAAAAAAGTTGATAATTAAAATTTGCTCCTTATGCACTGATTGTGCAAACTATAGATGTCATTGCAAAGCCCAGGTTATGAAGTGTCCACCATGAGACTACTAGGGGGTGGCGATGAACCACTAGAGTATGTAAAGTCAAAAGTTGATCTGATTATTTCCAAGTTAATTCAAAATCAATTTATTTATTAAAATCTTTAAATTTCAACCGTTGTCAGTTTTGTTCCATTATGTTATGATTTTTATAACAATTTTGTAAAAGACAAGAAAGCAAGTTTTTAAAAAATGTGTTTGCACTATAGAAACTGTGCTGAGCAGTAAATAAGTACTGAACTGTTCATTTGGTATTTGAACATTGAATTTTTAAAACTTCTGTAGACTTTATTGGACTGAGACAAATACCCCATTCATTGGACTCAGATAAATGCCCCATTCATTGGACTCAGACAAATACCCCATTTATTGGACTCAGACAAATATCCCATTGATTGGACTCAGACAAATATCCCTTTCATTTAGATCAAATTCTGAATCAGTTTGATATTTTTAATTTCCAAATTTTTTTTATTTTGACAGGCAGCATCAATTTCCAGAGTGAAGAATGTGACAGCTGGTTGAGGGTGCTTATGTGTTAGTTAAAATTATTAACAGAAATTTTTGTCAGACAAATAAGACACATTTTATTTAAAGAAGCAGGCCTAATATCTTAAGAGACAAAGGAATCTATTTTGAGTGTTTTCCACTTCCTAAAATCACTGGTTTGGAATAAAGTTGTTATAATGCGGGGTGGGGGGGGGGGTGAATATTTGAAGAAGATTTTTGTTTGTTAGTAAGTTTTACTTTTATATATTAAGTAGAACATTGTTATACATATTTTTTGGCTTTTAAATAAACAAAACAGTGTGTCAGCCTTTGCTCTTGTTCTTGTTAAAGTTGTTATAATGCGGGGTGGGGGGGGGGGTGAATATTTGAAGTAGATTTTTGTTTGTTAGTAAGTTTTACTTTTATATATTAAGTAGAACATTGTTATACATATTTTTTGGCTGTTCAATAAACAAAACAGTGTGTCAGCCTTTGCGCTTGTTCTTGGAATGGAATCTGTTTTAATATTTGTATGGCAGCCAAAATATGCAAAGAATTCTCAACATTAGTGTTAGATTCTATGGTAAAAAGTTTAGTTTTATAGTTGAATAAATTATGAATGCAGACATTTCTATCTTGAATGCAGACATTTCTATCTTGAAAGCTGACATCCTATCTTGTATATGTAGAGTGCCAGCTAATTACTAATATGATCTGTATGAGACTAGCAACTCATTGAATAATTTAATTTTGTGAGTGTGTTAAAAGACTTGGGACATCTAGTTTATTTGTTGTTGCCAGAAGACTGAGAATACATTGGAAACTGTGGTCTGTGATTCTTTGAAAAATAAATTAAATATTAACAATCCTTTATTGTTACTTGCAAATTTTTTTATAGCTTTGATAATTGGTTTTGTTATTAATATGCAGTACATATTCAAATCAGACTCATGGCTTGATTTTTATAATCTTTGGTCTTGTTAGATTATATTTAATACCTATCTTTTTAAAATCTATGGCCCTTTTAATAAGCATAAAGTTTCTGACTTTAAATTTTGTAGTAAATTAATCATGCCTATTCACACTACACTACTAATGCTAAATTTAAAATTGGTTCCTCGGAATTGATGTGATGAGTCAAAAGTAAATCTCAAAGTTTATTCAAAGCTGCTCACCACCTAAATGAAAATCTCATATTTTTATAAATGAGGTTATTTCCCTTGCCACTTAGGGGTTATGCCTCAAAATTACATTCATTGCTAACATTTCAATATGGTTGATACATGTCAAGAATACTTACATTTCAATATGGTTGATACTGGTCAAGAATGCTTACATTTCAATATGGTTGATACTGGTCAAGAATTTTTGCAGGAATAAAATTAAATCACACTAAAAACAATTGTTTTTTTCACTCAGGTAAAAATTAGATTTTTATACCATAAAAATGTAATTTCAAAGCTGTGTTGTTAGACCTTAGCACACGAAAATGACCAAGGCATTTTTTTAGTTGAATAGTAGTCTTGACTTGAGCTGTATTTCTTTTAAAGTGGGGGACAATTGCTCAATTCATCAGCCTCACTGTCTTGTCCTGCTTATTTGATCCCATGGCGAGACTTAGTCAAAACAGACCAGGATGCAGTAAATGACCAGCAGTGTGTGTGTGTGTGTTTCAATGTGCCTTTCATGCATTCTACATTGCAGGAGCTGTTGGAGTTTTCAAAGCTGTGTGAGGTTTAAGTTAAGCAGACAAAGGTCTAGTAGTTAGCATGAAGGCATTTGTAAATGATTACTGAGAGACCCTTGCATAGTGTTCCAAAGACACAAAGACTTTGAACTCATCAAGGTCTTCTTCAAACTTGATCTCTGTGAAGTTAAACATCAACTTAAACTTAAAGCAAGCACACCACAACAATAAAAAGAGACAACAAAGTTACACTAATTGAAATATTACAATCTAATGCAAAATTTTATTGACCATTAAATTTTGTTTAAATTCAAAAAGTAGTTATATAAAGTTTGTCACAAAATACAGTAATAATAATAAAAGTTGTAAAAATATGTAAGAAAATACCAGACAAGTACGCTGGACATAAGTTTTGAGACAAGATGTTAAAAGGGCCAACCACTTTGTGGGGTATCGTGTACTGCCATCAGAACTGTTTACATCCTATTGGTCTGTTTTCCATGAAAAAAAAGAAACTATCTTAAAGAATATTATAAAAGTAGAGGTGAGACTCTCTGTTTCAAGCGTGTGTTGAGTAGTATGGCTTAGACTCCCATGAGATACCAGTGAAACCTTGTCAATGAACAGAATATGAACAAGTTGATTATATTACTGAGTCATCGCCCCGGCTTGTCTACATCTCTTATTGAAAGTAACTATTTACAGGTTTTGCAAAATATGGATAGTGCTAAGTCTTGTATTGTTTTTTTAACCATCAGCCCCAATAAATAAAATCTTCTTCGATCACTCAAAAAATCTTAAATACAAACGGTCATTAAATAATTAAATTTAAGCCTAAACTCACAAGAGAAAGCTTTAAAAATGTGTGTGTGAAGAAGCTCAAGTGTTTTCAACGTGCGGTTGCAGCATTAGTTGTGGCACCTGGCATAGATTATCTAAACATCAACGTGTGGCCCCTTTTGAAGTGCTTTGATTGCTGATACAGAAATAAAAAAGTTTTGTACCTTATTTTTCTTAACATCTGAGTTGCTTGTTAGATGTTAGGTCAGATGATTCAGCTGCAGAACGTTAATCTTTTAGCTCTTTTTGCATTCAAAAAATATTTGTAACACATCAAAGCCCATTTCTTTTGACTACTCAACACATTGCACATTATTTAATTTTAAAGTTGAAATCAAATATATTTTTCTGTTTCTAGGCATTTAAAAAAAAATAATTTAAAAATTCCAATTAGAGAATAGCCAACTTGGTGTTGCATCAATGGTAGCAATCATTACTGTAGAACATTGTATTCACACAAAAAAATAGAAAATTATTTCTATTAGCAATCAATTTTGTAAAATGTTTCATGTTTGGCTTCCCTTGGCTTCTTTTTAAATATTGAATTGTTACATAACTATAAAAAATGTATTTTTTTACTGAAGACATTAAAAAAAATTCATTATAGTAATTTATAGTAATTAGTAGATGGATTTTAAACTTAATGTTCACTTCTTATAATTTTGTGGCAACTGTAAGAGGGCTGTCTATTTTGTTTGTGTGCATTGTAGTGATATTTGTACACTAATTTTTTGTATACAATTATTTTTTTTACCTCTGATATATTTACAAACCCGATTTTAAGAAAAAATAATAATCATATCAAAATACTTAGATCCCATGGCACGTTTAACTGAACTTATACAGAGTAAGTCTAAAAAGTAATTTGTAAGCAATGTATATAAACAAGACTGACAGAGCAGACATGACTGGTGCACTCTAGTGAACAAGCTTGGCAGCCAGTTACAAACTTGTCCATTCTAGTGAATAAGATTGGCAGCCAGTCACAAATGATGCACTCTAAAGTGAACAAGAATGGCAGCCAATCACAACTGGTGCACTCTTAGTGAACAAGATTGGCAACCAGTTACAACTGGTGCACTCTAGTGACAAAGATTGGCAGCCAGGTACAACTGGTGCATTCTAGTGAACAAGATTGGCAGCCAATCACAACTGATGCACTCTAGTGAACAAGATGGGCAGCCAGTCACAACTGGTGCACTCTAGATGAGGTAGTGGACAATGCAAATATTTTAACAATCAAACAGATTCTATGAGATACACATTTTAAAGAAGCATGTTTTTAAAAAAATAACAAACGCAAATATCTTTGACATTATGCTTTCGTTTTTTTTGAATTACAAGTCTGTTTTATAATGTATACAGTGTATTTCATGTGATGTGATCAGTTTTGGTTTTATTATAGGTTCAAAACTAAGCAGGTAAGAAACGAATAAATGATATACAGCTAAATCACATTGTGGGGCTATGTCAATATTTCAAAATATCAACTCTTATCTTTAACATATTTATTAGCAATCAATACAGACACAGTGAGCTGACAACTGAAGGTCTTTTTTTTTTCTTTTTTTTTTTTTTTTTGTCCATTTTTAAAACTTTATTTTTATTTTTTATTTTTTTTTTAAAACATCAATTCTTATTTTTACTTTTTTTTATGTCATCCAAAACAGACACAATGAAATGACAACTAAAATGTCTTTGTTACATATTTCCATAAAATAAAATGAGTAATGGGCTATTTTACGCATTAATTTCACTTAGTCATAGTCATTTTTTAAAATATGTAATTGACCTAATGTGTGAAAGCGAAGCCCCCAAACTTAAAAATTTCACTGGTCAGTGTAAAAATAAACTAGACCACAACAAACCAGTAATTAAATAGAGTTTTGGAAATTTTAAAAGATTTACCTCCTGAATCTTGCTTGACAATACTTTTTAATTTTTAAAAAATTTATTGAAATTATCGTGGTTTTCACATAAAAACTTAATGTTGATACCTTTTCCTTTGATCACGTGATATAAAGTCTTAAGTCAAGTAAACATAAAACTTGACCATTCAAAATGTTCAAATAACAAGAGGCTAATTAGTCACAATGTCTAGTTACAGCATGGAAGTTCTTCATTTACCCCAATCAGATATACAATAATCATCTAAGTGTAGGGTAATAATATTCCATTTCACAATAGTATAAGTTGTATGTACATAAGTTATTATTAAACATACACAAACATTACTATTTAGCAGTAATGTCAACATCTAAGGTCTGCTCCACAAAGCAAAGCGTACATAGTTACCGCACCGTTGTTGGGATGACCCCATGGTTAACAACTAGTGATAGGTTTAAAGTGTAAATGGCACAGCTCCACAATATATCATTATATCAAGTTTGTTACTTAGGCGTGTTTCACTTTCAGCCAGGTTCTAGATCCTATCACGGCTTCTTTAGTTGTCAGATAAACCTAGAGTTGTCCTTGCTTACATGCTGACTTAATGGAAAATATTAGCCTGTGTTTTTTAAACATAAAATACAACCTTTAATAAATTAGCTATGGAGAAGAGCAGGAGTATCTTGTGAAATAAAGAATTAGAACTTATTTTTTAAAAAAAACACTAATTTTTTTGTAATCTTTTCAAATGCAGCATAAATATTGCAACTTTGACTTTAATTCTACTAACTTACAATATAGTGTCTTAACAGATTTTTACAAATTATATCAATATGTGAATTTAATATCAACAAAAAAAAACCCCCATTAAAGTTAAGCACGTGTCACGATTACTCCCCCTCCCCCTCCCCCCCCCCCTTTTGCCATTGACACGCTTCCACTTCATGCCTTCAGGAGTCTATAAACTTAAGCTCATCTTCCACTTATCTACCCCAACTTTTTCTCCAGGGTCAGCTCCTCATTTGTTTATTTCAATATCGATCTCACTTGCGAACTCAATGGCCATGCGTCTGGGGTTTTCCTTAACGCCAGTCTTAACTTTGCCACCAAAGATTGAAATGGAAGCCTTTGAAATGTATTTGCAACAAACCTCATTATAGTTCAAAAATAAATCCTTGTTGTTACGAACCGAAACGTCTTTAAGTACTGGCGGAACTACTTGGCGCTGAGATTGCTGCGGGAGACATTGCTGGCATAACATTCCACATTGTAAGAGCTTTAATTTACTTGATCACACGTCGAGGTCTTATGTACATCTCATAACAATATTTCCATATGAGGCATTCAATATTTAGACTAATTTATACATGCAAAAATATATAAATGTTTAATTAATCAGTTTATATAAATGTACAACGTAATCACCAGCGCGGTTGACGCCAAGCAGAAATGTGTCCACTTTGATTGTATGATGTGCCACACGAATCGGGATGCTCGCAGCGAGTTGATGATTATATAATGCCAAATGCCTTTTGTGACAGACACAGTTATCAGCTCTTGACCTTGTTAAAATGTAGGGCATTAATAAGATTAAGGGTGGAAACTTTCCCACCATTCGTTATGGCCCAAGGTCACAAAAGTCCAATGGGACCGCAGACCTCAGATCCGAATGGGACCGCAGACCTAAGAGTCGACCTTCTCATTGCGCTGTGAGACCTACCAAAGGTAAGCCAGAATGATGACCTACTCAAATAACGAAACCCTTTTCGCATCAGTTACCGAAAGATGATTATAGAAATAATAAATTTAAACTTTTAATTTCGGTCGCATTGCCTGAGGGTAAAAACTGTAGATGGGTTATACGTTATAAAAATCAGTAGTCCGGCCCTTTGACATATGTACTTTTAGTTGACTGACTGCATTTTGGCCTGACGGTTTCCAGCGTTTACAACAACAAATGGAAATACGACCGTGCTGAGGGGCATCAACCCATGTTCATCACTCAGTTCAACTCATGCCTTCTAAAGTTCAGTTCACACGATCAAATTTTCGTCTAAATTCTTTTTGAGCGCACTATTTTGTTTTAGCACATAGTTCGTTCAAAGAGAAATTTGACGAAAATTTGATCCCGTGAACTGAGCATTAGAGAACGCCAAAATCTCGCAACTTTTATTTCAAAATATTTGTACATTTTAAAGTATAAAGCCTACTTTGGGAGGGAAGGGGGATGGTGTCTAAATTCAATCGTTTCACTGGGCGCATTTTCTCTTGGCTCTGTGTTAAACTAACATGACCTGTTCTCTCGATTTATTTATTTTTCAAATCTTTTATATTAACCTCGCTTTTGTTTCTGGCTGGCCGGCAAGACCTTTGGACGACTAACTGACCCACTTCCCGCCAACCGATCAAGCTGAAACTTGGCACATAGACTCGTTACCGATGACAACATATGCTATTAAATTTTTTAAAGTTATTTGGGATTTTACATAACGCGTTACTTGTATGCATCTTTGTCAAATTCCCCCCCCCCCCCTGCTCGATTCTTACATTTTATAAAGGATTTATAATTTTAAAACTTTGGTTTTAAGGTTATTTAATTTGCACCATTTAAGATTAGATAATTTTTTAAATTTTTTTGGATTTTTCATAAACCGTTACCTGTTTGCATTTTTTTCAAAATCCCCCCCCCCCCCCTGCTCGATTCTTACATTTTATAAAGGATTTATAATTTTAAAACTTTGGTTTTAAGGTTATTTAATTTGCACCATTTAAGATTAGAGAGTTGACAATTTATAAGCCTTTTGGATTTTTTCAGAACTAAGAACAATTTCATCTGTGCAATGAGATTATAAATGTTCAATGAATCAATGAGATAATTTTCACTCTTTGGTCGACACAGCGTGTAAAAAAACATTAAAGTGGGATATAGAGGTGGGCCCGGGACGGGGGGAGAAAAGTGTGTGGGGGGGTGGGTGGGGGGAACAGGAAATAGTGGTATACACGTATGCTTATTAGTGAATAGCCCGACCATTTGTAAAATGCCAAAGTCCTGTCTGCCACCATTCACATCCCTTCACCAACACACAGTCCACATTCGTCGGGGTAATACGTTTTTGAATGCGTTGGCGCATCGCTGGTGTTAGCACAACGTCTGGAGATGGTTGGCATCGCCGTTCTTAGCACAACGTCTGGAGATGGTTGGCGTCGCTTGGTGTTAGCCAACGTCTGGAGATGGTTGGCATCGCCGGTCTTAGCACAACGTCTGGGGATGGTTGGCGTCGCTTGGTGTTAGCACAACGTCTGGAGATGGTTGGCATCGCCGGTCTTAGCACAACGTCTGGAGATGGTTGGCGTCGCTGGGTGTTAGCCAACGTCTGGAGATGGTTGGCATCGCCGGTCTTAGCACAACGTCTGGAGATGGTTGGCGTCGCTGGTGTTAGCACAACGTCTGGAGCTGGTTGGCATCGCCGGTCTTAGCACAACGTCTGGGGATGGTAGGCGTCGCTTGGTGTTCGCACAACGTCTGGAGATGTTTGGCATCGCTGGTCTTAGCACAACGTCTGGAGATGATTGGCGTCGCTGGTGTTAGCACAACGTCTGGAGATGGTTGGCATCGCCGGTCTTAGCACAACGTCTGGAGATGGTTGGCGTCGCTTGGTGTTAGCACAACGTCTGGAGATGGTTGGCATCGCTGGTCTTAGCACAACGTCTGGAGATGGTTGGCGTCGCTGGTGTTAGCACAACGTCTGGAGATGGTTGGCATCGCTGGTCTTAGCACAACGTCTGGAGATGGTTGGCGTCGCTGGTGTTAGCACAACGTCTGGAGATGGTTGGCATCGCTGGTCTTAGCACAACGTCTGGAGATGGTTGGCATCGCTGGTGTTAGCACAACGTCTGGAGATGGTTGGCGTCGCTGGTGTTAGCACAACGTCTGGAGATGGTTGGCATCGCTGGTCTTAGCACAACGTCTGGAGATGGTTGGCATCGCTGGTGTTAGCACAACGTCTGGAGATGGTTGGCGTCGCTGGTGTTAGCACAACGTCTGGAGATGGTTGGCATCGCTGGTGTTAGCACAACGTCTGGAGATGGTTGGCGTCGCTGGTGTTAGCACAACGTCTGGAGATGGTTGGCATCGCTGGTCTTAGCACAACGTCTGGAGATGGTTGGCATCGCTGGTGTTAGCACAACGTCTGGAGATGGTTGGCGTCGCTGGTGTTAGCACAACGTCTGGAGATGGTTGGCATCGCTGGTCTTAGCACAACGTTTGGGGATGGTTGGCATCGCCGGTCTTAGCACAACGTCTGGAGATGGTTGGCGTCGCTGGTGTTAGCACAACGTCTGGAGATGGTTGGCATCGCCGGTCTTAGCACAACGTCTGGGGATGGTTGGCGTCGCTTGGTGTTCGCACAACGTCTGGAGATGGTTGGCATCGCTGGTCTTAGCACAACGTCTGGAGATGATTGGCGTCGCTGGTGTTAGCACAACGTCAGGAGATGGTTCACATCCCTAGTATAAGCACAACATCTGAAGATGGTTTACAATTTTAAATGTTTCTCCGCTTGATTTTTTTCTCTCTCACTAATGTATCATTGTATGGCATTTTATAAAACAATGTAGGGCATTCTATAAACAATGTAGGGCATTCTATAAACAATGTAGGGTATTCTATAAAACAATGTAGGGTATTCTATAACCCAATTTAAAAAAAAAAAAATTCTCCGGAAGTGACTTTTGCTAGGAATGGAGATAGTGGTATATGATATTGATATGTGGAGTCTCGGAGGTTTGTTTGGTTTTTGTTTTTTTTTGGGGGGGGGGGGGGTGTGGCTGCAGGTGGCGGTGATCATGGAGAAAAACTTTGGATCTACGAGTTTAATATATATACATTAGTTAATAATTAATTCCCTTTCATGTCAAAAGAAATGTAAATAAACCACAAGTGATAATCCTACGGGTGACCCTTGGCAGTGAACTTGACCGTCCCGTTAAATGTATAGTTCAACAGGGATCACAAACCCGGTAGGCTACATTATTTACTTTGTTGTCCTACCGTAGATAAATAAATTAAAAAATACAAAAAAAAAATAATAAATTAAGAAATATATATATATATTTATATATTTTTAAAAAATAATAGCCGATTTGCAGGGATCTCTTCGTATCATTGCAAACAAGGATCTCATTCTTATCTCTAGTCAATGGTTTCAAGCTTATCTCTACTTTTTAAGATAACTATTGTAAATTCTACTTTTTAAGTAAACCCTTGTGAACTCTACTATGCAAGACAACCTCTGTAAATTTTACTTTTTTTTAAGATAACCTTTGTAAATTCTATTTTAATGGAAAGCCCATGGAACAGTTTACGAGACCTTGTATACACAATAATATCCCCAGTACACCATAACCTGTGTTTTTTTTAAAAAAAAACATGCTCATTACTTGATTTTTTTACTTTTAATGTCCCTCATCATTGAATAGTTTGATGCTTCTGCACTTGTTTCAAGCCGCACCCATATACATCGTTTTTAAATTTAAACTACAACCTACGTCACAAACCTTTACATGGCTAATACAACACCAAAAAAAAAAAAATAATAATAAAATTAATTAATTAATTTTTACAAAAATTGCCTTCCCAGCGGTAGTGAAGGGAAAATATGTCAGCAATCATCTCAGAGGTTGCAAGTTTCTAAAATATATGCTAGCGTTGATGGATAGATGTTGAACGAACAGGGCGTAACATAAAGTGAACGTTGAGAACAATGGCTCATCTCGGTTTCGTTGATAAAAATATCGGGCGTCATTGATGCCCACAAGATGATTGCTCAGCGGGACAGCTCAACACTCAGACGTCTTCAATGTCTTTACATGAAACCGTAGGTAAATTTGGCCAAAAAGGCTGCATTACTTTGCAGCTACGTTTCAAAGGTGCTCTGGTGTTTATTGGAGGTTATGAATATGTTCTGGTGTTTAGTAACACGGTCTGGAAGGTGTTCTGGTGTTGAGTAGCACGGTCTAGAGGGTGTTCTGGTGTTTATTAACACGGTCTGGAAGATGTTCTGGTGTTAAGTAGCGCGGTCTAGAAGGTGTTCTGGCACGTTTAAAGGACAACTCATGGTATCTGCGCTCACAATTAATCTGCACTAACTTCACTGCCTCCAGAGAAACACCTAACAGAGTCACTGTCAGCTTGGGGGTCACAGCGCCACTGTCAGCCTGGGGTCACAGCGCCACTGTCAGCCTGGGTTCACAGAGCCACTGTCCGCTTGGGGGTCACAGAGCCACTGTCAGCTTGAGGTATCCACACCATGATGGTAGACTTTAAATAGACAAGATTCTTATAAAAGCTCCTTAGACGATTAAGATCGCTGGCCGAAAATAGCCACGAGTGTGATAACATTCGAAGTTGGGTTGTAGCTGTATATAATCCAAGTCATTTTGTCCCAAAACATTGAATGCCCCTAAAAGACAATTCAACTCATATTTAATTCATTTGTTCGGTTTGGAAATATTATCCACACATGACAAGAGTACCATGAGCGTTATCCAAGCTTACTTGACAAGAGTACCATAAGAGTTATCCAAGCACACTTGACAAGAGTACCATAAGAGTTGATCCAAGCACACGTGGCAAGAGTACCATAAGAGATGATCCAAGCAAACTTGACAAAAGTACCATAAGAATTATCCAAGCACACTTGACAAGAGTATCATAAGAGTTATCCAAGCATACTTGACAAGAGCACTATAAGAGTTGATCCAAGCACACTTGACAAGAGTACCATAAGAGTTATCCAAGCACACCTGACAAGAGTAACATAAGAGTTAATCCAAGAACATTTGACAAGAGTACCATAAGAGTTGATCCAAGTACTCTTGAGCCAAATATTTCCCTGGATGTTTCAAGTCGATGTGTTGCTTTAGACATTGCTGAGTCTGGAGATCATCATTATGCTACATAAATTACTCATATTCCGAGCGGAGGTCAAACCTGCTGCTCCATGCAGTGAACCTGGTCACGGTGACTCAGATTGATGATAGACGAGTTTCCGGTTTGAAATTCAGCTCAACACTGGCTTTAATAGATCTAAATAAACCTTCTAACTATAGAGTGCCATTCCATGGGGACTAATGCGTCTTAGTTGGCGTTGAACTGAAATAACTAAAGGTTTCTTAACTGTGTTATGTACTGTACAATTTGCACGTCTAGTGTTGTCTCAAGAACTGTTGTCATATTGCAACAAGGTCTCTACTATTTACCAAGTCATCTTGCAACAAGTTCTATACCATGTACCAAGTCTTCTTTCAACAAGATCTACCATGACCAAATCATCTTGCAACACGATATCTACCATGACCAATGTACACTATATTATGACATTTTATTAGGAGGTTTTTTCCAAAGTGATATAAGACCATCGCTGCATTCAGAATTAATTGATGATTTCATCACGATGACAGAAGCCGGCATATATTTGACACTTGTTAACGTTGCGCACAGAAGCCGGCATATATTTGACACTTGTTAACGTTGCGCACAGAAGCCGGCATATATTTGACACTTGTTAACGTTGCGCATTCCAAGCCCGGCTGGTTCTTTGCTGATTTGTTTCATGCAATAAACTGTATCCTACACGACCAAACTTTGAACGTACCGGTGAGATCTCACGCTGGCCCAACAGCCTGGCCCCGGCAGGCGAAATGACCAAACCACCGGTCAGTGTTTATTTGCACGTGTTCACGTCCACGACTCGCTCACAAGTTTTACACTTGACGTAACAACACCAGTAAAACTTGCAGTTACACCTTTCCGTCAGCTTCTGCTTGAATGTGTTATACCCCCGGCCGCAGCACATGAGGTTGCAGCCGTCCATACCCTGGGACTGTCTATTGCAGATGCGGCCCGCCGTGCCCAGAGAGCCCGTCTCGGGGTTGGCGATGCAGTAGTTGGGGGACTCATCGAGGTAGATGAGGTCCTCCTTGGTGGGCTTGTTGTAGCGTTTATTTTTGCGGACCAGTTTGGTGCCGCGCTTGTTGAATCTGATTTCGGTGGCTCCGTCGTAGCGGTCTCTCAGGCGGTCCCCGATCTCCCTGAAGCTGGGCAGCTGCTGCCAGCAGGTCTTCAGTGCACATGATCCGGAGACTCCATGACACTTGCATTCTACTTTTGCGTAGTTATAGACAGCCTGTTGGTGGGAAAGAGAAAAGAGAAGAGTTTAGCGGCATGTCACAGTGTTAATACGTTTAACATGATTAAGGAATGGGGAGAGATTTGATTGGAAAGGGGGCGGGCGGGGGAAAAGGGTTACTGTTGGCCAAGCTCTTTGGTTCCACAGAGTTACGACTGCCTCGCCAGACTATTATGAGGGGTCAAACGAAAAGAAAAAAGAGAGAGAGAGAGAGCATAATGAAGACTTCTTGATTCATTTCTTAAAGTGAAAATGAGTTAGGGTGTGAAATATTTTTATGACAAGAAACTTGTGTTTTAAAAAAGGGTGATATATCATGTAAGTAGTTAAACAATTAATTTTTAAAAGATTTCAGGACGAGTTTATTAGTAATAGGCTAAATTCTGTAATCAGCTCTTACAACTTATTGCTTCTTTTCTTATTGTTTTTGTCTGAATTATTTTTTACTCGTACTGATCTTCGCCTGTCTGCCCCACGGCGGTTTTAACACCACATTTTCTATGCTACAGCTATAACCAACATTGTTTTAACACCACATTTTCTATGCCACAGCTTTAACCAACATTGTTTTAACACCACATTTTCTATGCCACAGCTTTAACCAACATTGTTTTAACACCACATTTTCTATGCCACAGCTTTAACCAACATTGTTTTAACACCACATTTTCTATGCCACAGCTATAACCAACATTGTTTTAACACCACATTTTCTATGCCACAGCTATAACCAACATTGTTTTAACACCACATTTTCTATGCCACAGCTATAACCAACATTGTTTTAACAACCACATCTCACATGGCCCAGCTATAACCAACATTGTTTTAACAGCTAATTCTTCCATGCCACAGCTATAACCAATATTGTTTTAACAGCTAATTCTTCCATGCCACAGCTATAACCAACATTGTTTTAACAGCTAAATATCCCATGCCACAGCTATACCCAACATTATTTTAACAACGACATCTCCCATGCCACAGCTATACCCAACATTATTTTAACAACGACATCTCCCATGCCACAGCTATACCCAACACTGCTTTTTAACTACCACATCTCCCATGCGACAGCTATACTCAACACTGCTTTACAACAACCACATCTCCCACGCCACAGCTATAACCAAAATGCAAACTTGACCGACATCATTTGCTATTCAGGTTCACAAAAGTGCAAAACTGCCACCCCATCGGCCCCCCCCCCCGCCCACCCCAAAACCCCTGGTGTCGTAGGACAAAACATGCCGCTTCGACAATGACTATTCCATTTTTCCCACTTTCTTTTCTTCACCCCCATTTACTCCACACTGCTTTACAACAACCACATCTCCCACGCCACAGCTAGAACCTAAATGCAAACTTGACCGACGTCGTTTGCTATTCAGGTTCACAAAAGCGCAAACCTGCCACCCCAACGGCCCCCCCCCCCGCCCACCCCAAAACCCCTGGTGTCGTAGGACAAAACATGCCGCTTCGACAATGACTATTCCATTTTTCCCACTTTCTTTTCTTCACCCCCATTGACTGCCTCCATTCAGCCTCATTGAAAAACACTTTCGTCTTTTTTTTTTTTTTGGATGGAGATCGTCTGCCCTCCAAACACGTTTGCCGTTATTAACTTTCTAGCTCCTGGATAAGGCCGTAACGATATCAACAGCTCGCATGGGGACTATAGAGCCCTCCATTCCTATTTCACAGACAGTCTTTCTCGACACGGCCGCAGTCAAGGTTTTCCACACAAAGCGACTAGCCAACGGATCAAAACTGCATTAACCCGGAATAGCAAACAACAAACACATTATGGCTCTGCTGCAAGATTTCCAGGCTGCTGGACATACTGAAAGCGTCTAGAAAGTGAGATCGGAATTACGCGCTGACAGGCAGTTGAAGGAAATGCCGATTACATAAAAGTACTCGGCTGGACTAAAACATGGAGTTAGAAGAAAGAAAAAAAATATAGCGCGAGTCCGATTACATCTCTGAATATGATTCTTCTCTGACTGGTTTCAGTTAGAAGTTGTTAGTCCCGCATTCTAAGATTGATGTGTCCACGGCGGATGAAAGTCACATGAAGTTATTTGTCACAAAAAAAAAAAAAAAACAACGTATATCTTAAGTTCAGAAACGTTTATACTATGCCGGTTAAACTGGTAATCGAAATCGGACATTTTTTTTTTAAAATCTAACTCTGAATCCATTGACTCTGAGGTCCTGCCTTGAAAGAAGATTTTTTTTTTAAAAAAGCCACAACAAAGCGAAATGATTTCTATTTAAAATAGCAAAAAGGGGGGGGGGGGG
>CAXITT010000321.1:45193-81001 GCA_964033795.1 Lymnaea stagnalis | reverse complement strand
TGTGTGGGGTGTGGGGTGTGGGGGTGGGGGTGTGGGTGGGGGTGTGGGGGTGTGAGGTGTGGGGGGTGTGTGGTGTGTGGTGTGTGGTGTGGGGGTGTGGGGGTGTGGGGTGTGGGGTGTGGGGGTGGGGGTGGGGTTCTGGGGGTGGGAAGGTCGGCTAGGGTGGGAAGTTGAATGACAGAATTTTTAACGGATTTTTTAGAACAAAAATTAGAAGGAATTAGTTCAAGAAGTAGAACCTACATATCCTGTCTATACGTACATATATTTTATAAAAATATTCTGTTTATACGCACACATATTTTACCAACATATCATGTCTTTATGCACATATATTTATCAACATATCCTGTTGATACGCACATACATTTTACCAAAATATCCTGTCAATGGGCACATATATTTTACCAAAATATCCTGTCAATGGGCACAAATATTTTACCAAAATATCCTGTCAATAGGCACATATATTTTACCAAAATATCCTGTCAATAGGCACATATATTGTACCAAAAAAAGCCTGTCGATAAGCACATATATGTTACCAACATATTATTTCTATACGCACATTTATATATTTACCAATATATCCTGTCTACACGCACATACATTTTACAGAAACATCCAGTTTGCATGTACATATATTTTAAATGAAGTACACGGAATATGATACCGAGTTATCTCTATGCCAGATTACGGTACTTGCCCAAACTGAAATGTTTCACTGGCCTGCCCAACAACACATCATTTACCTCCTCATCTACTTTCATTTCTGGCGGTGTCTCATCCACAATAGCAGACTTCTTGGTGCCGTTTGAAGCGAAGACGTCATTCCTAGACAAGTTTCTTAAATATTGCACTTTATAAATATTACCCAACTTTAACCTGCTCCTTTGAAATTAATTAAGCATATATATATTTATATGCCAGAGTGCTTTTCTTAGACTTCTCATCAGCATGTAACACTATCCAGCCACACCTTATGATAAAGAAACTTTCCTCGTTAGGTATCAATTTAAATATTCAGGCTGGGATACTGAACTTTTTAACAAATCGACCACAATATGTCAAAGTAAATAACCTATTATCTCTTACCAGAGACGTAAGCACAGGGACACCACACGGCTGCGTTCTCTCTCCTGTACTGTATACCATATATACCAATGATATTCAAAGCTCAAGCAACACCGCTCCAATCTTAAAATTTGCTGATGATACCACCATTGTTGGCTTAATATCTGAAGGAGAAGGCCTATACCGCAATTTAGTTACAAGCTGTGTCAATTGTTGCGATGAAAATTTTCTCCCGCTGAATGTCTCAAAAACAAAGGAAATGATTGTTGATTTCAGGAGGGGGAAACACCAGATTACAGATCTCAAATTAAAAATCAAAGTGTAGGGAAAGGGAAGGCATACAAGTACTTAGGTGCCACCTTTAATAATAAGCCAACATGGCATGAGCACGGCCAAATGATGTATAAGAAATTCAACCAAAGACTGTTCTACCTCAAAAAACTGTACAATTTCGGCGTAAACAAGGAAATCATTAACTTACTCTACAGTGCAACAATTGGAAGCCTAACTTAATTTCAGTATTACCTGCTGGTGTGGGAATTCAACGTCTGATATTAAACACCGCATAAACCGAATAATCAAGAAAGCTAGGAACATAACACAAACTAAACATCCTTCACTTGAAGAACTATTTGAAGAAAGATTTTTTTGTAAAACAAAACACATTTTGGATGATACATCCCACCCTCTTCATCACAGATACTTAGGATCGGGCCGTTCGGGACGAATTCTTTCCATCAGGGCAAGGACTGACAGATATAAAAATTCTTTTGTTCCCCAATCTGTACGAATTTACCGGCGTGCTTCCTCTGAAGTCACACATCTGAATGAGAACGAATAAGTCCCCGATTTTCTAAGAGAACTCACTGAATGGCTGTTTGAGATAATTTATTTATTATAAATGTCTTGTCTTCAAATTGTTTTATTTATGTGCTGAAAATGTATAATGCAATCAAAAAACATTTCTATTTGTTTGGATCAATAAAATAATCTTATCTTATCCCAAATTCCTAATCCCACATTGCAAACCTCACATTCCTAATTCATCATTCCTCATCCCACATGACTAATCACTCATTCCAAATCCCACAGCCTCAACCCCAGATTCCTCATCCCAAATCAAAATCACATATTACTCCTCCAACTTCCTCCTCCCACATCCTCCTCCCACATCCTCCTCCCACATCCTCATCCCACATTACTTATCCTAAATTCCTAATCTTACATTCCTCATTTAAAATCATAATCCCACATGCCCCATCCACATAGCTCATCCTACATTTCTTATCCATATTCCTCATCCTATATTTCTCATCCCATATGTCTCATCCCATATTCCTCATCACATATTCCTCATCCCATATTCCTCATCCCATATTGCTTATCCCACATTTCTCTACCCTATTCTGCCTCCCCTATTCCTCATCCCACAATTCCCCCCCCCCCCCCCCCCCACACATGCCTCATCCCGTTTGCCTTCCATATTCCTCATTCTATATTCCTCATGTTACGCACTGCCTTCTTTTGTGAGAAATTAATCTCTTATTTTAATTTTATGGCTCGTTCAAACAGTGCATAACAAAGGACGATACCACAGAGATATACAATAGCAAAACTACGACACTCAAAACAGTACTAATTACAATTGATAAGATTTATTTAAGTATTGATATAATTACAAAAGAAATATAATTACAATCATCAACTTACAGAGTATGAGAAGTCTTGTACCGGTACACCGTTAGTGCAATGAACCACAAAAATAAGGTACAATGATGAATGCGAATAAACACATATGAGTACACAAAGAATAATACACTGGTCTCGTAAAGTTAAAAATATCTATCAATCAATATCCGTCGATGAATCTCTGAATCCCCTTTCATATCTAAGCGTCGTTTGAACGAACGCTTCTACAAATGTCTTCTACATTGTTTATCTTTCTTGTCAATTATCGAAGTTTCCCCAAAGTTCTATTAGAATATATTAGTTATTTTTAATTGGCGGCGGCGTAAACACGCTAAGATGAAAGAAAATAGGCTACGCCCAATAAGAACGCGGTGTCTGCTACATTGGCAGCACGGGAGAAACGTGACGTAACACGTCCTACATAACACTCATCCCACATGCCTCATCCCACATTCCTCATCCCATATTCGTCAATCCACATGTCTCATCCCATGTTCCTCATCCCACATGTCTCATCCCTTATTCCTCAAAACCACATTCCTCATCCCATATTCCTCATCCCATATTCCTCATCCCACATTCTTCATCCCATATTCCTCATCTCACATTCTCCATCCCATATTTCTCATCCCATACTCCTCATCGCGCATTACTCAACACACAATTATAACCCCGCATCTCTCATCCCGCTCTCATCAATACACTCCTGTCACCCATCACGCCACGACTGCTTCTACCATTTAACTTGAATACAAGGTTTATTTCAGCTACATTCCCAAGGGGGGGGGGGGCGGGCACTACCTCCCCCGGGGAAGGTAAAGTGCCCCCCGGAGCAAAAATATGTACAACAATAAAACAAATTATATATATATATATTTACAAATTGTCGTTTTTTAAACAATTTTAAATAGAATATTAGCTGGTGTCATTAACCGATTACAATTAGTGGAATCTATAAAATATCGCTACGCTCGATATAATTGAGAATCTGTTTTGTTAAGGCCAATCTTCTTAGAAGCTTAGGTTATTCGATTAAAAATATTGAAATGTTTCGAAAATTTGCCGATTATGAGCCGAAGTATTACTTGCTGTTCGCATTTATCTGTATTTTTTTGGGATTATTTTTGCAAACACAAGTTTAAATACTTTAACAACACTGTATTAGACTACATTTGCTTGAATTTTAAGGTCTATGCTTTTAATAGAGTTCTCACTAAGTATCAAACGAGAGCAATCTTTTCATGTTTTCAGTTTATATTTTATAATAAAAGCATGACTTTTTAAACTAGGGAATGGTGTTAATTACAAATTGAATGATGGCAGCATGCTTTCAAAAAATATGGTTATTGTTAGCAGTCAGTGTTTCTTTCAGCTATCTCTTCGGGTGGTCACTGCCCCCCCCCCCCGGGCCGGAGCACAATGTGTACAACAATATAACAAAAATATATTTTTTAAAAAATTAAAATTGAAAATATCATAATAACTGGTGCTTTAACCGATTACAATTTATTGGAATCGATCAACTATCGCTAGGCTCGATATAGTTGACGATCCGTATATGTAAAGCTAATCAAGCTATAGAGTTCGGTTAGAAAAATCGCACTGACCGCTCCGGTCCAGTCTTACTTCCTATTGTTCGCGTATATCGCTATTTTTTAATATTTATTTTTTGCAACTCCACAAGTTTAAAGACTTTAATAATGACACTGTATTAAAACACATTTACATACCTATAAATGTCTACATTTTTAAAAATAGTTAGACAAGTATTCAACATGTGCAATCTGTTTTCAAATTACAGTGCGTCGTAAAAGCATGACTAAAAATATGGCATCTTGCTTTTTTTTCCTTCTGACTTAGAATTTAAAGGGCGCAAAGCAATAGTGCACGTTTCATCAATTACTATTACATCAAAAGTTATTTTTTTTTCTTTACATGTGCTACCTTTGTTACAAAGTTTCCTGGATAAAATATTTAAAAAAAAAAATACTTAGCCGTTAGCCTATATTGATCATTATAAACTTCCCAACTGCTTTTCTCTTTTAAATGTCAGAATAAGAAAGAAATATTGCCATCATTTTTTAAATTTTATATTATTAATTTTATTTTACATGAGAATCCAGTAGAAAACTAACATTTTTTTTTTCTGATCTATCAGTTCGATTATCATGTCAACTCCCTATTTTTTTTTTTTTTTGGTACGTGTTTAAAAATAAATGCTTATTCCTAATTCTTCAATTTAATATTTTTTTTTTTTTATCTTTTAGTTTGATTATCATTTCAAATCCTTTTTTTTTTTTTTTTTTTGGTACGTGTTTAAAAATAAATGCTTATTCCTAATTCGTCAATTTAAAATAGATTCTGTGGATTTAGATAAAATGTTTAAGTACAGCGAAGAGGCAATTTGAGAAAGTTTTAGTAGTTTGAAATTCAAAAAAAAGAAAGAAAAAAAAATCAATCTACTGAATAGTGGGAAATTTATACTTTATTAACATAAGAATTTCCTTTAGATAAAGTCACACTTTAATAAATTATGTCTTCTGTAAGCAACTCATTTTTCTTAAAATAGTTATGCCGCTCATATGAAATTTATAAAAATGAACAGATGTCAAAATCCATAATAATGTAGGCTAAAGACCTATCGAATAAACTGTTGTTTTTTTTTTCTTTTTGAGTCTGCATGGTAAAATTAGGACATATTTAATAAAGTTAGTCTAAGCATTATTAATTATAAGCAAGTTTTTTTTCTTCTCCATTTGCGTTCAATATATAAAATAATGTTTGCAGTGCTTTTTAATTTTGGTAGCTTTTTAATGGAATATTGGTGGTTTTTTTAAAAATTCATTTATTAATAAAGTAGCTATCCCTAAAAATAATGTAAATAAAAAAATAAAAGCCACGTTATTATTTTTAGTTAAATAATTATTTTCATTTTGTTTTTGTTTTGGCATAACACAAGCAGGTCAAAGGTCATGCTATTTCCGCTTTGACAACGCTGCATGGAAGGATGATAATAAAGAAAATATCCTCATCACATCTTTAAGCCCCTGAAATATCAGAGGCACCCTTCAGTCATAGGGCTTTCTGGGTGCACACGATGGTTCTTAGGTTAGGTGGCACCCATAGTCTTTAACTAGGATATCTTTCTTTTCTCTCCAATATAGTGTAGAATTTCGCAAAAAAATTTTCAGATATGTGAAAAATGCATTCTTGTATTTTGAATTGATCAAAAATTTCTGTGGACTATAATGATTTAAAGGGCAAGAATAATCTAGGGCGAAATCCAACCCTCAAGGGTGACATAATAAGAGTGAATATAGTATACGTCCCGCTGGTGCGAAATTTAAGTTGTCTTTGGTCATTATTATGGCTAATTTTGCAATTTCCAACCCGAACGTTTGAAATACCTTCTGAAAGAAACAACAAATTCAAGTATGCGCCAAAATAATTCGCCCCTGCATTTTGAGTGTCTTTAGCGCCCTTAATTATGCGCCCCTTCCAACACGCTGATCAATGGTACACAATGGGCTTGATTATAAGCCTATCCCTGAAGATTACCTTGGGGCGTGCCACAAACGGAGTGAACTCAGTTTTATATGGCTAAATAATGCCTCCCACAAAACGTTAAAATGTCCTTCCCTGTTCAAAAGGTAGAATAGAAACATCGATTTCAAGCAAACTCAAAAATATACCTCTTGATTTTAAAATAATCCAAAATTTTCTGGGGGAACCGATCAAGATTCATCGGGGCCATCGATTTCCGCCCTACTTCTCGATGAAAATGATCGCCGGGCATTGCCGGTGTCATATCTGTTTGTTACCCAGCATTCAATATCCGGGCATTGCCGGTGTAATATCTGTTTGTTACCCAGCATTCAATATCCGGGCACTGCCGGTGTCATATCTGTTTGTTACCCAGCATTCAATATACGGGAATTGCCGGTGTAATATCTGTTTGTTACCCAGCATTCAATATCCGGGCACTGCCGGTGTCATATCTGTTCGTCACCCAGCATTCAGTAGCCGGGCACTGCCGGTGTCATATCTGTTTGTTACCCAGCATTCAATATCCGGGCATTGCCGGTGTAATATCTGTTTGTTACCCATCATTCAATATTCGGGCACTGCCGGTGTCATATCTGTTTGTTAGCCGGGCACTGCCGGTGTCATATCTGTTTGTTACCCAGCATTCAATATCCGGGCATTGCCGGTGTAATATCTGTTTGTTACCCATCATTCAATATTCGGGCACTGCCGGTGTCATATCTGTTTGTTACCCAGCTTTCAATATACGGGGACTGCCGGTGTCATATCTGTTTGTTACCCAGCATTCAATATCCGGGCATTGCCGGTGTCATATCTGTTCGTCACCAAGCATTCAATATACGGGCACTGCCGGTGTAATATCTGTTTGTTACCCAGCATTCAATATACGGGAACTGCCGGTGTCATATCTGTTTGTTACCCAGCATTCAATATCCGTGCATTGCCGGTGTAATATCTGTTTGTTACCCAGCATTCAATATCCGGGAATTGCCGCTGAAATATCTGTTTGTTACCCAGCATTCAATATACGGGCACTGCCGGTGTCATATCTGTTTGTTACCCAGCATTCAATATCCGGGCATTGCCGGTGTCATATCTGTTTGTTACCCAGCATTCAATTTGCGGGCATTTCCGGTGTAACATCTGTTTGTTACCCAGCATTCAATATCCGGGCATTGCCGGTGTAATATCTGTTTGTTACCCAGCATTCAATATCCGGGCATTGCCGGTGTAATATCTGTTTGTTACCCAGCATTCAATATGCGGGCATTTCCGGTGTAATATCTGTTTGTTACCCAACATTCAATATCCGGGCACTGCTGGTGTAATATCTGTTTGTTACTCAGCTTATCATACAATGTCAGGACAGTGCGCGGGTAGAGTCTACTTGTGGTTTTAAAATATAACATTTTATAAATGATGTGCAATTTGTGTGTTTGGGGGGGGGGCACTTATCAGCATTAAAGTCAAGTTACGCCGCTGCTTGAGTTTGATTCTGCTTAGATGACCAGTTTCAAAAGAAGTTTCAAGTCTTAGATCCAGTTTTAAGTGGCGCTTGTATCAGCGTAAGGTCAAGTCTAATCAGCATAGACGTCTCTGATGTTATGGAGAGTCTACTCATTACAACCCCCCCCCCCTCCCCCCCCCAATCCCAAGCCCTTGCAGGAAAGAAGGCATAAGCCTTATATCTAAACGGCTTTGAGCATAATTGTAAAATTAAGATATTAAAATATGTTACAGGGGAAGGGGGCATAAATTGTATTATGACGACTTGCAGAGACCTGGTTTGGAGGGGGGGGGGGGTATTTGGAGGGTAGGAAAATAATGAGAAATGTAGATGGTTTCATAAGTAATGAGAAGGGCAGCGTGTTAGAGAAGTAAAGAGAAGTGCATTCGGTTAGAGAAGTGCCAATGTCCTAAGATTTTTTTTTAAGTCTTGAGGAACAAAGCGCTAACCATCACCTACCATAGTCAACTACTAAAACACTCGCTACTAACACCCCTCGCTACTAAAACCCAGCGCTACTAAGGCCAATCGTTATTAAGACCCAGCGCTACTAAGGCCAATCGTTATTAAGACCCAGCGCTACTAAGGCCAATCGTTATTAAGACCCAGCGCTACTAAGGCCAATCGTTATTAAGACCCAGCGCTACTAAGGCCAATCGTTATTAAGACCCAGCGCTACTAAGGCCAATCGTTATTAAGACCCAGCGCTACTAAGGCCAATCGTTATTAAGACCCAGCGCTACTAAGGCCAATCGTTATTAAGACCCAGCGCTACTAAGGCCAATCGTTATTAAGACCCAGCGCTACTAAGGCCAATCGTTATTAAGACCCAGCGCTACTAAGGCCAATCGTTATTAAGACCCAGCGCTACTAAGGCCAATCGTTATTAAGACCCAGCGCTACTAAGGCCAATCGTTATTAAGACCCAGCGCTACTAAGGCCAATCGTTATTAAGACCCAGCGCTACTAAGGCCAATCGTTATTAAGACCCAGCGCTACTAAGGCCAATCGTTATTAAGACCCAGCGCTACTAAGGCCAATCGTTATTAAGACCCAGCGCTACTAAGGCCAATCGTTATTAAGACCCAGCGCTACTAAGGCCAATCGTTATTAAGACCCAGCGCTACTAAGGCCAATCGTTATTAAGACCCAGCGATACTAAGGCCATCGCTAATAACATCCCTCGCTACTGAGACCCCTCGCTACTAGTGCTCATCGCTACTAAGGCCCATCGCTTCTAAGACTACTCGCTACTAGTGCTCATCGCTACTAAGGCCCATCGCTTCTAAGACCCCTCGCTACTAGTGCTCATCGCTACTAAGGCCCATTCTATCGTTAAATTATACGTTTTTTACCAGAAGGTAGGAGTCAACGAATTTAGGCAGACTAGAGTTCATTGAGGCGTCCTCCTGACTTCAATGTGAGAACCACCGATCTATGCCACACACACACGCGCGCGCGTGCGCACACACATACCCACCCACCCACCCACGCACATACATACACACACATTCCCACATGTCACCTCCAGTATTCTGTCTCTATTGTTAACACCCCAGGTTATTTGCCGCAGCCACTTGCCAGTGTCAGTATCATCACATGCAATTAGTCGTAACTGTCTACAAGCTCTTCACCGAGGCGTTGGCGGGGGCTACAGATACTTGACTCTCGTGTTGGGAACAGGCGGTCCAAGACCAAGGGAACATAAGGCATAAGACCAGGTGACATCGTGATGTAAAGACAAGGGGACGTCGGGATGTAAAGACCAGGTAACAAAGTGATATAAAGACCAGGTAACAAAGTGATATAAAGACCAGGTGACATCATGATGTAAAGATAAGGTGACATCGTGATGTAAAGATCAGGTGACATTATGATGTTAAGACCAGGTGACATCGTGATGTAAAGACCAGGTGACATTATGATGTTAAGACCTGTTGGCATATGGACGTAATGACCAGGTGACATCGTTATGCAACGTGAAGTTGGTTCTCAATATTCCCAATAAGATCGCTTGATAAGCTCGCTTGTCCTGTACTGCAACATGTCAAATTTTGTAAACGGTCCGGACAAGGGTTCGACAACCCTTTCGTACTATTGTCCCAAAGAAGTTTATTTCAATTTATTCATGGTGCCAGCAGCCAATATTTATGCTATTTACAAAACCCATTTATGGTCATTTATTATCATTTTTTATTTAAAAAATAATAAATAAAGACATATTCCGCGTGGCATTGAGAGTTGTGCGTTCAAGGTCTGGAACACCTGCCGTAGGTTGTCTACCCCTGCTCTGTACGAGGTTAGATGTAATCGGTCGTAATGAAAGCTGTAGCATCTAAACAATCTTGTATTACAATGTATTGGAAGAGAGACGCTGGAAGTTCACAGAAACAATTCAAAACAAATTTTTTGTAAACTAACGTTTCAAAATGTTTATTATTATTATTATTTTTTTATTTTTTTTTTGGCTGGGATGAACTCATTAAATAAACATGAATTTTAGTTTTTGGATTAACTGAAATGGATTTTAAACGGAGACACTGTACCAGATGTAACGGAACTGTTGGGACCTGGCCGATGTAGGCACGAGGGTTTTTACTTTGAACATTGACGAGGTTAATAATTTCTCAATCATTAAAATTTTGTGTCTTTGCTTTCCAAGTGTATCACATAAAATGTTAAGAAAGAATACATTGCAGGAGGGCTCTGCCGAGGAAAAACACCCCCCACCCCCGGGCAAAAACCTAAAAATAGTGCCACCCTGGGGGCCAGCGAAAAGACTTTGCGCCCCTCGTCTTTGTGAAGTACATGCCATTTTATCGTTTAATTCATTATAAAGTTCCTGTCTAAAGACGATTTTTTGGCGCCATTAATTGATGGCGCCCGGTGTGGGTGCCCCCCTCCGCCCTTCCGTTACGTACACCCTCGAAATGCAGTACTCTATAGCGTCCTTTTTTAAAATCTAAAATCCTTTTCTGCTACGTCGTTTCATCTAAAATACGCCATGAAAATTGTACGCTGAGAGATCCCAGAATTAATAATGTTGTAAAAAATCTCATGTTTATCTTCTAAATGACATCTGTTTGTTAGGGGGTCGGGGTTGAGGATGGGGGGATACAATGCACTAAAGTCTAAACCTAGCGCCGACCATTCTTTGAGGGTCAGTGGAGTTTCAGAAATGACAAACCACCCGCTGTTATTAAATGTGTTTAAAAGTAAACGCCGAGAGAATTCAATGGCCGGATGGAAACAAAACTTGGCCCGCTGTTTGCTGTGTACCCGTCGTGTTGCAAAACACTGGTGGGGAGTGCACCCCGATAGAGATCGACTCACTCCCCACTAGCTTGGGGGCGCCCCGCCAGGAAAGACAGCGATTTCATCTGGGGCTGGTGGCCTGCTAAGGATGTAAACATTGGCGCTTTACAAGACTTCAAAAGCATCAAGGAAGCTGCGCCGACATCTCGGGGGGNGGGGGGGGGGGGGGGGGGGGGGGGGGGGGAAGAAGAGGGACTTAGGATGAGGCCAGGGCGAGGACATGGGTTGAGCAGTAGTGACACGTGTGAGGTTAAAATTTCATCTGATTACTTTGAATTAACCTGGGCAAAGAGCGGTATGTCCGGTGTTTGTGTGATTGCGTGTGTGTGCATGTGTGTGCGTGTGTGTGCGTGTGTGTGTGTTTGTAAGAAGGAGTGTGTGTGGGTGGGGTGATCTGTCGTTTTGATTCGAACAAAGCACGTTCCCTTTAAAACAGGATGCATTATAATAAAAATATTGTGGTTATTATGTAGTACCAATGTGAATCCGCTTTAAGAATTTGAATTTTTCAAGGTCTATGAGCTCAACACAACCCATGAAAGCACTTTAACATAGGAATGAAAACATGTTATTGAAATGGGCTCTAAACAACACAGCAGCATTCTCATTTAAACACAGGACACACCCCAACCCAGCAAGCACCCCAACCCAGGACACATCGCTACATCGGGTACACCCCAACACAGGGCACAACAAAACACAAGACACACCTTAACAAAGTGCATATCCCAACACAGGGCACACTCCACCATAGGGCACATCCCAACACAGGGCACACCCCAGAACCTGGGAAATTACACATTTACCTTGAAGTGCAACTTTGTTTTGTGTTCATAAAGACACAAAAAAGTGCCGGGGGGGGGGGGCGCCGGGCGCCTGTGCTACACACGTCGTTCTAGTTTGTGAGCCGGTAGCCAGCAAATAAGTTCACCGAGGGCGCCGGATGCATGATGATAGACTGTGCCGCCCCTGCTTCCGTAAGATCACATTTTGTTTTCTCAGCGTTTTGGGCCTTTCCGCCCCCACCCACCTGTGTGGTGTCTTGTGACAGAGTGGCGGTGCTACTGAAGACATGAACTGGTTGTGACAGTGTGGCGGTGCACTACTACAGACAGAACACAAAGCGTTTGAGGATGGTCTGTGCCTGTATATAAGCTTGCACCACACAAAAGAGACAAAACCTACTGGGATATGTGATGTATCTGTGCTTATTAGCAGGAGTAATCAAAACATTACAAAACACATACACATTGAAAGTGATAAGAATAAATTCATATAGGACTTGAGGAAGGACAATCATACCTCCTTGTGTTCTGATGCCAGTAGAAGGGAAAGTCATACCTCCTTCTGTTCTGATGTCAGTAGAAGGACAGTCATACCTCCTTCTGTTCTGATGTCAGTGGTAGGACAGTCATACCTCCTTCAGTAATGATGTCAGTGGAAGGACAGTCATACCTCCTTCTGTTCTGATGTCAGTAGAAGGACAGTCATACCTCCTTCTGTTCTGATGTCAGTAGAAGGACAGTCATACCTCCTTCAGTTCTGATGTCAGTAGAAGGACAGTCATACCTCCTTCGGTTCTGATGTCAGTGGTAGGACAGTCATACCTCCTTCAGTAATGATGTCAGTGGAAGGACAGTCATACCTCCTTCTGTTCTGATGTCAGTAGAAGGACAGTCATACCTCCTTCTGTTCTGATGTCAGTAGAAGGACAGTCACACCTCCTTCGGTTCTGATGTCAGTAGAAGGACAGTCATACCTCCTTCAGTTCTGATGCCAAACGACAGACAATCATATAACAATGACGTATAAAACAAATTTAACGAAATCCCCGCAATCATACAACAGCAAAGAAAAGTTGACTAAATGTGGAATAAAAAATCATACAATCCAATATAGACCACAAAAAAAAATATTTGGGAAGTGTATCTAATAATGGAGAAATATCCATAGCTGTTCCCTAAAACACTTCAATTTTTATCTGTTTTGAACTAAACACCAGTCCCCAGTTTAAAGCTATACACCGCTAAAAATGGACGTCTGATAAATGTATGGAGAGATTTAAGTGTGTTGGTTGAATTAAACATTGGCGAACAGGACCGTCAACACTTGTCGATTTCATTCATGAGTTTGCTATTATATTTTCAAATGCTTAGCCTAGCCACAGGCTAGGTTTTGTTTGGCCAAACTGGGCAGTGTCTTTTTTGTTGGTGTTAATTTTCTTTTAAATACTCTTGAAAACATGTTTAAGTACAGTTTGTACAACACAATTCAGGTACAGTTTGTACAACACAGTTCAGGTACAGTTTGTACAACACAGTTCAGGTACAGTTTGTACAACACAGTTCAGGTACAGTTTTTAACAACACAGTTCAGGTACAGTTTGTACAACACAGATCATGTACAATTTGTACACCACTATTCAGGTACAGTTTGTACAACATAGTTCAGGTACAGTTTGTACAACACACATCAGGTATTGTTTTAACAAAACAGTTTTGTTGATTTAATCTCACAATAATCTTTACCCCGTCCAAAACATGACGACCTCCACATCGCAACTGTGAGCTCTCCTCACCTCTTTAAGTCCTACGGCCCTGCTTCCTTAACCCTTTACGTCTCATTCCAGGCCAACACCATGCTCCCACCACAACCCCGACCCCCAGTCTCACTACCATGTTCTGATCACCTTTTTCCATTCACACAGTGATGTACCTAGCAGTGATGTACCTAGCAGTGATGTACCTAGCAGTGATGTATCTAGCAGTGATGTACCTAGCAGTGACGTACCTAGCAGTGATGTTCCTAGCAGTGATGTACCTAGCAGCGATGTACCTAGCAGCGATGTACCTAGCAGTGATGTGCTTAGCAGTGATGTACCTAGCAGTGATGTGCCTAGCAGTGATGTATCTAGCAGTGATGTACCTAGCAGTGATGTACCAAGCAGTGATGTACCAGCAGTGATGTATCTAGCAGTGATGTATCTAGCAGTGATGTACCTAGCAGTAACGTACCTAGCAGTGACGTACCTAGCAGTGATGTACCTAGCAGTGATGTACCTAGCAGTGATGTGCCTAGCAGTGATGTGCCTAACAGTGATGTACCTAGCAGTGATGTACCTAGCAGTGATGCACCTAGCAGTGATGTACCTAGCAGTGATGTACCTAGCAGTGATGTACCTAGCAGTGATGTGCCTAGCAGTGATGTACCTAGCAGTGATGTACCTAGCAGTGATGTACCTAGCAGTGATGCACCTAGCAGTGATGCACCTAGCAGTGATGTACCTAGCAGTGATGTACCTAGCAGTGATGTACCTAGCAGTGATGCACCTAGCAGTGATGTACCTAGCAGTGATGTACCAAGCAGTGATGTACCTAGCAGTGATGTATCTAGCAGTGATGTACCTAGCAGTGAGGTACCTAGCAGTGATGTGCCTAGCAGTGATGTACCTAGCAGTGATGTACCTAGCAGTAATGCACCTAGCAGTGATGTACCAGCAGCGATGTATCTAGCAGTGATGTATCTGCAGTGATGTACCTAGCAGTGATGTACCTAGCAGTGATGTACCTAGCAGTGATGTACCTAGCAGTGATGTACCTAGCAGTGATGTACCTAGGTTAAATGCCACCCGGGGCGCCCCAAGATTTTTGCCAACCGTTTCAACGAAAAAAAACCCCACAAAAACATCCCTGAATTCGGCCGTAACTGCCGCCCTTAATCCTGACCTACGGCACCGGAAACTCATTAGCTCATTACGCCCACTTTACGCCAGCCCCCAACTCCAAACAATAAATTATATTCTTACCACCAAAACTCTCAAAGCCTGATGACCCACTTCTTCCATATAACTGACCTCCTCCCCCCCCTTTTTTTTTCTTAGCATATGAAACGTTTTTCATGAAGACACTAACGCTGTCCTAATCATGAAGACACTTACGCTGTCCTAATCATGAAGACACTTACGCTGTCCTAATCATGAAGACACTTACGCTGTCCTAATCAAGTGTGGCCAATTGGCGATGACCTTTTCCCACCCAAGTAGAGTCAAGTCTCCGAAAGTGCGTAGACAGTGAGTAGACACAACAGACAGGAAGTCAATCCCATAATCAAGCAGCGATGCAAATCGTGATAAACACAGCGAAGGTCATGGACACCGTTTGGATCAGTCCACTATGGCGCGAGCCGTTTGTGGTTGCCCGGCGCATGAACTGATCCGATGACGTCACAAACGGAACTGATCCTATGGCGTAACAAACAGGACTGACCCGATGACGTAACAAACAGGTCTGACCCGATGGCGTAACAAACAGGACTGACCCGAAGGCTCACAAACAGGACTGACCCGATGACGTCACATATAGGACTGACTCGATTGCGTAACAAACAGGACTGACCCGATGGCGTAACAAACAGGACTGACCCGATGGCGTAACAAACAGGATTGACCCGATGGCTTAACAAACAGGACTGACCCGATGACGTAACAAACAGGACGGACCCGACGGCGTAACAAACAGGACGGACCCGATGGCGTAACAAACAGGATTGACCGAATAGCCTAACAAACATGACTGACCCAACAGCTTAACTAACATGATGACAGAATACCGTAACAAACACAATGGGCAGATTAGCCTCAAAAATATGATTGACATAATAGCTTAAAAAACACGATAGACTCAATAGCTTGACTAACAACGATTGACTAATTCGAGTCAATGGGTTGTATGTGATGGTGCATTGAATAGGTTGGTATGTGATGGTGCATTGAATAGGGCATGTAACGGACAATGTTTTCACATGAAAACAGAGAGGTAGCATGAGTGAACAATGAATGGTGTTGACCATGTTTTTGTCCACGAGGACAATGAATTGTATTTTGAGATACAAATGTGAGCTCCACGTTTTTGGAGAGTAAAATTATGTTTTTGTCAGAGCGGTTGTTTTGCACGCTTTGCTGGTAATAAAGTATGAGTTGACTGATATAGTAGAGAGCTGAGCGCAGAGCAGTAGAGTCAGTAGCGTGAGAGCTGTGTGATTAGACAGTTGACAGTTTAGTGTGAGGACGTGTCTTTATTAATGATGGAGTACTATGGATATATATATGTGAAATTACATTCATGCAAGGATTATTTATTAATATTATCAATATAAAGTGTGTTCAATAAAGTACTGTAAGTTTAACCAGGATTCAGTATTCTTATTTGCGTGCCCGGATTATAAGTGGAAGAATGAAGAAGCCTTAGTCGGCATCCTGAAATATCAACATAACATAAGTAACCATACTACTGACATAACCCACAGCATAAGAAATAAGCTCCCACGCCATGTCAGAGTAGGTGTGTTACAAATAGGTTGGTATGTGATGGTGCATTGAATAGGTTGGTAGTCGATGGTGCATTGAATAGGTTGGTATGTGATGGTGCATTGAATAGGTTGGTATTTGATGGTGCATTGAATAGGTTGGTATGTGATGGTGCATTGAATAGGTTGGTAGTCGATGGTGCATTGAATAGGTTGCTATGTCAGGGTGCCTTGAATAGGTTGGCTTGTGATGGTGTCTTGAATAGTTCAGTAGGCAGAGGGCGTCATGACAAGGTGGCAGTTGGAGGGTCTCATGAAATGTGGGTACTTGGAGGGTGCCTTTGTGATTTTGGTAGACGCCAAGTGAATCTAAACTACGTGCTCGCACTTTTAACCCATGACAAACCGACTCCCAGCAGATTGTAACATTTCCTTATCTAGCTCTGAACTTATGTAATCTACAATTGAATACATACGACCAAATGAACTTACGTATTCTTATCTAGCATTGAATATATAGGACAAAGTCAACTTATAATACAATCTAACATTGAATATATATACGACAAAGCCCTCGTCCGCATATCGACTCTTTATGGTGAAAGTGCTTGTGATGTGAGTGCTACAACCATCCAGACAGCCCCACTCATTCATGCCACTGTTTGCAGCAGACACAGAATCGGCCATCTAGCCCTCGCCAAACGATTCCCCCCCAACGAATTAAACGAGTGTAAACGAGCAAACCAGACTGACGATCTGACCTGGTAAGAGCACACGAGAGGCATTGCATTTAAATTCTCCGAATTTCTTGGGAAACACCAATTCGTCTTGAGTGTATATTTTTCTCAGAATATATGCAGCAAACAAAATTAAAAAAAAGAAGGCAAAAAAAAGACAAAAAACCACACACACAACCCCCCCCCCCCCCCCCCACCACAAAACCCCAAAAAAAAATAAAAAAAAAAAAGCAAAAAAAAAACAAAAAACCACACACACCACCCCCCCCCCCCCCAAAACGGGAACAGCCCAATAAAATATGATTGGATAATTATAAAGGAATGATTATAGTTAGGGTTTTACTTACATCTCTTAAAAAGCTCTAACCTTTGATCCATGCTGTGAGATTTCAATTTTGGATGTTTCTTCAAATTTCTTGGTTATGTTGGTAAATCTCACCTCGCCCTAGCCTCGGATCTGGACATATTGTCCCCTCGTGTACAAACACCATTGACATGGTCGCACCTGTACGACGCACACGGTTGGCTTTGATGCTCACGCAAGACACGGTCCACATCGGAAATCAGGTTTGCACGTCAGGAAGTGCAAATTTTTGGTTGGAGGTGGATTGGGGAGGCCGAAAGTAGTAGGGGGGGGGTGAGGAGTTCATGGTGGGTGGTTGAGAGAGGAGGTAATCAGGGGCGCTTTGGGGGGAGGAGGTAAGGTGGACATGTATCGAGTGACCCGGTGGGAAGTGGTGATGCCTGGGTGTGCCATGACGGTGTTAATATCTGGCCAGATAAACAGGAAAGTAGCCACAAAATGAAATGACCAAGAAAAACGGGAAAGTAGGCAAAAATAAAATGACCAAGAAAAACGGGAAGGTAGCCAAAAATGAAATGACAAAGAAAAACGGGACAGTAGCAAAAAAATGAAATGTCTAAGAAAAACGGGAAATTAGCCAAAAACTGAAATGACCAAGAAAAACGGGAAAGTAGCCACAAAGTGAAATGTCCATGAAAGACGAGAAAGTAGCCACAAAATGAAATGACCAAGAAAAACGGGGAAGTAGCCAAAAAATGAAATGTCCAAGAAAAACGGGAAAGTAGCCACAAAATGAAATGACCAAAAAACGGGAAAGTAGCCACAAAATGAAATGACCAAGAAAAACGGGGAAGTAGCCAAAAAATGAAATGACCAAGAAAAACGGGAAAGTAGCCACAAAATGAAATGACCAAGAAAAACGAGAAAGTGGCCACAAAATGAAATGACCAAGAAAAACGGGAAAGTAGCCACAAAATGAAATGACCAAGAAAAACGAGAAAGTGGCCACAAAATGAAATGACCAAGAAAAACGGGAAAGTAGCCACAAAATGAAATGACCAAGAAAAACGAGAAAGTGGCCACAAAATGAAATGACCAAGAAAAACGGGAAAGTAGCCACAAAATGAAATGACCAAGAAGTCATTCAAGGTACAAAAAATATAACAGTAAAAACATTGGTCCCTGTATGTCTTGTGCATTTTAGAACCATGAACGCAGGATTCTTTCCCCTTGAAAGCTCAGCTTGATGAGAGGGATGAACCAGTTTATTTAAAACAGCCGTTCTCAACTTGTGGGTCGCTCCCATTTGGGGATCGAACGACCCTGACACAGGCGGTCGCCTAAGACTATCAGGAAACACATATTTATGAACTAGCAATGCACATAATTTTATAGTCGTGGGGTCACCAAAACATTGAGGAACCGTATTCAAGCGTTGCGGGATTATGAAGGTTGAGAACCACTGATATAAACCAACAAATAAATCTCATCAGGGCCGGCTCAAAGTACCGCCCACTCAGGCAGTTGCCCCGAGCGCCATGTGCTTAGGGCGCCATCAACGATCTTACAAAATATGAAAAAACATTGCATGTGGGGCGCCATGGAAGAGAAATGAAAAGTGCAATGTAAAGATTTGCTGATCTAACTGCTGGGGAAAAAAAAATGTCAACAGTAGGCTAATTATTCATACTGCCCACGGTAGGCTAATTATTCATGCTACCCACGATAGGCTAATTGTTCATACTGCCCACGATGGTAGGCTAATTGTTCATGCTGCCCACGGTAGGCTAATTGTTCATACTGCCCACGGTAGGCTAATTGTTCATACTGCCCACGATGGTAGGCTAATTGTTCATGCTGCCCACGGTAGGCTAATTGTTCATACTGCCCACGACGGGGGGCTAATTGTTCATACTGCCCACGGTAGGCTAATTGTTCATACTGCCCACTGCTAATGGTTCATACTGCCCACGGTAGACTAATTGTTCATACTGCCCACGGTAGGCTAATTGTTAATACTGCCCACGACGGTAGGCTAATTGTTCATACTGCCCACGGTAGGATAATTGTTCATACTGCCCACGGTTGACTAATTGTTCATACTGCCCACGGTAGGCTAATTGTTCATACTGCCCACGGTAGGCTCATTGTTCATACTGCCCACGGTAGACTAATTGTTCATACTGCCCACGGTAGGCTAATTGTTCATGCTACCCACGTTATGCTAATGGTTCATACTGTCAAAATACAAGTTAAGAAAGGCAATTTTATTGTTCATTGATAACAAACTCATTGCTATAATCCCTAGTTTTTCCCTTGCACAAATTGTTATGATTATACTTAAAATGGGCCCCGGAGATAAGCTTTCCCAGGGCGCCAAAGTTAAGTTTGCCCGGGGGGGGGGGGCAGCATCCGTAGGGCCCGCCCTGAAAGCCATGAAAACATTTAAATACAGTTGTACAATTCTTAAATGAAATAAATGATACCCGAGAAGCAAGGGAGATAGCTACTTGCACTGGAGGTTGAATGTGGGTAATGTCCCCGTTCATAGCGTTGTACGGAACTATTTCTCACTGTATTAATGCCCCGTGCCTCCCGTGCCCACACGTGTTTAATCTAAATGAGCGCACTCGTCTCATCGCCATCACAGAAGCGCCAAGCCTCGCCGGAAGTCAGTGCGCCCAGTACATGGCTCATCAGAGCGCGGTTCCTGAAAGGGCGAAACAGCAGAACTATCTGGCGTATCTCGTCCTGTCATAGGGTCACGAGTCGTAGAGCTTTATCTTCGGATGATTCCCTCTCCTCCCCCGACGACAGTAGGCACTCCTGTTAGATTGGATGCCGTCACCTTAATTTGATGGCAGCGGAAACACAACAATATCCTTTACGCCGTGCTGCGAGTAGATGGTAATTTGTAGTAACATTTCAGGGGTATGTCACCAGGACGGTGACCTTACGACCCCCGTGATGACGCCCACGGTTATCACGAATGAAAGTAGGGAACTGTGATGAAGAAATCCTGGGATAAGTCTGAGCGGCGACTAACACTGAGAAACGGAGATGGATATTAACAACAACAACAACAACGCTAAATTGCTAATTTAAACCCATAACTAATAAATTACCCCTCAAAACTGACGTAGATGACAAACATTATTTGGGCCGTGTATGATTAATGTTTTTATAGTCGCTATGACGTGGGGTCGGATTACGAACTTCTATCGCAATGATAAAATTGCAACACCCTATCAGCCAAAGTGGAGCACCGTCTTATTTGGACGCTCTACGTAAAACGTATGTTCTTAGGTCTGCATCGCACAAACTGAGTAGCTTAGATTTTATAACACCGGTTCGGTACAGCTGATCGTGGGGTGTATGTGCGGCCTATGTCGTGAGTAGGCCTACAACAACAGGAACATAGTGTACTACAACTACAGGAACATAGTGTACTACAACTACAGGAACATAGTGTACTACAAACTACAGGAACATAGTGTACATGATGATGTGGTGTGCGTGGTCATTTGGACATGGTCAGCGATAGTGAAAGCATTTCGCAATCACGTCGAGGCGGACAAGGGCGGCGCCCTGGGAGAAGACCTGAGCACTCCAGCTGAGCGCCTCTCGACACATTTATCGCTCGTTTATGACACCGTCAGCAAGTGGAGCTTATCGCCGAGGCGGACTGGAGAGCTGAGGAGTGCAATGATGGCCGTGTCGAGGGTGATCTCTCACTCGCGAGTCCAGAGGTCAGGGGTTAGAAGTGAATTGAATGCCAGGCGTTTAAAGAGTCGACTTCAGCAATACAACTCACACAACTTTAAATACAGCAATGAAAACAAACAAACCAACAAACCAACAAACAAAATTAACATGCAATTCATTTCTCAGTAGGACTGTATCCGAAACATGTCACCATTTTCAGGAGTCGTATACATGTTATTGAGGTCGGAGTCCTACATCTGTATGCAGTGTTTATTTCCCGGGCGACTACTTCGACTACCCAGCCATGCGTGAAAGACTCGTGGAGTACGGACGATGGGAGGCAGATATGCTGATAGCGAGCTAAATGTAGTTACAGGAATCTACAGACAAGAGCTATCATAGCGAGGTAAAGGAGATGTTATTTGATGATGGGGTGGCTGTGTGTGTGCGGCTGGGGAGCCGCGAAGTTGGCGAGTGGCCAGGGAGTCTTGAGTTGGCGCGTGGCTGGGGAGTCTTGAGTGGGCGTTTGGGGGGGAGGCTTGGGTAGGCGTGTAGATGGGGATCCGTGAATGGACACTTAGCAAGGTCCGCTCAATGTGCCGACGATGGATGTGAGTTTGATTGAATCCATTAAAAGAAAGGAAATGGAATCAGATTTGAATACCAATGTCGAAATTATCCAAACATCACAATGATTCAAATTTCTTTCCAAATCTTGATGAAAGCTCACATTTTTAAGATTGTTAAATTTCAGTTGACCTTAAATAAGCCTTCAAAAAGGAAAATTATATTTTTCAGAAGACTACATATCCATACACCAAGCTAAAGAGAATGTGTCTCTGTCCTCACCGGTTTTTGATGCGAAGGCTTTTGGCCGAAACGCTCAGTTTCAGCTATTGTACTTCAGGTTTTCTCCTACTCATTGTATATTTCATATGTTGAGAGGAAAGTTTCCTCAAATATTTGTTTTACCCGCCCTATTTGTTAAAAATTCCGTACGAATTTTTGTCGTTTTCTATTCAGATTTCGAAATACTATAAAAATATTATGACTACAGGTCTATAGCCTACATTATATCAATATTCTATTGATGCATGAATGAAGCGCGACTATGGGCTTATTGAAGGTCTCAAATACGGTTTAAAAAATATAACAACTACAGTCTGTTTAATGCTTTGATGTATAGTACTTTCATGTATAATACCTTGATGTCTAATGCTTTGATGTATAATGCTTTGATGTATAATACTTTGATGTGTAATGCTTTGATGTATAATAATTTGATGTATAACACTTTGATGTATAATGCTTTGATTTATAATACTTTGATGTATAATGCTTTGTCGTATCATAATTTGATGTATAATGCTTTGATGTATAATACTTTGATGTATAATGCTTTGTCGTATCATAATTTGATGTATAATGCTTTGATGTATAATAATTTGATGTATAATGCTCTGATGAATCATAATTTGATTATAATACCTTGATATTTAATGCTTTGTTGTATCATAATTTGATGTATAATACTTTGATGTATAATGCTTTGATGTATAATGCTTTGATGTATCATAATTTGATGTATAATACTTTAATGTATAATGATTTGATGTATCATAATTTGATGTACAATGTATCGGAATGTTGAGGTTTAATTTGAAAAATCCAGAAAAGGGACCGTTCCTAAATTACGTCATGATCTGGAAGTGGTGTTACGCCTTCTGTTGTGACAGTTGTGTTCTGACATAAGATCTCACTTACATACTCTTAGCAGTTGAACAGTAAGTGTGATAAGAGGTCAAATTTTAATGAGTTGTCAAGAAAACAAACAAGAGGACAGGCAAGCGACACATGGACACCAACTTTGTTTAACTCTCGACCTGGTCACGATAGTCCGTGTGGTTTGCCACGTCAACACACGGGCCTACTAACCCAAAGACTCTGAAAGCCCTCTATTCCCCTTAAGACCTGACTTCCTTTATTCCACACAGAGCTGACGACTTCTAATCCCCATTGTGAAGACGTCTCCTATTCCCCTTGACGTCTTCTATTCCCTATAGTAATGACGTCCTCTATTCCCTATAGTAAGGACTTCCTCTATTCCTCATAGAGTCTACGTCTTCTATTTCCCGTAGAGATGGCTGCCTCGTTATTTTCAAGGACCCAGCTGGGACACACATTCTCGACGCTTGTCTTCGGTTTAATCCTATTTTGACGGGGCGCCCACGCGGTGCCCCACCGAGGAATGCACGAGCTGCCAACGAGTTACCAAACAAACAGATACGAGCAGATAAAGCGCTCCCCAAGATCTCCAATAGGCTCGGCCGATGAAACCGCTCGCCATTGCTATTTCCAAGCCGAGACGCGGTGTTCCTTCTCAATGGGACAGGCAGTCGAGTCTTACAGTATAGAGACGTGGTGTTCCTTCTCAATGGGGCAGGCAATCGAGTCTTACAGTATAGAGACGCGGTGTTCCTTCTCAATGGGGCAGGCAGTCGAGTCTTACAGTATAGAGACGTGGTGTTCCTTCTCAATGAGGCAGGCAGTCGAGTCTTACAGTATAGAGACGTGGTGTTCCTTCTTAATGGGGCAGGCAGTCGAGTCTTACAGTATAGAGACGTGGTGTTCCTTCTCAATGGGGCAGGCAGTCGAGTCTTGCAGTATAGAGACGTGGTGTTCCTTCTCAATGGGGCAGGCAGTCGAGTCTTACAGTATAGAGACGCGGTGTTCCCTCTCAATGGGGCAGGCAGTCGAGTCTTGCAGTATAGAGACGGGGTGTTCCTTCTCAATGGGGCAGGCAGTCGAGTCTTACAGTATAGAGACGCGGTGTTCCTTCTCAATGGGGCAGGCAGTCGAGTCTTACAGTATAGAGACGTGGTGTTCCCTCTCAATGGGGCAGGCAGTCGAGTCTTGCAGTATACACCAGTGAATGAAAGCATGAGTTCATCCTGCCAGGGGGAGATAGATACAGCGAAAGCACGCAAGTCTAATTGTTACTGGTGAGCTGTAAGACTGCGTAGCGATGGCAATGTCTTCGCCCTCTGTTGTGGTGGCTCGAAAATGCTCGTCTTCATTCCGAGAAGTGATGGTTCGAAAGTAGGAGTCTTCATTCCGACCGAGATGTGATGTTTCGAAAATACGTGTCTTCTTTCTGACCTAGACCAGCGGTTATCAACCTATGGGTTGAAACTCCCTTTGGGGTCGAACGACTCTGCATAGGGGTCGCTTAAGACCATATTTCTTTTTGAACGCACTATACCAGTGGTTCTTAACCTGGGTTCGATCGAACCCCAGGGGTTCGGTGAGCCAGTATCAGGGGTTCGGCGCGGAGGTCACAAAAAAATCAGAAAAAGAAATCATATTTTATTTTTCCTAGTAAGAAGGGTTCGGTGAATGCGCATATGAAACTGGTGGGGTTCGGTACCTCCAAAAAGGTTAAGAACCACTGCACTATACTATATAGTAAAACAAAATAATGCGTTCAAAAAGAAATTTTAAACAAAATTTTAACGTAAAAAACTTTTTAAAAAAAAAGTTTCGACCAAATTGCCGTTCGATGAAATTACCATCGATCAATATACCGCCGACGAAATTTCTCGATACGCTGATCTAGATCAATGCATCTTGAACTCGCAGCCCTCGGGGCTAAAGCGGGCTTCCCAGTTTCATCCCGCGGCCTTGAAATTTATTTGTGTCAAATATTTCCATAAGAGACAGGATTTACAAATCCCTATGTGGGTGTTTTGCTAGCAGTTTGAGACGCCCTGATGGAGACAAAAGAAAACTTTCTCAAACCCAATAACTGGTGGTCCAGAGTTCAATCCCCATCAAATCCAACATCCCAAGCACCCCGGGTGGATGGGACTCGTTAGCCTTGGACGGCAACCCATCTAAGAGAAGCCAAACTCTGAATTTAAACCAGGAGCCAGAATGATCAACAAATTGATCGTGGGCCCCTCAAACATAAGAAGAAGAAGAAGAACAACAATTCGGACTGATCTATACATTTTATATTTATACAAACTTTTTTTTTTTTTTTTTTTTTTTTTTTTTTTTTTTTTTCTTTTTTAATTTTTTTTGGTTTTTTTTTTAAGAAATAGATGAGACGCCCATTTTTTGTACAATAAGAAATAGATGAGACGCCCATTCTTTGTGCACGCGCATTTGATTTTCTCACGCATCTTTTTTTTTTTGGCAATGTCCTTAGTCAATATTCTTGGCTTTTTTTCAAAGAGCAAATGAAGAAAAACCATATGCTTTACGGCTTCAATGGCCGACGATGTCTGGACTGATTGACTGAATGAATGACTGACAAAAATGAATGATTGATTGACTGACTGTATGGATTACTGATTGATAGACTAATTGACTGATTAAATAATTGACGGATGACTGAATGACTGACTGATTCATTGGCTTTTGACTGATTGACTGACTGAATAATATACCTGTTGATTGACTGATTGATTGACTGACTGACTGATAGACTGACTTTTTGACTGATAACTGACTGACTGAACGACTGATTGCTTGACTGACTGACTTATTAACTGACTGTATTATTAACTGACTTACTTACTGATTGATTGACTGAATGATTGATTGATTGATTGATTACCGCACTGATTGATCGACTGACTGATTGATTGACTGACTGATTGACAGATAAACTGACTGACTTATTGATTGATTAAATGCCTGTTTGAATGGCTGATTGAATGCCTGATTTACTGACTGATTGACTGACTGATTGATTGATTGACTGAGAGAGATCTAATGTTGAACATCCTCATAAGAAAGCCTTTGCAACAATGTTTCAGTGACGCCTTTCAAAGTCCCCAGCTATTCCACCCAACCCCCCCCCCCAACCTTATCCATCACTCCACCCATCCAGACTTCCAAAGGGATGTGATGTTAATCCAATAATTACTAGAAACATGTATTTCTTCATCAGTTAACAATCCCTCCGTCCGTGCGTCTCTCCATTAACCCTTGACTACCGACTGCAGCCCAACACAACGGACGTACTTCTTGCTAGGGCTAAACGCCAACCCTTTCTCCATATATGCGTTTCCGTTACGACCCTGCACTTCATCTTTAACCCGTAGAGTGCCGGCTCCGGACACAATAGCTAGAATTTGGCTTCAAAAGGCGGAGACATCAGAGGAATTCAAGACAGCCAAGCGCAGCCTGAAGTGTTCTAAACATGTGCATCAGATGGGCGCGACTTGTGGACTCATCAATAACACGAGACAAGGAGGAACATTAGACGAGGCTCACCGAGTGCCACGCGTCGTCCTGCGAATCACGAGTCGGGTAGCACTGGTCTTGGGTTTTCTCTCGTTGGAGTCGGTATGTTTTGGAGAAAGAAGAAAAGAGCGAGCACGAGAGGGATGCAGGGATGGAGAGAGTATAAGAGAGTATGTGTGTTTGTGAAAGAGAGAGAGAATGTGTGTGTGTGTGAGAGAGAAAAAGAGAGAGAGAGAGAGAGAGAGAGAGAGAGAGAGAGAAAAGGGGCGGAAGCCGAAAGAAAGTGAAAAAGGGACAGGTAAAGGGAAAGGGAGATGGGGGTGAAATGACATAGAGTGGGAGAGGATGATTGGGGCAACCAAAGAGTGGGAGAGGATGATTGGAGCGACCAAAGAGTGGGAGAGGATGATTGGGGCGACCAAAGAGTGGGAGAGGATGATTGGGGCGACCAAAGAGTGGGAGAGGATGATTGGGGCGACCAAAGAGTGGGAGAGGATGATTGGGGCGACCAAAGAGTGGGAGAGGATGATTGGGGTGACCAAAGAGTGGGAGAGGATGATTGGGGCGACCAAAGAGTGGGAGAGGATGATTGGGGCGACCAAAGAGTGGGAGAGGATGATTGAGGCGACCAAAGAGTGGGAGAGGATGATTGGGGCGACCAAAGAGTTTTAATATTCTCATTCCGACTTCCTTCTGATACCAATTAATTATTGGCTGAATTCTTGACGATACTATTTCATTATTGGCTGACTTCCTCCTGATACCATTTCATTAATGGGTGACTTCTTGACGATACCATTGCATTATTGGCTGAATTCTTGACTATACCATTTAATTATTGGGTGATTTCTTGACGATACCATTTCATTATTGGCTGACTTCCTTCTGATAACGTTTAATTATTGGCTGATTTCTTGACGGTATCATTTCACTATTGGCTGACTTCCTCCTGATACCGTTTAATTATTGGCTGACTTCTTGACGATACCATTTCATTATTTGCTTACTTCTTGACGATACCATTTCATTATTGGCTGACTTCCTTCTGATACCATTTCATTATTGGCTGACTTCTTGACGATATCATTTCATTATTGGCTGACTTCCTTCTGATACCATTTAATTATTGGCTGATTTCTTGACGATACCATTTCATTATTGGCTGACTTCCTCCTGATACCATTTAATTATTGGCTGATTTCTTGACGATACCATTTCATTATTGGCTGACTTCTTGACGATACCATTTCATTATTGGCTGATTTCTTGACGATACCATTTAATTATTGGCTGATTTCTTGACGATACCATTTAATTATTGGCTGATTTCTTGACGATACCATTTCATTATTGGCTGACTTCTTGACGATACCATTTCATTATTGGCTGACTTCTTGACGATACCATTTAATTATTGGCTGATTTCTTGACGATACCATTTAATTATTGGCTGACTTCTTGACGATACCATTTAATTATTGGCTGACTTCTTGACGATACCATTTAATTATTGGCTGACTTCTTGACGATACCATTTCATTATTGGCTGACTTCCTCCTGATACCATTTAATTATTGGCTGATTTCTTGACGATACCATTTAATGATTGCCTGCTGGTTTCGAGGGTCGTCAAAATATTGGCTGGTTTTGTCTGTGTTGTTGTTGTTGTTGTTGTTGTTGCGATCTCACCAAACACCGCCCGTGTTCCTCGATGACATCAAATTAGTCAGTGTTGTTTTAAACAAACCCACCCCCCCCCCTTAAAAAAGCACACCACCAGAGTCGACGGTGCAGCGGTGCAGATGTCTTCTTTGACACAAGTCTATTACCCATCGCACGCAGCGCGCCTCCTGGTGCCAAATCTATATGCAACTGGCTCATGTTACCAGATTTTTCAAACTGATTTGTAGCCTCGCTGGCATCGGGGTTGACATGTAGGGCCAAAAATGGGGAAGGTGAGAAAAAAAAAGAAGTACTATGTTGGCCCATAACAAAATATAAACAAAACAAAAAAAAAGCAAACAAAAAAAATGAAAAAAATGAGCGCCTGCTATTCTTGGCGCGTGCCTTGGCACGTGATATACAAGCGTACATTATCATAAATCAAATGTTTGTGGGCGGAGCTAAGGTGAAGTCGTTTGAAATTGAAATAATTGAACATTGATTGTAAACCTTTTCTTTTTTCTTCTTCTTTTTTTCTTTTTTTTTTTTTTTTTTTTTGTTGTGGTCGTGTTTGCTGATTTCTTCACAGGTATATTCGGCTCTTCTCTGTCGTCTACCAGGCGTCTGGACGAAATTCCTATCTGGTTTTATTTCTAGGTGTTTTCTTAGGAGTCTGGCCAAGTCTATTGGTATATTCAGGCCGCAAAGTGGGCAAAACATTGGGCATGGGATGGTCAAACATTGAATATGAGATGGTCAACCATTGGATACGAGATTGGTCAAACATTGGGCATGAGATTGGCCAAACATTGGGCACGAGATGGTCAAACTATGGGCATGAGATGGCCAAACATTGGGCATGAGATTGTAAAAAAAGTAAACATAAAAAAACAACATATGAAGGTGGAAGGTCTTCTGTTAATAAATTATTTTTTTTTTAAAAAAAGAAGTAAGATTCATAGGTTAAGGATCCATCTTCTGTATTCCTTAGGTCCTATTTTCAAAGTGAACTTCATTATCTTTTACATATCATGTTCAGTATGTAATTCATTTCCCCACTGATTATCTATTGATTCGAGAATTCCCAGACGTAGCACACAGTTACAAGAAAAACTAAAAAAATCTGAAATTAGAGTTTCAAGGATGATAAAAAGAAAAATCTGACATTAAAACCCTTTAATGAAATTAAGAATTCTCAGACAGGTATGACGTAATCCTCAGGTACCTGTCGTTTGAGCTGCGGGGGAGTGTGGGAGTGTGGGCCGCGGGGGTGGGGGTGGGGGAGGTTGTACGATCGTCTTCAGTGCCAGAGATTTTTGAGTCGGAAACAATGTTTGGGTTACTGGAATTTGAGAATCAAAAAGAAAATTAAGACTTCGGGAAGGGGGGCCGGGGTCGGGAGGGGGGGGGGAGGGATGTGCAGTGAAATGACGTCTGAAAAAAATAGAACGTTTCACATAATTCGATTTCTATTTTTTTTTTTTATCCCAAGCCGTCTGTGACCTGGAAGTACGTTTACCTATATAATGTTTTATTTATAAGTTCTTCGTATTTTACGTTCATTATCATGTTCATAGTATAAATTCCAAGGCGCTTATAAGACTCGCCTGACGGCGTATTTTTATAATCCGGAAATTCTATTTAAAAAACAACCTTGTACACGGTTCGATGAATCAAAATGGCGGATGTCGCAACGACTTCCTGTTTAGTAAATGTCTAAATATCATTAAGGGAATTACCACACCTGAAGCTTTAGAGGAAACTTTTACCCGGATTAAGATGGCGGCTTTCTTATTATTGCTCGTAAGCAACACGGGAATAAATGGCCACCGTTTTAGCATTTTATGTCTGCGGGTCTCAAACCGTTGCATCGTACCCTCCGCGCCGTGTTCGCCGCGTTTTAATCAAACGGAACAGACGGGGGTGTCAGGAGGTGGCCACGGAATGGGACGCACCTTGTTCCAATGTGTCTGTGAAGAGCTTAACTCCCGTGTACCTGTCATGGATTATCTCCCGTTCGCCGCCCTGCCACCAAATTAAATGTGCCGTACAAAACAATGAAATGTTGAAACGAGGCTCGTGTATCCCCACTGACTTCAGAGGTTATCTTGCCACGGAAACAGTTCGGACATTTACAGCCGGGGAGGTTGGGGGGGGGGGGGGGGGAAGGTATATTCCTTAAACGACGGAGGCAGTTGTATCGCCATCAGCTGCGAGTAGCGTCTACCCGCATCTAAGCTGTCCGACATTATCCACGTTTTGGCTATCCAACAATATCCACATCTATGCTCTATCCATGTCTGGGTTCTCCAACACAATCCACGCTTGGGCTATCCAACACAATCCACGCTTGGGCTATCCAACACAATCCACGCTTGGGCTATCCAACACAATCCACGCTTGGGCTATCCAACACAATCCACGCTTGGGCTATCCAACACTATCCACGCTTGGGCTATCCAACACTGTCCACGCTTGGGCTATCCAATACTATCCACGCTTGGGCTATCCAAAACTATCCACGTTTGGGCTATCCAAAACTATCCACGCCTGAGAATATTCGCATTTAACAATATTTTAAGGATTTTAAAATTAAGTAAATTAATTATTATTTGAAAAAAAATATTTTTCTCTGTTCCTTTTAAAGGCGTTGGGACAATGACGTATTGCTCAAGATTTGCTTGAGCTAAATTGTAATAATTATCAAATATCGAAAGATACGATGTTCTCTGAGACAATATTATAATAATTGTCAACTATGATAGATACTAGATTATCTGTAGACAATATTATAATAATTGTCAACTATGATAGATACTAGGTCCTCTGTATATATAATTCGCAAGCAAAGGTCAAACCACCACACAGGCTATATATAGATACACCAGAGTGTGGTTCAATAATGAGTTCACTAGCACGCAAATTATAATTCCCGATAACTACGATAAATGATATCTATATATTTTAGTAACGCAACTGCGTTTGGTGCGTAATATTTTCTTGTCGGAAAATGAAATCGTCTCAATTTAAGTATTGTGTAAAAAATGTTCGGTTTAAAATTGGTTGGGACATGAGAATATTAATATAGTTCATGGGCGTGAAATAAAAAGTGTGCAGTGACGTATCATCGGGGAAGGGGTGTAGCAAATATTGGGACTCTTAAATGTGCGTTACTTGAGTTCGTGTTTTGTCAAGTAACTTTAGTAGATGGGAAGTTCACGCGGCAAATGTTTGGCGGGCTCTATCTAGTTTTATAATAATTGTCAACTATGACAGATACTAGGCCTTCTGTAGAGTGTTCACAAAATATCCGGTTTCAGCAAATGAGCCGTGATTCCAAATGGTTTTAAACTAATCTGGAGATGGATTTGTATGGACTACAGACAAGGGCCGTGTCTGTGATATTACAACCTTTGAACTATGGTGCTTCTAATGGTAGAGCGTGTGGTGCAGCGGTTGGTGTAATTTATCAGGCAGAGGGTGTAAAACCACGAAGAGTAAATCAGGAATTTACCACCAAGTGCCCAGTGGGCCCATTTCCGTTGTTGACAGCTGTCATATACTGATTGAAAGAAACCAGATTCGAGGCTGTCATGATTGCCGGAAATTGTCTGGGCTATGAGAGAAACTATGACAAAGTGCAATATATGTGATGGCTCACTGGATTCTGATAGTGTTAAATTGTAATGGTTCATGAAAGGTTGCCTGAATATAAAGTTGTAGTCACTGAATTAGAAGAAATATGTTTTGTGGTCCTCAGCAAATGACGCTTCCAAAGGACACCTCCGAATGACACCTCCAAATGACACGTCCGAATTACACTCCCAAATGATTGGAGATCTTAGCTCAATTTCGTGTGGGCTCAAAATACTTGTTAACTTTCATAGCTCCTACTACTACTAACATACTTATTTACTTGGAAATACGACTCATCAGACATTGCATGTTTGGGTAAACGACTAACCCGAAATTGCATGTCTGGGTAAACAACTCATCAGACATTGCATGTCTGGGTAAACAACTCATCAGACATTGCATGTCTGGGTAAACAACTCATCACACGTTGCTAGGTAAACAACTCATCAGACATTGCATGTCTGGGTAAATGGCTCATCGGACATTGCATGTCTGGGTAAACGACTGATCAAACATTGCATGTCTGAGTAATCGACTAATCCGACATTGCATGTCTGGATAAAAGACTAATCCAACATTATATGTCTTGGTAAACGACTCATCAGACATTGCATGTCTAGGGAACACGACTTACGAATTTGTAAGTAAAAATGGTTGTTGTTGTTTTTTTCCCCCAAGAAGAGTGGTTCTAGGCTTTGCAAGTCATATGAGACGTTCAGATGATATTATCCAAGCTGGATACAATGTTCTTGAAGAACACGATCATGTGTATCATTTGATAAAATTTTAGAATTTTTCTTGATGACAATTCCAAGATTGGTCTCAGTGGATTGAAGACGATGCCTTGTCAAAGAATATCAAAGTAGGCGCCAGGGATGGCCCAAAATCTTTGAGAACCACCGATCTAAATGAACCCGAGATAAAAGTTCAATTATCTTCCTCCCTTGGCCAATCGCGAAAACACATTTTCTGACAGTGTGATGAAAGCAGCCCGATTGAAATCGATGAATTTTGGACGAACTGTTGACGTTGGGCAAAATAACATGCAAGTGGTATAGAAACTGAACACAATGGTTTGTTTAGTATTGAGGATGGCTGCCATGAACATTGACTATCTCCAGACGTCAATGATTAGTCTGCTTCACTGGAAGGCCCAAGCCCCAACGTCCCATCTCATTTGGGGGATATCTTGCAGTAAACACGACGCTATTCTCAGGTTTTGTTTTTTAGGGGGTTTGAACTTAGTCACAACTCATGGAAAGGCGGCTTGAAAGGAGAAGAATGACTTCTGTGTACTCTTTCTTGGGGAGCGGCCATCTTGGAACAGCTTTCTTGACGTCATTAATCTAAAAATAGCCAATCGTGTCTGCGCACAGCGTGATTCTTATCCCCAAAACAATCAAGATTTACATACCTCGTGGTTCAATTCCTGGAATTTGTATGGTATTTAAGACATTTTTTTTTCTCAGAATCATCTAACTGTGACTTCCATTTTAGCTTTTGCTTGCAAGTTATTGTTTTGTCAAAAGTCTTAAATTATATTTCTTTTAAATCTGAACTATGCATAACCATTTGACTCTCTCCCCACCCAACTTTCCACTATCAACTAACGCCATGCCTCCCATTTGCAAACATAATTGTCGAGCAGAAATCGTAAAAAGAGTTTCGATTGTTCTTTTAAATTTCACTTACATGTGTTGAAGATCTTCCCCACGCACCACAACTATTATAAACACATTGTCTTAATGTACTCAATTATCACACCCCTTACACTAACATATTATCAACACAGTATTGTAATTACTCGATTATCACCCACTTTACACTAACATGTTATAAACACATTGTCACTGTCGAAATGTACTCGATTATCCCACATACGCAATCCTTCGTACGCAAAATACAAATATTATATCCCTAAAATAGCGCCCGTATCTTATGTGATGAGCCTCAGTTCACAAGATGATGAGAATATTGACTCAGGTCAACTTCCATGGCTAATTCCTAGATAATCGCCTTAATTACTCTGCTGGAAATCCGTGCAACATTCCACAGCAATGGTTCTCACAATCAAGACAGACGCATCATTGATTAAATTACCATTGTCGCCGTAGGGTAGTTTCTGGAGAGCGAGTCCCGGAACTAACACAAACACAACCAAAACAAAACAAATACGTCACGCTGATTTTCTCAGAGTTTGATATCCACCTTGAAATGTGAATTTTTATAAGATTTTTTTTTTTTTTTTTTTTTTGGATGAAGGAAAATGACGTCCACTGACCTTTCTCCCAGCCTCGTTGTTGTGCAGGTTCATTAACATCCTGGCCAGGTCCCTGGAGTGCCTCGGGTGATTCCTCTCCATCTCCCTGGCGTCGACGAAGGCCCTGGCGAACCTATACCCGTACTCGATATTGTCCCCACATCCACCCCATATCCAGTCCCTGTTGAGATCCTTCGGACGCCTGGCCCGGCTGCAGCCGCAGCTGGACAGGTCTCCCTCGCGGCACGACCGGCTGACAGCGTGGACAACACCGGCTGCCGAAATGGCATGAGTAAAGGCAGCTTCGCGGCTGGCTGAAATAAAAAAAATAAAATAATTGGATTGATATTAAACCAAGTATAATACTTTGGAAAGACGGGACTAGAAAGATCGAGAATGTGCTAACCAGGAGATACTTTGGATTGTAATCAACAGCCCCTTAAAGGGAATATTTTCTTATAAATCCTTTACATGCATCTTTTATTATTTGATATTATATTAATAGTTTAATGTCCTGCCCGCTTTTACACCGCAGATTTATTTTACCAACTATTTCAGAAAAAACAAAAAGACAAAAGAAAGCATTACGCATCAAACGCACTAGCGATATTTTTACGATTCTCATTTGACGCAATGATCGGGAATTTTATTTTATGAAATTGGTGGCAATTCACTGTCCTTCATCCTTCCTTGGGAAAAAAAAAGGAAAAAGTTATTTTTGGGGGTTGGGTTTGAACATTTGAGACAGTGGGTTGTCCTCGGCAACGAGTCTAGAGTCTGTGTGCCCAAGTTTTAGCTCAAGAGTTTACGGGAAGTGGGTCAATAAGCCGTTCGGAGATTTGGTCCTTAACACACAAAAGCGAAGTTAATATAAAAGATTTTTAAAAAAAAAAAAAATTAGACTGTCTCAATTACTGAGTCATAAAAACGTCTGTAGTGATATATTTATAGAAGACAAGAACAATTTAAAAGGTTATTTGGTTAAGTTTGTTTTTCGTTAACTAAAGAGGACAAGATGTCTATAGACCCAGCAGATAGAACTATCCAAAGCTTCACCTCAAAGACACGGCAGTTTCTGTTCAAAGTGTTTTCAAAGTCAATGACTTACCGACGGAAGCGTAAACTGTCATTGTGGCTTGGTCGGCAACCCGCGGCTCTAAAGCCACATGCTATGAATTGATGCGGCTCTGACTCCCACAGTCTTACCAATCTCTATTGACTGGCGGCTTTAAACAAATCTTTTTTTAAAACAGTTAAAATTGATGAAATGGCTTCGATCTCAAAAAGGCTGCCGACCTCTGCCCTAGGGATACCTCGGTCAATTCTGTACATTTGATTTCTTGTCTATTATGAAATAAGAGAACGTTTTGTTTTCTATAAAAAAACTTTCCATTTAATATAACTGGTTATTGATAACCAAATTGATCGGGATTACAGATCGGGATTACAGATCGGGATTACAGATCGGGATTACAGATCGGGATTACAGATCGGCGTTACGGATCGGGATAACAGATCGGGATAACAGATCGGGATTACAGATCGGGATTACAGATCGGCGTTACAGATCGGGATTACAGATCGGCGTTACAGATCGGAATTACAGATCAGCGTTACAGATCGGGATTACAGATTGGAATTACAGATTGGCGTTACAAATCGTCGTTACGGATAATGTTGCTGTAATATCTGCCTTAGATATTTCGTACTTAGTGATAGATGGTTCAAGCAATACACGATTTGCAAACGATTAAAAACATCCAACATACACGTCTCTGCAATAAATACTGGGGGGGGGGGGGTGGGGGGTGGGGGG
>CAXITT010000321.1:26759-43746 GCA_964033795.1 Lymnaea stagnalis | reverse complement strand
TGGAAATTAATATGGACCCGTTTGTTGTTTGTCTTTGTTTTTCAGAGAAGTCGAAAGCATTTTTTCAACTCTTAAGTTTTAGTAGGATCTCTATTTGTAAACCGATGAACAGCGGCAGAAAATATTTTCTTTGAGACTTAAAATGAAAATAGAATTAAATTTAAATTGGTTAGATATATTATATCAGTAGAAGATAAAAAAAAAAAAAAAAAAAAAAAAAAAAAAAAAAAAATATATATATATATATATACATTTTTTACAAGGATTTGAGTTTTTTTTTAAAAACAAACAAGCTAAGCAAACATCTTTTGTTTCATTATTTTATTTTGGTTGAATAGTTTTTAACGAGGCTTATCAAAAACTCAAATTACCAATATGACTTTTGAATAAAATAATAAATTCCATTTTATTTTTAAAAAATACGTACATATATATATATATAAGAAATTTTCTTGTAAACATTGAGTCACACATTTATATTTAGTAGGCTCTAAAGTTAAATGTTGGTCTACATTTCTGCCCTCTGTTCTTAATATTCAGCTTATTTTTTTTAAAATGCTTTTATTGTTTTTCTATTTTTTTGAGCGCGTATTTGTAGAGAAAAATAAGTAATTGGATGACATTATGTTTTTATAAATGTCTCGAATTTGCCAACGGGCCATGTCTGAAAACAGGAGGCCAGTTCCAGGTTCTGTCTGCTCAACATTTTATCATTGGAAAACCTCCATTAGAATCTTAAAAACACACACGGAACATTCTCAGAACACGCTTAACTAGCCTCGTTAGCCGTCGTGTGTTGAGCGAGTTGCTGGGGGGAGACAGGAAACATTCAGCGTGGTCGTGTAGCAGAATCAAACAACAACAACAAATGTGCAGCGAAGTAGCCCTCAAATTCAATGTAATTTGCGCACCTGCGCATAATCTATACGTGATCAACAGAAGAGAATGTCGGGGTAACCAACCAATGGGAAATATCTGAGGGATGAACAAAGTATCCAAATCAACACAAGGTACTTTTATATGGATTGTTTAACAAATATTTATTTAGACTCCGAGTCATCAAAACACTTTTATATGGATTGTTTACCAAAGATTCCTTTAGACTCCGAGTCATCAAATTCGCCAATTTAATCATGTTTCTCACATCAGTGCCAGAGACTTTTCAGTTCTAATATCTTCACATCATTGACAGACTGTTTAGTTCTTAGTTCATCACATCATTGCCAGAGACTGTTCAGTTCTTAGTTCATCACATCATTGCCAGAGACTGTTCAGTTCTAAGAGGCTTTCCACCGTTCACAACCATAACATGCATGTCAGCAATTATTCAAATTAAATGCCCATCATCAGTAGCCCCCCCCCCCCCCAGAACATCAGTAGGCTACCTGTGTATTTTGAAGATGGTGTTCGTTTTAACGTGAATATATCAAGAATGCAGGGCCCAACACTTCATTCAGACCCCCCAAAACCGGCACATACTACTGTCAGCTGTTTTCAGAGAAAAAAATGGTATAAAAATCGATGCTATTCATTTAAATATTTCCGGGTATTTTTTCAATAATACATTTGAGGGTCCAGTGACCCATTTATACAATGTCATTGATCTGGGAGATTTGATTTCTAACAATAATAAAGTCAAACAAGACCGCATGGCACTTCCTACAGTAAGGTTACCAAAAATCGGAATGCTAGGTTGACGGATCATTATAGTCCAAACAGATCAGATCGCTAGGTCAGTGGATCATTATAGTCCAAACAGATCGGATCGCTAGGTCAGTGGATCATTATAGTCCAAACATATCAGATCGCTAGGTCAGTGGATCATTATAGTCCAAACAGATCAGATCGCTAGGTCAGCGGATCATTATAGTCCAAACAGATCAGATCGCTAGGTCAGTGGATCATTATAGTCCAAACAGATCAGATCGCTAGGTCAGTGGATCATTATAGTCCAAACAGATGGGATCGCTAGGTCAGTGGAACATTATAGTCCAAAGAGATCAGATCGCTAGGTCAGTGGAACTTAATAGTCAAAACAGATCAGATCACTAGTTCAGTGGAACATTATAGTCAAAACAGATGGGATCGCTAGGATAGTGGCGCATTATAATCAAATAAGACTAAACAAATCCACTGAAACATTCCCCATGTGAGTACCTCGGTCAGTTACAAGGGCAATAAAAGAGCAATGTAAGAACCTCCACAAAGTCTGGTGTGTTATTTATAGACCAGCATATTGCAGAGGGAAGGGCATTAAATTACGTCTCCCCTGTCTTGACCTATCTAAATGTCCCGATAGGCGGCCCCCCCCCTCCCCCCGTAAATTTGATCGGTTCACGTTTACAACCTGTCGTCTTGTTCTCAAACTTTTTTTTTGGGGGGGGGGGGTAGGGGGGGGGGGAAACAAAAAAAATCATGCTTCTCCAAAGTTCACCAGAAAATTNACAGCTATGTCTTGTCAGCAGCTTCCTTTACAGCTATGTCTTGTCAGCAGCTTCCTTTACAGCTATGTCTTGTCAGCAGCTTCCTTTACAGCTATGTCTTGTCAGCAGCTTCCTTTACAGCTATGTCTTGTCAGCAGCTTCCTTTACAGCTATGTCTTGTCAGCAGCTTCCTTTACAGCTATGTCTTGTCAGCAGCTTCCTTTACAGCTATGTCTTGTCAGCAGCTTCCTTTACAGCTATGTCTTGTCAGCAGCTTCCTTTACAGCTATGTCTTGTCAGCAGCTTCCTTTACAGCTATGTCTTGTCAGCAGCTTCCTTTACAGCTATGTCTTGTCAGCAGCTTCCTTTACAGCTATGTCTTGTCAGCAGCTTCCTTTACAGCTATGTCTTGTCAGCAGCTTCCTTTACAGCTATGTCTTGTCAGCAGCTTCCTTTACATCTATGTCTTGTCAGCAGCTTCCTTTACAGCTATGTCTTGTCAGCAGCTTCCTTTACAGCTATGTCTTGTCAGCAGCTTCCTTTACAGCTATGTCTTGTCAGCACCTTCCTTTACATCTATGTCTTGTCGCTTTTTTTGTGTGCAAAAGTTGCAAGCTTTTTTCTGAGTGAAACGCCATTTATATGTCTTAAAATATGAATCGAAATGAAGAGAGGAAATGTGCCGGGCATTCAAAGTAGAGGAAAACCTTTGATAAAATATGTTGAGTTATGTTGAGTGATAGTGTGTAGCAAGGCTAACACCTGAAGCAAGGCTAACACCTGAAGCAAGGCTAACACCTGAAGCAAGGCTAACACCTGAAGCAAGGCTAACACCTGAAGCAAGGCTAACACCTGAAACAAGGCTAACACCTGAAGTAAGGCTAACACCTGAAGTAAGGCTAACACCTGAAGCAAGGCTAACACCTGAAGTAAAGACAACACAATGAAACAACGGAAGTAAAGGCCAGCAGCTGGAGTAATGCTAACACCTGAAGTAAGGCTAACACCTTAGCTAAGGCTAACAACTGACGTAAGGGTACAACCGACCTAAAGGTAACAACTAAACTAAGGGTAACCACTGAACTAAGGGTAACTGTAACCAGTGGCGTAGCTAGGGATTTGGGGGCCCGGGCGGCTTGGCCTCTTTTGGGCCCCCTGCATTTTGACATTCGACATTATTTAATGTAAAAAAAAAATTCGGACACTCCTTTGGGCCCCCCCTCAAGTAGGGCCCGGGGGGGGGGGCTTTCGAATTTGGACCCCTCCCCCTCCCCTAGCTACGCCACTGAGTGTAACGATGTAGTTACTGCGTAATAACTATATTGTTTGTACTTGTAATTATTGCTTGTCGTATTTATCCACATTCACAAACGTCAATGATTACTTAAAAGCACGAGGGCCAGAACTCCATGAATCTAGCATCACAACAATTTATTAGATAGAAATTTCACTGTATGAAACACATCTTCGAAATTGGAGGAAATATAATTGATATTGACCCATTACTTCACATATGACTTTCACACAGATCTATTGAATAAGTAACACGATGCTATCAGATGTATGGCAAGAAGCCAATCTTCAATTAGTATATCCACCTTCTAAATCTACTTCAGTCCTTCTACTCCTCTGCGCATAAATAAATTTCAAAAACACGCTTCATCCCCGAAGGCTCGAAGCGCGGTACAAGAGTAAAAAATCTATAATTTACCACATTTAAAACAAATGCAACACTACAAAAACTAATTACAAGCATACAATGTCAAAGGCCAGCAGCATGACATATAATATCTAATTCACTTTCTGTTCATTCTAACTTACAAAAAACAATACTTTAACCGAAACAAAATTATTATCTCAATATTTGATCTGTGACAGTAACAACAGAACTAAGGGTAACACCTGAACCAAGGGTAACACCTGAACCAAGGGTAACACCTGAACCAAGGGTAACACCTGAACCAAGCGTAACAACTGAACCAAGGGTAACACCTTAACTAAGGGTAACAACTGAACTCAGGGTAACAACTGAACCTAGGGTAACAACTGAACCTAGGGTAACACCTGAACCAAGGGTAACAACTGAACCTAGGGTAACAACTGAACTCAGGGTAACAACTGAACCAAGGGTAGCAACTGAACCAAGGGTAACAACTGAACCAAGGGTAACAACTGAACCTAGGGTAACAACTGAACCTAGAGTAACACCTGAACCAAGGGTAACAACTGAACCTAGGGTAACAACTGAAACAAGGGTAGCAACTGAACTAAAGGTAGCAACTTAACTAAAGGTAACAACTGAACTAAGATTAACCCTTGAAGTAAAGGCTTACAACTGAAGTAAAGGTTTACAACTGAAGTATAGGCTTACAACTGAAGCAGTTTATGGGAATATTTGGACATTGAGCCTAAACGTTGCTATTCAATACCACTGCTCAGATATTGTATACCTAAACTTTCAGTAGTGCATACCTAATATTAAACTATGATATGCATACTATTATTATAATATTGTATACCTATTAATAGAATATTATGGTATACTTTCAATTAAAATATTATAAAGTGGCTATTTGTTTAATATTATACACTTACACTTAAAATATTGTATCCCTACTGTTAACCTTCTGTATAACTACAATAAAAAATGCTGTACCGGTAGGACTACTTCTACAAAACGCCACCTTTGGTAATAGAGTCAAGTATTATTTAATGAGATACCACTAAATTTTTAAAATTAATTTTCGGAAAGAAAAGAGCCAATGGGTTGGTTCTGCTTCCAGATTATTTGTGATAATCATATTTCGGATATGTAAACATGGACTGGATGATGTTACCGTGACCTGAAAGGAAAGATTAAATTTAGATTTAAAGAATCCATTCATAAACATATATTTTTGAGTCCCTTTCACGTAGCCCATACTCATTTTACTGGAATGGAGTTTAGCAACGACAAATATGTTCTTGGAAACAACCCAAATTGACAAAAAATTAGCCAACTAATGTTTTACAGAAATTTGGACTCACCCCATATAGTTAACTAGACACTGTGAAGGGTTAAACACTCAGGAATTGTTAAACACTGCGATATAGTTACAGACTAAGTTATAGTTAAAGAATCAGGTATAGTTAAACATTGCGATATGGTTACAGACTAAGTTATAGTTAAAGAATCAGGTCTAGTTAAACACTGCGATATAGTTACAGACTAAGTTATAGTTAAAGAATCAGGTCTAGTTAAACACTGCGATATGGTTACAGACTAAGTTATAGTTAAAGAATCAGGTCTAGTTAAACACTGCGATATGGTTACAGACTAAGATTCGGTTAAACACTAGGAAATAGTTAAATGTTGCGATATAATTAAATCGTTATATGATCTGCATTCAGTTCTAAGTGTTGTTTGCTTAGTTGTGTGATCGATCAGGTTTTCCCACGGCTCTCTACGCTATGTCTCATATTACTTCCAATACATCGGGTTACATTAGGGCCTGACTTTGTTTCGGAACTCTGCAATGTAATATCCAAATAAAGCAAAGGGCACCCAATACATTGGGGTGATTAAGGGCAGTTCTTTGTTGTAGTGAGGACCTTAAAGATGTGACGTGGTCAAAAGATCCTTTAGTTTATGAGCCCATGTGTGTGTGTGTGTGTGGTGGGGGGGAGGGGAGGGGTTGTGGACCTGTACCTGGCCACACTCACCGAGTCAACAGGTAACTGGGAGTAATGAAGTTCAATTCAACTTGAACTTGTTTGCTAGTTACCGTTTGACACCTACAAACCTAAGATGAAATCTAAAGAAATGTTTGTCAAACAAACAAACAAAAAGTTCGCTCTCAAATTATGACTGACTGACTGACGAAACAATGACAAGAAAGTGTCATTTGGAAGATGTTGTCTAAGATATGAAGTAGTCATAACCACTGAGGCGTTTTCAACATTTTTAAAATGGACTTTTATTAGCGGTGAATGTCAGTGAACAGCTTAGAAGGGAATGTCAGTGAACAGCTTAGAAGAGAATGTCAGTGAACAGCTTAGAAGGGAATTTCAGTGAAAGGCTTAGAAGGGAATGTCAGTGAACAGCTTAGAAGGGAATGTCAGTGAAACGTTTAGCAGGGAACGGACGTGTGTCGATTAGAGTGGAAGTGAGGGACAACACCTGACAACACCTGACAACACGTGATCACTTCCGTCACGGTTGAGACGTCATCGACGTGTAATTGATCCATTGAGGGAGTGACTCAAGTTGGAGGTGGTGTCCCCAATCAGACGGGCGTCATGAAAGCAGACAAAATGTTGTGCAGCATGAGCACAACTGTCCCAGGCCAATCACGGCCGCTGTCCCGACCAAACACGGCCGCTGTCCCGACCAAACACGGCCGCTATCCCGACCAAACACGGCCGCTGTCCCGACCAAACACGGCCGCTTTCCCGACCAATTATGACCGCTGTCCCGCAAATCACGATCGCTGTCCCGGCAAATCACGACCGCTGTCCCGGCCAATCACGGCCGCTGTCCCGATCAATAATGGCCGCTGTCCCGACTAATAATGACCACTTTCCCGACCTATAATGACCGCTGTCCCGACCAATCATGATCGTTGTCCCGGCAAATCACGACCACTGTCCCGATCAATAATGGCCGCTGTCCCGACCAATAATGATCGCTGTCCCGACCAATAATGACCACTGTCCCGGCAAATCACGACTGCTGTCCCTTCAAATCACGACCGCTGTCCCGGCCATCACGGCCGCTGTTCAGATCAATAATGACCGCTGTCCTGACCAATCATGACCGTTGTCCCGGCAAATCACGGCCGCTGACCCGAACAATAACGACCGCTGTCCAGACCAATCATGACCGCAGTCCCGGCCAATCACCACCGCTGTCCCAGCCAATCATGTCCTCGTACCGGCAAATCACGACCGCTTTCCCGGCTAATCACGATCGCTGAGTCGGAGTTATAAAAGTATACAGCAGGGCTGCCACTCAATTTTTTTTTTTAATTCCCAAGATTTGATCAAAACATTTTCCCAAGATTTCCCAAGATCATGAAAATATGATTTTTTTTTTTTTTAAAGGATCTTAGAAATTTTAAAAAAGGGAGTTTTGGACCTGAATGGGGTAGTAAATTTCCCAAGATCTTGGGAAATTTCTCAAGGTGTGGTAGCCCTGGTATACAGTTAGGTTGAGCGGAAGTTGTGATAACTTGGGAATGCTAAGAAAACAGAGGTTATGCTTCTCTATAACATTTTAACAACAATTAGTGCAACAAAGAAGAATGTTCTACTCAATTGGTCAAATTTTAAATGACTTTGCTGTTGATTTTTCAGAGAAAGTTTTAACAACTTCCGCTCAATCAGATAGCAATCTTTAAGAGCATGTTGGCATTTGATACCACTTCAGCACAATGGATATAAAGATGAGCCTTGATTTACTAGATACCAAAGCAGTAGATTAGGTCATAAACTGGAGTTTAACCATCATATATGCCCCCTTGTCTCTGGTAACAAATCATAGACGCCCCTTGTCTCTACTCACACGTCATGGATGCCCCTTCTCTCTGCTCATACATCATGGATGCCCCTTGTCTCTGCTCACACATCATAGACGCCCCTTGTCTCTACTCACACGTCATGGGTGCCCCTTGTCTCTGCTCACACGTCATGGGTGCCCCTTGTCTCTACTCACACATCATGGATGCCCCATGTCTCTGCTCACACATCATGGATGCCCCTTGTCTCTGCTCACACGCCATGGATGCCCAATGTCTCTGCTCACACATCATGGATGCCCCTTGTCCCTGCTCACACATCATGGGTGCCCCTTGTCTCTGCTCACACATCATGGATGTCCCTTGCCCCTGCTCACACGTCATGGGTGCCCCTTGTCTCTGCTCACACGCCATGGGTGCCCCTTGTCTCTGCTCACACGCCATGGATGCCCCATGTCTCTGCTCACACGTCATGGGTGCCCCTTGTCTCTGCTCACACGTCATGGATGCCCCTTGTCCCTGCTCACACGCCATGGGTGCCCCTTGTCCCTGCTCACACGTCATGGATGCCCCTCGTCCCTGCTCACACTCTGACACGCCATGGGTGCCCCTTGTCTCTGCTGACACGCCATGGATGCCCCATGTCTCTGCTCACACATCATGGATGCCCCTTGTCTCTGCTCACACGCCATGGGTGCCCCTTGTCTCTGCTCACACGTCATGAGTGCCCCTTGTCTCTGCTCACACGTCATGGATGCCCCTTGTCTCTGCTCACACGCCATGGGTGCCCCTTGTCCCTGCTCACACGTCATGGGTGCCCCTTGTCTCTGCTCACACGCCGGGGATGCCCCTTGTCTCTGCTCACACGCCATGGATGCCCCATGTCTCTGCTCACACGTCATGGATGCCCCTTGTCTCTGCTCACACATCATGGATGCCCCTTGTCTCTGCTCACACGTCATGAGTGCCCCTAGTCTCAGCTCACACGTCATGAGTGCCCCTTGTCTCTGCTCACACGTCATGGACCACTCTTATCTATGCTCACATGAGTCAAAACTGAACCTCACTAAATTCGTTTCCCGGTCCCGCCCTGTCACCGGCAGCCATCTGTTCTCGTCTGCGCTGGACGTGGAGATGACGTTTCGCCAGGTTAAACGGCAGGGGAGATTATCCCGACGGATTTCTTTGATGTCAACTTGCAGGAAGGGGGAGATAAGCACTGGACCCCCGCTGGTTAAGTTCGTTCTTTGAAAGAATTATTAATGTGAATTATTTATTAAAGACGTCTCCTTCTCATTTCTGTGTGTGTGTTCAACTTGATTGTGTTTCAAAACGCATGGAATCTATATTGATAATTCTGTCAATGTCAGCGTTGTGGCTTTGGAGAATCAATGAGAATTTTCAACAGTGATCAAAGGGCGATCGCATATTTTAAATCCGATACACGATGTCCCGCCGTTAGCGGGGCAGAAAGTTGATTTGAACTATACCGTCCCAAATATTACACCACTGAGTTGTCAACATGTTTCATTGGTTTGTTCATTAAAGTTGAAAGAAAACTGCTTAAACGGTCCGTTTTCATATTCTGTGTGCTTCCCATTTTACTTTATATGTGCACTTCCCATTTTACTTTATATGTGCACTTCCCATTATACTTTATATGTGCACTTCCCATTTTACTTTATATGTGCACTTCCCATTTTACTTTAAATTCGCACTTCCCATTTTACTTTATATGTGCACTTCCCATTATACTTTATATGTGTACTTCCCATTTTACTTTATATGTGTACTTTCCCTTTTACTTCATGCGATTTGATCTCAGTTGGTCGGGGGGTACCATGTTACGGCACTTTCTCTTGTGTTCTGAACGTCATGGGAATGTTCTGTTCAGAAACCGTTGCTTCAGACATATTGTCTGCCTTATTCTGAGCATTATGAGAATATTCTGTTCTGAAGACGTTGCGTCACATATATTGTCTGCCTTGTTTTGAACTTTCGGCGAATGAAGACAACGACTGCCCATGTTTGTGTACAATTGGTCAGGGGCGTCTAGCTAGGGGGGATCCTTTACTTCTCCACGAGTTAAAGCCTCACGACATATCAGCATATAGAAAATAATCTCATACATGTTGTAGTTACTTTCCAGGCGACGCATCCAACATTCAGTTCCCTACATTCACCAGACGCCTATGACATCAAACCTTTGAGAGCACGAAACACATCAAACAGAAAACTTTCATGCGGCACCTTCAACGCCGAGACTCGGGCGAACTTTAAACGCGTGTACATGATTTTTAAGTGCCGTCTTCTTTCGCGTTCCATGTCTTCGGCGTCTCCTACTTTTTCCCTTGCCGTGTTTCCCCCCTAATGCAGAAAACGTGCCGTCGACGTGCGCTAATTAACCAAACCATTTTAATGTGATGAATTTTCCCTTCAGCTGGGATACTGAGATCGGGTGCATCGCTCGGGGTACGATCCCCGGCTCTTCTGTGCCTCCGGGTTTTATTGCGTACCTTCCTGGCTGGCTGGAGTTTGAGTTTATTGATAATGTTACCGCCTACCTTGATGTGGATCAGGTGCATGTGTACGACCGGAACGGCGCGTGCCGACCACGCGGTTGCAGCTTTAAATCGGTCTATTAAGTGTGAGACTGAGACGTCTGGAAAGAGTGTCCGTACTTGTAGAAAAAGGGGGCTATTAAGATGGTGGGTTGTTTTTTATTTTATTATTATTCATGGCTGATAATTTACAGGGGCGCGTTTAGCAACAGTCGCGGTGGCGTAGGGGGACCATGGAGGACATGGAATTGGGCACTATGGGATGAATAGGATTTATTTAATTTCAATTAGAGATTATTTTCACTGTGCATATTTTTGGCTTGATTCTGTTCACTGTGCGAATTTTTGTCTTGATTCTGTTCACTGGACATATTTTTGTTTTTGTTCTGTTCACTGTACATATTTTTGTCTTGGTTCTGTTCACTGTGCATATTTTTGTCTTGATTCTGTTCACTGTGCATATTTTTGTCTTGATTCTGTTCACTGTGCATATTTTTGTCTTGATTCTGTTCACTGTGCCTATTTTGTCGTGATTTTAAGCTATCACTGTAACAGAGCATTATCGTAAAAACTAAATCCATTAAAATCTAAAGAAAAAGATAGTGCCCCATAATTAATGGGTCAATCTAGGATGTTAGAAATAGCAGCTGACCACGGAAAACTCCCAAAGTGTGATCAAACAATATTCAGCCATCTCTCGTTTATCGCGGTCACTCAGTTCCAGGCTCTACCGCGATAAGTGAATTTCCGCGAAGGAGGATTCTTTATTTAGAGATCGAATATGTTCCTGGTTTGGAGCATAGAAAACTGGATCATGACCCTCTAAATAAGATGTTTCACATAATGAGGCCCTCCGTGGAATACATAGGCCTTCAGTACATATGTGCAGTCATTTAAATTGTAATACTGGTGTGTTTAACTGACCCACACGACCGAGCGCGCGCTGTATCACTGCTACTATCTCGATCAACTTTTTAAATAAATTTATGTTATGCTTGGGAAAAATCGCGATAGATTGAAGCCGCGAAAGTGTAAGCGCGAAGTGGCGAGGGACGACTCTATCTACTGAGACCCACATTTTTATTTTTCATAGTTACGCCCCTGTCAGAGGCAACACGCTGTGGTTTATATAATTTTCTTATAGATCTAATCATGTTTTCCGCAGCGCTGATTGTAATAAAACTCGCAGATCTGAGCGCCACAGACCAGGTAACACCGAGTTCAGTGTGGGTGCATGTAAGAAAAGCATGTGGACCCACGGGAGGCGGGCGGCGGGCCTGCATAGGATTGTCAAGTGGGAGAGCAACAACACACTTATGTACAGCTGATGCATGTAGCAGGCGTCCAAAACATTGAAACGTGTCTGCAATGATATCGTTTTGAAAACTTGAGATGATTGGTCAAAGGGCAGTTGTGAGCTTTTCAGATATCTACTTCAGACTTCAGATATCTACCTCATATATCTACTCCATACATCTACTTAATATATCTACCTCATATATCTACTCCATACATCTACTTCATATATCTACCTCATATATCTACTTCATACATCTGCCTCATATATCTACTTCAGATATCTACCTCAGACTTCAGATATCTACCTCATATATCTACTCCATACATCTACTTAATATATCTACCTCATATATCTACTCCATACATCTACTTAATATATCTACCTCATATATCTACTTCATACATCTGCCTCATATATCTAATTTAGATATCTACTTCAGATATCTATTCAGATAGCTATTCAGATAGCTACTTGATATTTCCACTTCACATATTTACTTCAGATATCAACTTCATATATCTATTTCATATATCTACTTCAGATATCTACTTCAGATATCCAATTCAGATATCTACTTCATATATCTGCTAAGAAGACTAGAGGGAGCTATATGACATTGAAATATTTCTTTAAAAATAATTATGGAAATAATAATAAACCTATAGCTATGGAAATTACCCGTTCACACCTGATTGGGTAACTATACCTATGGAAATTACCCGTTCACATCTGATTGGGTACCTATAGCTATGGAAATTACCCGTTCACATCTGATGGGGTAACTAACTGTTGCATTTCTTATTTGAATATACCCGTGAAACGTTTCTTTTAAATGTATTACTCAACAGTGAATTTTTACTTTTTAATGTTATTTACCATTTAGATTTCCGTGGTAATTTTACAATTGAAGTCTTTTTTGTTTTCTGGAGTTAGAACACCACCCCCACCCCCCCGCCCCACAGCTTTCCGTTTAGCTATATTTCCTCTTTTCTCACAAGCCCGATGTTTGCATACGTAAACCGAACTTGTTCTTATATTCGGAATAGTTGAGACGATCGTGAATCTGTATGAGACTAGAATTTTCCAAATGTATTTTTTTTTTTTTAATCTCTAATAAAATAATTAGCATTAACGTATCCCGAACTTTCAGGTATCTTGAACCTTAAGCACTTATTAACTTAAGCTCTTATTAACGTTTAAGCTCAATTAACTTAAGCTCTTATTAACGTTTAAGCTCAATTAACTTAAGCTCTTATTAACGTTTAAGCTCAATTAACTTAAGCTCTTATTAACGTTTAAGCTCAATTAACTTAAGCTCTTACTAACGTTTAAGCTCAATTAACTTAAGCTCTTATTAACGTTTAAGCTCAATTAACTTAAGCTCTTATTAACGTTTAAGCTCAATTAACTTAAGCTCTTATTAACGTTTAAGCTCAATTAACTTAAGCTCTTATTAACGTTTAAGCTCAATTAACTTAAGCTCTTATTAACGTTTAAGCTCAATTAACTTAAGCTCTTATTAACGTTTAAGCTCAATTAACTTAAGCTCTTACTAACGTTTAAGCTCAATTAACTTAAGCTCTTATTAACGTTTAAGCTCAATTAACTTAAGCTCTTATTAACGTTTAAGCTCAATTAACTTAAGCTCTTATTAACGTTTAAGCTCAATTAACTTAAGCTCTTATTAAAGTTTAAGCTCAATTAACTTAAGCTCTTATTAACGTTTAAGCTCAATTAACTTAATTTCTTATTAACGTTTAAGCTCAATTAACTTAAGCTCTTATTAACGTTTAAGCTCAATTAACTTAAGCTCTTATTAACGTTTAAGCTCAATTAACTTAAGCTCTTATGAACCGGTTTGTCTATGTCCCGAAAAAAATCTTGCTTGATTTTATCCGGAAATAATTTTTAAAATATTTTTTTTAAAAGCAGGATACAGACTATGTGGCTTCTTTAAATTCAGAGGATAATTTATGAGAATCAGTTGCAAGATGACACAACCAATTTAACATAGAAGAGAATCTCAAGCCGAGATACGACACCGAGATAACTAACCCACCGTGAAACAGTAGACAAAAGGACTCGTCCGTCTGGCCATATCTACAGGACTAAATTTGTTTGTCGATATATACAGGACTCGTTCGTCCGCTGACATCTACAGGACTAAATTCGTTTGTCGATATATACAGGACTCGTCCGTCCGCTGATATCTACAGGACTACATTCGTTTGTCGATATTTACAGGACTCGTTCGTACGCTGATATCTTCAGGACTAAATTCGTTTGTCGATATCTAGATGACTCGTCGCCCGTGCAGCTCCCATCCCTACACACGCGTTACCTGTAGGAGATTGGGAATTATTGAATTACTAGATGAACTAACGGGCTCAGAGTGATCCAGGTGTGCTCCCATTTCCTGAACACGTGTGTGCAATACATGCACACTGGGTAGATAATGTGTACATCCCTAGCGGTGTGTACCCCTTAAGACAGATGTTCTCAAACTTTTTCATCAGGGGAGGTCTGTTCAGGGTCCTTAGACTCTTGGAAACTGATTCACGATCCCCGAGACTCTGTTGGTGGCCGGGCTGGTGTTTGAATAGGATATGAACAAATTCCTATGAACATTTCACATATATGTAGAGAAATGATCGAAAAGGACACCCTATTAAAATGAAATGTAACTTAAAAAGAACAATAAATGGTAAATATTTCAACGGGAACTGTGAGCTTGGCTTTCAGCTAAATTCCATGTTCAATATCCGTTCCCATATTTGCCACTGCTGTCTGGGTTCCCAAACGGAGGCCAGTCCCGGGTTTTAAAAAAAAAAAAATTAAAAAAAATAAAAAATAAAAAAAAATAAAAACTGGCGGGCCGGATCAGGCCCGCGGGCCATATATAAAAGTGAAAAATTTCAACGGGAACTGGTAGCTTGGCTTTCAGTTAAATTCCATGTTCAATATCCGTTCCCAAATTTGCCACTGCTGTCTGGGTTCCCAAACGGAGGCCAGTCCCGGGTTTTAAAAAAAAAAAAAATTAAAAAAAATAAAAAATAAAAAAAAAATAAAAACTGGCGGGCCGGATCAGGCCCGCGGGCCATATATACACCGGTATGTTAAATAATGTGAACATCCTAAGTGATCCGTACCGTCTAGGATCACTTTATAAATCCCCAGGCTAGCTGGAAAGCTTCCATATGAGAAGCTGAGATAACGACAAGGTCTTCATGGCCACGTGTGGCTTAAGTGGGGCTTTTCTACGAGAGATGTGGGGGAGAGATTCCTGCCCTCCTACAGAGACGAGCTCGTGTGCCCTGTATACTGCACTTTCCCGGGTTGTAAACCAGGACTTGGGGGGGGGGGGGGGACTTGGGGATTTTATAACCTGTAAGCGAGACCTCAAAGGAAATGAAAGCAAAACAAAACAGTGGCGGCATTGCAACGTCTGCGCCAACACCTCGACGATTGCCACCGATGATTGCGCCGATACGGTCCAGTGAAATCTCAAAGCCATCTCTGGTTTAAACATAGGCCGTCTCCAGTTACCGTCTGCCTTTGTTAAACCGCTAGAACATAGACGTGACCTAGATGCTTAAATGAACTAACATCGAGACAGTGTTCGATGACACACCGGCCGTAGGAGACGCATGTATTCAAGTGCAAGGGACTTAGATGGGGGGGGGGGGGGGGGGGGGGTTAAACGGTGTTTGTTTCAGGCAGTTCCCGGGAAATGAAGGGGCGGGGGAAGCTTTAGCCCCCCCCCCCAAACCCCAAGATGGGCAGGTGCCCCACCCCCTCCCCGAGAGAAATATTTTACAGTAAAGCGAAACAAAATATTTAATTAAAAAAACGAAACAATTGTCTTTTTATAGTAAAGATACGTAGATCCAAATAGAGATAAGGCGGAACTAGAAGAGAAGAAGACATATTGTAATGGATTTTAGATGGAGGTTGGAAGGTCTGATCGAATGTCATTATTCTAAAGCAGTGGTTCTCAACCTTCCTAATTCCGCGATACCTTTATACAGTTACACATGTTGTTGTGACTCCCTACCAATTATTTTCGATGCTACTTCATAACTGCAGAATATATGTGTTTTCCGATGGTCATAGGTGACGCCTGTGAAAGGGTCATTCGACCCCAAAGGGTTCGCGACCCGCAGGTTGAGAACCGCCGTCCTAAAGGAAGTGGATGTATTGTGACTGTAACCAACAATCATTATTCTATTATTCATCAATGTGAACCTTATTCCACAAAGTGTGGTTTGTTGATAAATAAATGATAGGTTGAAATCGGGCTTGTCCTGATATATATGGCGTGAGAAAGTCGTGGGTTGTCAAAGTACGTATAGCAACAGTAACGGTCATATTTACATCGATGTTAGGACTGCAAGGTTGCCGGAAGATTGAGCTAGCTATAATGGCATAATAACGAGATTCGAACTATGTTACAGACAGAGCCTATGAAGCTTCGATACGCTCGATGTATTTAATGATCCGTATTTTTAAGACTAGATCTAATCTTGTTTCAGGCTTACGGCATTCGATTATTTAATATCGTACTGTTCCGGAAATTGGCAACTTCCGATTATGAGCAGAAATCTTACTTCCTGATGGTCGCTCAATCAATATTTGTATGCATATTAATTTTTTTTTTTGTTGTTGCAACTTTTCAAGTTTAACGACGTCAATAAAACTGTATTAAATGACCTTTACATTAATATCAAGGTCTATAATTTTAATAATTGATCATGCTAAGCATCAAACATGTGCAATCTATTTTCAAAATATATTTGAAATCACCAAAGCATGGCGTCTAAAGATCGTGTAGGTGTCAATGATCACGTGCAAGCAGTGAACATTTTTACAAGGATTATTCAACTCGACAGTGTTTGTGTTTTCTTAAAATGAGCTACTTTTGTAACACAGATTCCTGATTAAAAGATGTTTTTTTTTTTTTGTAAAAAAAAATACTTACCCTATGTTTATTAAATTCCGAAACTGCTTTTCCTTTTATGATATCAGAAAATTTAACAATAAGCCCCAAACTATTTGCAGGGTTTTTTTTTAATTTTATTTTTTTAGGTGAGAATCCAGTAGAAATAATTTTTTCCCCCGCTTTTAAAAAAAAAAAAAAAAATTTTTTTTAAAAAACCTATTTTTTTTTTTTTTTTTTTTTTTTTTTTTTTTTTTTTTTTTTAAAAAAAA
>CAXITT010000321.1:6920-17566 GCA_964033795.1 Lymnaea stagnalis | reverse complement strand
AAGAGCAGGACAATAAGATGTGAACGTTTCGGCCAAGAGCAGGACAATAAGATGTGAATATTTCGGCTAAGAGCAGGACAATAAGATGTGAACGTTTCGGCCAAGAGCAGGACAATAAGATGTGAATATTTCGGCTAAGAGCAGGACAATAAGATGTGAACGTTTCGGCCAAGAGCAGGACAATAAGATGTGAATATTTCGGCTAAGAGCAGGACAATAAGATGTGAATGTTTCGGCCAAGAGCAGGACAATAAGATGTGAATATTTCGGCTAAGAGCAGGACAATAAGATGTGAACGTTTCGGCCAAGAGCAGGACAATAAGATGTGAATGTTTCGGCTAAGAGCAGGTCAATAAGATGTGAACGTTTCGGCTAAGAGCAGGACAATAAGATGTGAACGTTTCGGCCAAGAGCAGGACAATAAGATGTGAATGTTTCGGCTAAGAGCAGGACAATAAGATGTGAATGTTTCGGCTAAGAGCAGGACAATAAGATGTGAACGTTTCGGCCAAGAGCAGGACAATAAGATGTGAACGTTTCGGCCAAGAGCAGGACAATAAGATGTGAACGTATCGGCCAAGAGCCTTCCTTCAGCAAACAGGACACATGAAAATGTTCATGCCAGGCTCCACTTTTCTCTGAATTGAACAAGTTGGTCTCCCGGCTGTAGGCATGAACACTGGCCACCATGCCACCAACAGCTTGACGTTGACATCTGAGCAGACAAATGTGTTTATTGGTGTTGTGTTTAAGATCAGATCGAGACTAGGCTCCCCACCCCCTTCCCTGCCCATTCTGGCTAGTGCTTATATCAAGTTCATGCCGCCTCTGTCGTTTCAAAAACCTTTTAAACATTGGCGTCTCTCCCCTTTCAGATTGACTGCGTGTCGGATTTACTTTCAACTAAACGTTTTCTTGGTTGCTATAACTTTTAGATCATAACTTATAAATTATTGCTTTTTTTTTTAAAGCATAACTTTCTCAATGGTTTCAAAGTGTTTCAAGTACTAAAGAAATAAGTAAACCAACCTTGGTTACCTGCCCCTATCCTATGGTCCGTTCAATATTATGTATATATTGAAATGTATTTTTTTTTTTTTACACTGGTAGAATATATTATACTATATTGTAGAGTCCTGTCCCTGGTAGTTTATGTTGAAAACTAATTTTTTTTCTTGCCTTACAAACAGAGTAACGATGGTTTGAATGCTGTAAGACTTTTTCAGGAGTAACTCACGAGACGCTTATGCGCCACCTTCCCTCCTACTCACTCAAGACTTCAAACATAAAAATATCCACGTATCGCTATATATCATCTTTCGCTTTCCTTAAAAAAATATCTATCTCAATTTTCTTGGTCTGTCTCCCACATCCCGGACGACCCCCCCCTCTCTCTTTTTCCCAGTGCCTCTCCATCTCTCCCTCTCTCTATCTGTCTCTCTCGCTCACTCCGATTCACACCACCTTTTCACCCCCAGCCCCGAGTTGAAACTCTGCATAACGTTGAGACGGGTCTGTGGCAGGAGTCAAACATGTTTGGGAGCTGGTCCCGCGAACACACACACCCAAAAAAATTATGATGGGTGGGCAATCTCGCTACCCCGATTTCAATCAACGAAAAAATGGAATATGTCATCAGTCACTGCGTCCCTGGCATAATGAGCTGAGCCGAGGCAATAGTGGGGCAACGATGGCACGGGGTGAAACCAATCAGGAATAAAAGTTTGTGTCGGGCTGGTTGGGGAGGGGGATAGACCCCCTCCACCGTGATGAGGAAGTGTGCCCCCCACCCCACAGTGAGGAGGGGGTGCCTGTGTTCGATACGCTTTAGTGAAATAAAACGCTTGATACAGGTATGACAACTTATTGAACCTTACCGGGTTAAGCCCTATTTAGAACTCAACGGGCGACTGACATGTCTCCTGAACAGGCTAGCAGCCAGTCTACTGATTTGACCCGGCTACTGACCAGGACGACCAATCTACTGACCCAGATACTGAAAAGGCGACTGTCAAGGCTAATGGCCAGCTAGCTATTGACCAGCCTACTGACCAGTCTACTAACCATGCCACTGACCAGGCTACTGACCAGGCGTCTGACCAGGCTACTGAGCAGTCTACTAACCATGCCTTTGACTTAGAGTACTGACTAAGGAACTAGTTAAGAGTCACATAGATTTGCTTACCACCACATGTCCAGTGCGCAGACTGCCCTTGTTTCCATGGAGAGGAGCAGGACCACCCATGTCCACCACCACCAGGCAGGCGCTCGGGGAAGAACTTCTTTCCTCCTCCTCCGTCTGGAACCTTCCATGCTAGCATAATCTCAACCAATTACTGCATCTGTAGATAGATGGAATAATACCTGGGTCAGTCAATTGGTGCATCTGTAGGTAGATAGAATTGTGCCAAGGCTAGAATGCATGTATCTGTCCATAGACAGATTTGTACTTAGGTGAGAATGTGTGTATCCGTCCATAGATAGATTTGTGCCTAGGCTAGAATGCATGTATCTGTACATAGACAGATTTGTACCTAGGTAAGAATATATTATGTATCCGTCCATAGATATATTTGTGCCTAGGCTAGAATGCATGTATCTGTACATAGACAGATTTGTACCTAGGTGATAATATATGCATCTATACATAGAGTAGTATCTAGGTGGGAATTTATGCAACTGAACATAAATAGATTTGTACCTAGGTGAGAATGTATTTATTTGTACATAAATTTGTACCTAGGTGATAATGCATGCCTCTGTACATAGATATAATGTACGCATCTGTACACTGATTGGCATCTGTACGCCATTCGGTATTGAAAAGCATGCACAATGAGGCGTACACTTTTGACAGCGTTTCCTGGCTCTCAAGCTGTAACACCAACACATCACGTGGTCTGTACTCGTCATTGAAGATTCCCCACCGAATGATTACACCAACAAGTCACCATCAACTACATTTCTGTAACTGCATGTCAAGCAACAGAATCACCACATGAAGATCAAAATGGTCGTCACTAAAATCAGTACGGAAAACCCATCCCAATCATGTCGTCTCTCTCTCTCCCCTCTCTCTCTCCCTCTTTCTCTCTCTCCCTCTCTCTCCCTATCTCTCTCTCCCTATCTCTCTCCCCATCTCTCTCCCCCTCTCTCTCTCTCTCCCCTCTCCCTCTCTCTCTCTCTCCCTATCTCTCTCCCTATCTCTCTCTCCCTCTCTCTCCCTATCTTCTCTCTCTCTCTCTCTCTCTCCCTCTCTCTCTCCCTCTCTCTCCCCCTTCTCTCTCTCCCCCTCTCTCTCTCCCCCCCTCCCTCTCTCTCTCCCTCCCCCCCTCTCTCTCTCTCTCCCCCTCTCTCTCCCTCCCTCTCTCTCTCTCTCTCTCTTTGCTTGTTTTTTGTTTTGTTTTTTTTAAATAACGTTAAAACTAAAGCCTGCAGTGAACAGTTAAATGGCCAAAATGACAGATGAATCCCATCGGATAGCGAAATGAGGTCACCCACATTCCGGGGCCAAGCGTGATCAATGACAAAACAGGATGTGACTGACAGTCAAAAATGTCTGCTATGATGGACAGCCAGGCAGAGACGAGTTCATCTGACCGTGACCAGCGGTGTAGTTGGGGGGGGGGGGAGGGGGGCGACGACCGGGCGCGCCCGTTGGGGTTTAGTGCAGGATGCGCCTTTGTCATTTCTATTGTTTACCCACATGGAGGATTGTGGGNCTTTTTGGACCCCCCCCCCCCCCAACTATTTGAGCTTTTTAAACAAATTTAGTTTTAAAATGCATTTGATTTTTTTTTGAAAAAATTCTATTAACATCAAAACTTTGGGCCCATTAAATATCCTATCGTAGGCTATGGGGCCCCATCTACGGCCATGGATATTGGTGATGTAAGAGGTTTTCTAATTTAACGTCGAAGAAAAAAAAACGTTTATAATTATTGATGTCTTTGATGGTCATCAAAAAATATATAAAGTGTTGTTTTTTCCATGGACCATTTGCTCAGACTACAACATCGAATTTCCCTATGATGTGGACATTAGGATGGGGAAATTTCGATGAGGACATTTAGATGTAGACACTTTGATGAGGAAATATAGATGTGGACATTTATATGTGGATACTTAGATAAGGACTCTTAGAAATGGACATTTAGATTTGGACATTTAGATGAAGACATTTAGATGTGGTCACTTAAATGTGGACACTTAGATAAGGACTCTTAGAAATGGACAATTAGATGAGGATACTTAGATGTGGACATTTAGATGAGTACAATTAGATGTGGACATTTAGATGTGGACACTTAGATGATGACACTAAGATGTCGATAATTAGATGTGGACACTTAAATGTGGACACTTAGATGGGGACACTTAGATGTGGACACTTAGATGTGGACACTTAGATGTCGACACTCAGATGTGGACACTTAAATGTGGACACTTAAATGTGGACACTTAGATGGGGACACTTAGATGTGGACACTTAGATGTGGACAATTAGATGTGGACAATTAGATGTGGACACTTAGATGAGGACACTTAGATGAGGACATTAAAATTTACATGTGGACACTTAGATGAGGAAAAATTGATGTGGGTACTTGTATGTGGACATTTTTATTTTATAACACTAAATGTGGACATGAGTTCTAGGGTTGAAAGCAGTGATGCATTTCCCTGGCATAAATTATAATCTTATATCTAATTTGAATTTGGCTTGGTGTGGGAAGGGGCAATAAGTCTGCCAACAAAAACCAATAACATGTTTGCTAACTTGAAAAGTCAGTTATTTAAAACCCTTAATAGTCTGCTGTTTAAAATCATGAGAGGGCTGCTAATAACAGACCTGAAGCGTCTGCCCAGCCTTGCATCATTTCCGCTTCTATTACAAATGAAGACATAGTTCGCATTTCATCCAATGAAATTCACTAAAATCATTAATTTTAAAACGTAAATTTTCAATAAATATCAAAACATTTGATAGAAGCCGTTAGTCATTCATCCCAGTGTCACTTGTCAGTAATAATGACAATGAGCTGCTGTTTCTGCAATAAACAGAAATAAAAGCAGCAAAAAAAAAATATTAAATACCACCAGAAGAAACATTTAAAAAAAATTAAAAAAGCCAAAATTAATGTAAAAACTGAAAGCATGTCTTACTCATATAACATTTTATAGAGATGAAAACTCCACATTGAAGTCGTCGCGGTCAGAATCGTATAGAAAACACATTTATCCGTGAATCCATTAAAAAAAAAATACTCAAGTAATTAAGTAACCGTGAGATGTCTATTGCAATAACTCTACACAGTTTGAGAACTATTCGGTCAGATGATAGAGACGCATCTAGCACCACGGACAGCTATTCCATTCATGATCCCAAGCCAACTGCCTGCAGCAAGCAAAAAAATAAAACCCCGATCTGTCGGATGTAGGTAGCGTTCAAATAAGCTGTGTGTCCCGCTACTGTGCACCTCGCATTACTGATGCACTTGATTTGTAACGGAGAAGAACAACGCACGGAGGGTTTGCCATGACGTCACGTGACCGCTGATCAAGATGAATGATCAATAAAATTATCAAAAAACGTTTGACAGTTGATTTGTTGTCCTTTGTAGGCCAGGGGAAAACAGGTAAATTTCGAGGAGACGAACATGGGGGGAAGTTTATAAATAGCGCATTAGCTCAACTTGCACACCAGGAAATGGCGTGAAACACAAAAGAGAATGCGCACCGGATGCTCGAAATATGTTTAAAGACCACACCGACTGTGACCGCCAGTACAGCAGTCGTGGATACAAGCATTACAAATCAACGGGTTTCAGATACATTGACATAAAGGCTTTGTAAATGTCGTTTCGTTTCTGTTCGTAACAAAAAATAAATCTTCAGGTAATGCAAGGTCTTTTGTTGATTGACAAAGGTTTATTGGGGCGGCATTGAGCAGTTTGCTATCAAACACTTGCATGTGCCGTGACGTAACTACTGAAAATAAAATCGGTCCATGTCTTGGGTGTGTGGGGTCAGAGTGTTTCGAAGGAAGTTAGCCCCCTTTTTCATCAAGGTTTACGCCAGCTACGAGTTTCCCCCATGTGTGCATATAAAAGAGCCGTTTCGAAAAGCCATGAGCCGTTTTGAAAAGCCATAAACTATTTTGAAAAGCTAAAAGCCATTTTGAAAAGCCATAAGCTATTTTAAAAAGCCATAAGCCATTTTGAAAAAGCCATAAGCTAAGCTGTTATGAAAATAGGTAACGTTTTGGAAGAAATCTGCTCTATATAAATCCACTATGGCTCTTTAGCATAGCCAGGAAGCTAGGGTTAGGTTTTTGGGCTAGGGTTAGGTTTTTGGGCTAGGGTTAGCTTTTGGGCTAGGATTAGTTTTTTTGGCTAGGGTTAGGGTTAAAGCTAGGTTTAGGGGTAGGTTTGGGTCTAGGTTTTAGGGCTAGGGTTAAGTTTTGGGTGAGGGTTAGGGTTAGGACGAGGTTTAGAGCTAGGGTTATGGTTATGGTTAGGGTTTGGGTTAGGGTTAGGGTTTGGGTTAGGGTTATGGTTATGGTTAGGGTTTGGGTTAGGGTTTGCGTTAGAATCCCGCAAAATAGTCCCAGTTGCTAAAGTGGGGTGTGGCGGACGAAGAAGTATTGCTTATAAAATGTTAACAAAGCTATAGATAATTCAAACATTGTTTGGTGATTCATGGAAATTCTGAAGAGCATCGCCACAGATGAGCATAACTGAAAGAAGGGCGCTTTCAAACGTTCCATCTCACGGGTTTGAGAACTCGGGTAAAACGATCGAACGCTATCAGAAAATGAGATCTAATAAAGGGTTGGTCCCACACACACACCCTTCCACCCCCACACCAAATGAAGGGGTGGCCACCGACAACTTCCATTCATCCGATCCAACTGTATTTCCGACGCCATCCGGTGCGGAGGGGTCAACGTCCATGCCGCTAACAAAGGTTTTCTCTAGCCAAGCGCCAAGTTTTACCTGCCGGAGGCGGGCGTGGAGTTCTCTCACTGCCTTGACGACAGAGCCTTGAACGCAGAAAATGTTGGACTTCTAGCTCAGATATTTTTTTTTTAACATCTTGGAGTTTTATCTCAGATCTTTGAGGAAATCTTGGTGATTTATCTGAGATATTTGAGTTTGAGGAAATATTGGAGTTTTATTTCAGATATTTCAAGAAATAGTTTCATCTAGTTTCAATATAAATGAGCTGTCTTCTTAATTAGTACAGAGATTTGAATTCTATTTATTAAATGCTTTGTTGACAAGCAACCCTTCCGGCATCGATGTATAAATATTTGAGAACTGCTGATAAATAAAACTGGAAAGTTGATTTAAATAAGAATTCAGGTGCAATAGGAAGTAGATTCAAGCAGGAAAAGGTCAGAACAACGAGTGATGTTTTGATTGTGTTCAGTTCAATTTTCCTTTGTGTAAAAAATACTAAAGTGGGCAGGTTTGGGGTGGGGCTTGCACTAAAAAAAAAATCCTTTTTGATTTAATAACGTCAAAGTTGTAACATAACATAACAGAGGTCCCCTGGTTTGTAACACAAATTCACATTAAAATCATGCAGTTTCGATAAGCACCATAATTTAAGATATTCAAAATCTCATAAAGTTGCAAGGTTCTCAAGCTATAACAAGAAGAAACATTAGTTTATTATAGACAACAGGAACTGTCCCACCACCACAGGACGGGGATCAATAAAGTAAACTAGGAGTTGCGGGCTGACAAGTCATTGTTCGTGGATGTTGTGTGAACTATCATAGTCATCGTTCATGTCTCTCATGCTAAACAACATAACAGGTAAGTTTGTGGGCGAGTTCCACTCTAGTGATTGCGGGAGTGGAAGGGGGTTGGCCGATATCTTTAGGCAAATTTCTAACATTTTTGGGTGCATCTGATTAATATGCAATGAGATAACGGAGGTGTACGCACCTATCATGACCGAGGTGTGCGCACCTATCATGCACGAGGTGTGCGCATCTAACATTACGAACCCACCCACTCAAACAGATGATCCTAAAAATAACAATTGACAACGGAAACATCATTGCCTTGCCACTGTCAACTGCCTAAGGTAGCAAAATAAGTCTAACTATAAGATGTTAGTATTTTATAAGAAGAAAATAAAAAAAAAACTAAAAAAAGACGCTGCTACTTTTTGGTTTGAGTAGCTAATTTTAAGACACAAGAATTCATTCCCAAATGCATTTTTTTTTTTACATTAAATTTCAATTCAGGTGAAAGAATGTATTCTAGACAGTTTCAATTCTCTAACAATGGCTGAAATTAATTTTCACGATTATGTCCGACAGTAAAGCAAAATAAACATTTTAAAAAAACACAACTAGAGAGCCTGTACACACAACCTGTACACACAACCTGTACACACAGCCTGTACACCTAATATAGCTGAATTTAAAAAAAAAATTAATGTCTGACCCCGGGTCATATGAACATGTCCCGGTGTTTATTCAGCCAGTTCATTGTTCAGGACACAACTTCTGTACAACAATTCATATACTTTTCGTAAGTTCAATTTCAGAGAATTTCAATGTGTAAAAAAATAAGTTATGATTTCTTTTTCACTGTAAGGGATAAAGAGCACAGCATATATCAGTGGAATAAAGAAAACATGGTATGTGGGTAAAACGAAAACATGGTATGTGGGTAAAAAGAAAACATTGTATGTGGGTAAAACGAAAACATGGTATGTGGGTAAAACGAAAACATGGTATGTGGGTAAAACGAAAACATGGTATGGGGGTAAAACGAAAACATGGTATGAGGGTAAAAAGAAAACACGCCAATCATCTGCACCATGGCCATCGACAAAATCATGACCACCGACACGTGCGTGAAAAACACCTCGAGCCTATCATCTCATCTCTGGGCAAGTACCAGGTCCCGGGGTCATGCGTGCAGATTACCATAATGTTAGCTGAACAGCAAAAAAATAAAAAAATAGCAATGAGACAAGCTCTCTTCCTTCAGCATAGAGTTTGCGTAACTACCAATATCTTTTTTTCATGGATCTATATCTTTTTTTCATGGATCTATATCTTTTTTTAATGGATCTATATCTTTTTTTTTAATGGGTCTATATCTTTTTTTCATGGATCTATATCTTTTTTTCATGGATCTATATCTTTTTTTCATGGATCTATATCTTTTTTTCATGGATCTATATCTTTTTTTCATGGATCTATATCTTTTTTTCATGGATCTATATCTTTTTTTCATGGATCTATATCTTTTTTTCATGGATCTATATCTTTTTTTCATGGATCTATATCTTTTTTTCATGGATCTATATCTTTTTTTCATGGATCTATATCTTTTTTTCATGGATCTATATCTTTTTTTCATGGATCTATATCTTTTTTTCATGGATCTATATCTTTTTTTCATGGATCTATATCTTTTTTTCATGGATCTATATCTTTTTTTCATGGATCTATATCTTTTTTTCATGGATCTATATCTTTTTTTCATGGATCTATATCTTTTTTTCATGGATCTATATCTTTTTTTCATGGATCTATATCTTTTTTTCATGGATCTATATCTTTTTTTCATGGATCTATATCTTTTTTTCATGGATCTATATCTTTTTTTCATGGATCTATATCTTTTTTTCATGGATCTATATCTTTTTTTCATGGATCTATATCTTTTTTTCATGGATCTATATCTTTTTTTCATGGATCTATATCTTTTTTTCATGGATCTATATCTTTTTTTCATGGATCTATATCTTTTTTTCATGGATCTATATCTTTTTTTCATGGATCTATATCTTTTTTTCATGGATCTATATCTTTTTTTCATGGATCTATATCTTTTTTTCATGGATCTATATCTTTTTTTCATGGATCTATATCTTTTTTTCATGGATCTATATCTTTTTTTCATGGATCTATATCTTTTTTTCATGGATCTATATCTTTTTTTAATGGATCTATATCTTTTTTTTTAATGGGTCTATATCTTTTTTTCATGGATCTATATATTTTTTCATGGATCTATATCTTTTTTTCATGGATCTATATCTTTTTTCATGGATCTATATCTTTTTTTCATGGATCTATATCTTTTTTTCATGGATCTATATCTTTTTTTTTAATGGGTCTATATCTTTTTTTCATGGATCTATATCTTTTTTTCATGGATCTATTTCTTTTTTTCATGGATCTATATCTTTTTTTTTAATGGGTCTATATCTTTTTTTCATGGATCTATATCTTTTTTTCATGGATCTATATCTTTTTTTCATGGATCTATATCTTTTTTTTTAATGGGTCTATATCTTTTTTTCATTGATCTATATCTTTTTTTCATGGATCTATATCTTTTTTTCATGGATCTATATCTTTTTTTAATGGATCTATATCTTTTTTTCATGGATCTATATCTTTTTTTCATGGATCTATATCTTTTTTTCATGGATCTATATCTTTTTTTCATGGATCTATATCTTTTTTCATGGATCTATATCTTTTTTTCATGGATCTATATCTTTTTTTCATGGATCTATATCTTTTTTTCATGGATCTATATCTTTTTTCATGGGCCTATATCTTTTTTTCATGGATCTATATCTTTTTTTCATGGATCTATATC
>CAXITT010000320.1:845457-896935 GCA_964033795.1 Lymnaea stagnalis | reverse complement strand
TGTCTTTGGCCGTGATTGAAACACTGTTACGAAATACCAAAAATTATTCAATTTAAGAGCAAACATTTTAATCTGTACTTTCGTTTTTTACTTTTATTTAATTAACAAAAATAATTAATAAAAAAAACAAATGGTGGAATATTTACGAGAGGTTTGGGGGGGGGGTTGGGTGCTTTAATCGATTTGGTCGCCGTTTATCTTCGTTTTCTGTTTTATATTCACTGCAGACATTATCATAGAATACGAGAAACTGTTGACCTGGTGATGATAGAGGGCTTGCCAAGTACAATTTAATGAGTGCTATGATTTTGTATACATGTTTTCAGATATGCTTGAATACATATGTTGAGATGTTCGATTAACAAAGAAATTTACCTCTTTCCTAACTGCTGCCACCTTGAGCCACATCACCTAACTTTCTAGACCTATCACCTAACTTTCTAGACCCATCACCTAACTTTTTAGCCACTTCACCTAACTTTCTAGTCCCGGCACCTAACTTTAAAGCAACATCACCTAACTTTCTAGCCATATCAGCTAACTTTCTAGCCACATCAGCTAACTTTCTAGTCACATCACCTAACTTTCTAGCCACACCAACTAACTTTCGAGCCCCGGCACCTAACTCTCTAGCCCCGGCACCTAACTTTCTAGCCTCGGCACCTAACTTTCTAGCCACATCACCTAACTTTCAAGCCACATCACCTAACTTTCTAGCCACACCAACTAACTTTCTAGCCCCGGCACCTAACTTTCTAGCCCCGGCACCTAACTTTCTAGCCACATCACCTAACTTTCTAGCCCCGGCACCTAACTTTCAAGCCACATCACCTAACTTTCTAGCCATAGCACCTAGCTTTCTAGCCACATCACCTAACTATCTAGCCATAGCACCTAGCTTTCTAGCCACATCAGCTAACTTTCTAGACCCATCACCTAACTATCTAGAGCCATCACCTAAATTTCTAGTCACATCACCTAACTTTCTAGCCATAGCACCTAGCTTTCTAGCTACATCAGCTGTCTTTCTAGACCCGTCACCTAACTTTCTAGACCCATCATCTAACTTTCTAGACCCATCACCTAAAATTCTAGCAACGGCACCTAACTTTCTAGACCTATCACCTAACTTTCTAGACCCATCACCTAACTTTTTAGCCACTTCACCTAACTTTCTAGTCCCGGCACCTAACTTTCTAGACCCATCACCTAACTTTTTAGCCACTTCACCTAACTTTCTAGACCTACCACCTAACTTTTTAGCCACTTCACCTAACTTTCTAAACCTATCACCTAACTTTCTAGACCTATCACCTAACTTTCTAGTCCCGGCACCTAACTTTTTAGCCACTTCACCTAACTTTCTAGTCCAGGCACCTAACTTTCTAGACTCATCACCTAACTTTTTAGCCACTTCACCTAACTTTCTAGACCTACCACCTAACTTTCTAGACCCATCACCTAACTTTTTAGCCACTTCACCTAACTTTCTAGTCCCGGCACCTAACTTTCTAGACCCATCACCTAACTTTTTAGCCACTTCACCTAACTTTCTAGACCTATCATCTAACTTTCTAGACCCATCACCTAAAATTCTAGCAACGGCACCTAACTTTCTAGACCTATCACCTAACTTTCTAGACCCATCACCTAACTTTTTAGCCATTTCACCTAACTTTCTAGTCCCGGCACCTAACTTTCTAGTCCCGGCTCCTAACTTTCTAGTCCCGGCATCTAACTTTCTAGTCCCGGCACCTAACTTTCTAGTCCCGGCACCTAACTTTCTAGTCCCGGCACCTAACTTTCTAGCCCCAGCACCTAACTTTCTAGTCCCAGCACCTAACTTTCTAGTCCCATCACCTAACTTTCTAGCCCCATCACCTAACTTTCTAGTCACATCACCTAACTTTCTAGCCACTCCGGCACCTAACTTTCTAGTCCCGGCACCTAACTTTCTAGTCCCGGCACCTAACTTTCTAGTCCCGGCACCTAACTTTCTAGTCCCGGCACCTAACTTTCTAGTCCCGGCACCTAACTTTCTAGTCCTGGAACCTAACTTTCTAGTCCCGGCACCTAACTTTCTAGTCCCGGCATCTAACTTTCTAGCCCCGGCACTTAACTTTCTAGCAACATCACCTAACTTTCTAGCCACATCACCTAACTTTCTAGCCATAGCACCTAGCTTTCTAACCACATCAGCTAACTTTCTAGACCCATCACCTAACTATCTAGAGCCATCACCTAAATTTCTAGTCACATAACCTAACTTTCTAGCCACAGCACCTAACTTTCTAGCCATAGCACCTAGCTTTCTAGCCACATCAGCTGTCTTTCTAGACCCGTCACCTAACTTTCTAGACCCATCATCTAATTTTCTAGACCCATCACCTAAAATTCTAGCAACGGCACCTAACTTTCTAGACCTATCACCTAACTTTCTAGACCCATCACCTAACTTTTTAGCCACTTCACCTAACTTTCTAGACCTATCATCTAACTTTCTAGACCCATCACCTAAAATTCTAGCAACGTCACCTAACTTTCTAGACCTATCACCTAACTTTCTAGACCCATCACCTAACTTTTTAGCCACTTCACCTAACTTTCTAGTCCCGGCACCTAACTTTCTAGCAACATCACCTAACTTTCTAGCCACATCAGCTAACTTTCTAGCCACATCAGCTAACTTTCTAGACACAGCACCTAACTCTCTAGCCACATCATCTAACTTTCTAGCCCCGGCACCTAACTTTCTAGCAACATCACCTAACTTTCTAGCCACATCACCTAACTTTCTAGCCACATCAGCTAACTTTCTAGTCACATAACCTAACTTTCTAGCCACACCAACTAACTTTCTAGACACAGCACCTAACTTTCTAGCCACATAACCAAACTTTCTAGACCCATCACCTAACTTTCTAGCCACACCAACTAACTTTCTAGACACAGCACCTAACTTTCTAGCCGTATCACCTAACTTTCTACCCACATCAGCTAACTTTCTAGATACATCACCTAATTTCTAGCCACATCACCTAACTTTCTAGACCCATCAGCTAACTTTCTAGACCCATCACCTAACTTCCTAGCCACATCACCTAACTTTCTAGCCACATCACCTAACTTTCTATCCACATCAGCTAACTTTCTAGTCACATCACCTAACTTTCCAGACCCATTACCTAACTTTCCACCAACATTACCTAACTTTCTAGCCACATCACCTAACTTCCTAGCCACATCACCTAACTTTCTAGCCACATCAGCTAACTTTCTAGTCACATCATCTAACTTTCTAGCCACAGCACCTAACTTTCTATCTAGCCACAGCACCTTGCTTTCTAGCCATATCACCTAACTTTCTACACCCATCACCTAACTTTCTAGACCCATCACCTAACTTTCTAGACCCATCGCCTAACTTTCTAGATCCATCACCTAAATTTCTAACCACATCACCTAACTTTCTAGACCCATCATCTAATTTTCTAGCCACATCAGCTAAATTTCTAGTCACATCACCTAACTTTCCAGACCCATTACCTAACTGTCGAGCCATATCACCTAACTTTCTAGCCACATCAGCTAACTTTCTAGACCCATTACCTAACTTTCTAGCCACATCACCTAACTTTCTAGCCACATCAGCTAACTTTCTAGTCACATCACCTAACTTTCTAGCCACAGCACCTATTTTTCTAGCCGAATCACCTAACTTTCTAGACCCATCACCTAACTTTCTAACCACATCACCTAACTTTCTAGACCCATCACCTAATTTTCTAGACCCATCACCTAACTTTTCAGACCCATTACCTAACTTTCTAGACCCATTACCTAACTTTCTAGACCTGTCACCTAACTTTCCAGACCCATTACCTAACTTTCTAGACCCATCACTTAACTTTCCAGACCCATTACCTAACTTTCTAGAACCATCACCTAACTTTCTAGACCCTTCATATATCTTACCCCAAGATCGGACAGATTGACAACTTTTTATATTTTTATATTTAAAGACACAATAATATTGATATCAACATAATTTTCCAACATCATCGATATATGATGTTTGCCTTCATTACGTCAGAGCCGTTCTTAGGATTTTGTTGGCCCTAGCCATGGAGCGTAGGTGGGGGCCCCGCAAGGGGGTTTCCGGGACGGAGCTCCCCCGGAGCTAAGGAGAAAAAACACCCACCACTGCGGCACCTCCACTCTGCCTTCATCAATGTTTCCTCTTTGCTCGCGTGTAACCACTAACCAAGTTTAATAATTCTCCCACTAGAGAAAATGTGTACTTCTGAAATATATGACTTGCAAGTTGTAGGCTAAAAAAAAAGAGCACCCGGTGGGGCCCCCATGGCAGTGGGGCGCTAGGCGATCCCCTAGTTTGCCTATGCCTAAGAACAGCTCTAATTATTGTTAACCTTAGTTATAGACATGGTTGCCAAACGGAAGTTTACTGAAAGTCCCAACTCATTGGACCTAAAATGATATTTACTTTTAAAAAATCCCATTATATCTTTATCCGTTTGAGGAGAAACTAAACTGGAGTTGTTTGCGCTTGGAACTTCTTCTTGATTGTCTTAAGCTTGTACCAACATGTCCTTGAGAAATGAAACAATGATAAGAATTTCACACAATAAAAAACGCTCCACAAACTACACGCGTCATGTATCATTATATTACGCAGGGAACATTTTGTTTTTTAGCTAAATAGCTTTAAGACATTTACAACGCAATGCGTCCGTAGACAAAAAAACGTTTGCCATACAAATGGAGAAAAGTTCAAATGTGTTCAGGGAAATTTTATAGATTGAGTTTGCAATGCTGGAAATATTGTTTCAAACTAAATGCATGTATCAATATTTTAAAGACGCGCTATTTGACGAACATGTTGTACCGCCTAATCAAATCTTGTGCACCAGACATGGCCTCAATGTTGATGTGAACCCAGATGTTGTACCGCTTAATCGAATCTTGTGAACCAAATATGAATCCAATGAGGATGAACTCCAGGGACATCGGCTGAACACTGACTTTTTTTTTCAAATGGATTTTCCGGTTATTGTTTGCAAGTGTGCTTCTCACCCCCTCTTTTTACACATACACACAAAACTGACCCCCCCCTCTCCAACCCCCAGCCCCTTTTCTTTCCCTTATGGCCACATCTAATTTATTTTATTTTAAAATACGAATTTTCAGGATATCAGCTAATCTGGTAACAAGTTTAAAGTTTCTATGAAGACTGAAAAAGGGAAAGAAAACCCTTAGTTCGGTCCCCATCCCAAGTGTTTAATGTGTATAGTATTATGTATCTTGGGGTATCAGCCTCAATAGTCTTACGTTTTGATAGTCTAGGGTGTCTCAGAGTTGATTGTATGCCTAGGTAAAGAATAATAATTTTCATTCCAAAAAGTACATTATTAAAAAGTAATAAAAAAACTAGTTGCAAAACAATCGTTCTTAAGACGAGTTTAAACGCAGTATCAGGTGATTTTGAATTTCTTAAGACGCAAATAAAGTATGTGCAGAAAATAATTTCAAAAATTAAAAAAAAAAAAATGAAAGATGTTTAAATTTCATCCAACACTTAATTGGAATCCTTTTGAGGCCTTACTACACTAAAGTATTTTTTTTTTTTTTTTTTTTTTGTGTTTACGTATTCATCCATAGATGTTCCATAGAACATTAACCATTTCCCGGTTTCCTTCATATTGATTACTCCCTAGAATTGTTAAGGAACGGTTCAATTTACACATATATAACGCTATATTTTATTTTCTAGTGTAGATGGATGGATAGGTCCGGGCATCTTTGCTCAGTGCTAAGTTAGTTTGTGATGTTCACATTTTTTAAACTATAATTAAACTTTGAGAAATATTGTGATTATTTCATGTGACTTCTTGTGTGATTATTTCATGTGACTTCTTGTGTGTTTATTTCATGTGACTTCTTGTGTGATTATTTCATGTGACCATGTGTGATTATTTCATGTGACTTCCTTCTTGTGTGATTATTGCATGTGACTTCTTAGGTGATTATTTCATGTGACTTCTTGTGTGATTATTTTCGAATACCATTAAAAAATATTTTAAATATAAAAATGTGTTCATTTTAAGGAGAAGTATGATTTATGTTTGATTGGATTCAATTGAATGTTGGTAGTATACTTTTATATATGCATTGATCTTTCACCAATTTTCCATGACGGTCTTTTCAGCATGTTGTATTACCTTTCACTAATTTTCTATGTCTGATTCTTTCAGCATGTTGTACTATGTTTCACCAATTTTCTATGTCTGATTTTTTCAGCATGTTGTATTACCTTTCACTAATTTTCTATGTCTGATTCTTTCAGCATGTTGTATTATGTTTCACCAATTTTCTATGTCTGATTCTTTCAGCATGTTGTATTACCTTTCACTAATTTTCTATGTCTGATTCTTTCAGCATGTTGTATTACGTTTCACTAATTTTCTATGTCTTATTCTTTCAGCATGTTGTATTACGTTTCACCAATTTTCTATGTCTGTTTATTATGTAATCCGGATTGCCAAAAAATGGTGAAAGTTAAATGAATGGGAAAATAATATAAGAAATAAGATTAAGACCTCATTGTGAGAAGCTGTACTTTATTAGCATAGTACTGATTAAATATACGTTGTTCAACGACCTTTCAATGACAAAACATACTTGAAACATTTCGACTCGGGTCTCCACCCCAATTATTCTAATATCGTTCAAGAAATCCACCGAGACATGAGTGTGCGACTTAACTCGGAATAAATGAGCCCGATGGGCCAGAAAATGGGTTATGCGTTGGATCCCATTCAGAACAACTGCTTGTCATTGGGGCGATCTTCAAAGATTTACGTTCCATATTTTGCTTTTTATTTCTATTTTAGCATCAAAGCCCACACTCTTGACCACCCCCCCCCCCACGTGATCACATGATTCTTGTTGACTAAACAATAGCTGGAGAATTTCGTCTCTTGTTGAATCATTGTCAGCTAATGGCACTTTTTTTTTTTTTAAACGATTGCATAATTATTTTAAAACCAAATTCCATCACGTAAACACCTATTTTTTTTTTTTTTTTTAAACGATTGCATAATTATATTAAATCCAGATTCCATCACGATAACAGCTTTTTTTTTTTTTTTTTTTGCCTGGGAAATGTCATCTGTTGCATTTTCATTGACAAAGACACTGTTACCTTTGACAGCACAATAACACCTTTTCCACGTGCCTGGAAAATGACACCTATTGTATTGGCTTTGAGAAAGGCAGTTTTCTATTTCACAGTGCAATCGCACACAATAAATGACATTTTTAAATCAATTTCAACTTTGTCATTGAATGTTGTCCACTTTACGACACATTAATCGTTGTGTTTTCTTCTTTCATTTAGTGTTGCATCCGCATCTTCTCGTAAATTCTGGACTACATATTTAATAGCCTTAGTGTTTCAAAGCCATCATATCCAAACGACTGTTCAGCCATACTATTCTGTGACACCATAAGTTAAAACGTGAATCCATAAAACACCAAATTCTGCTAGAAACGAATGGCTCTAGCCCTTTAACCAACGCCCTCACCCTCGATCCACCCATGAAACGCCAGCCCCCCCCCCTCCTCTCCCACTCTTCCCCTCACCCACCCGACTACCAACCCTACCATCAAGATGTTAAACCGTGGATTGGTGTCCCCCCAGATCGCCGTCTGTGGTAGCCCCTGTGTTAATCGCCGCAGCTAATCCCTATGTCAGTAGATATCAACCGACCGAGCCCTTCCAAGTGTAACAGGCACGAGGCGGGCAGACGTCAAAGGGTTAACCGGAAGGAGGGAAGACTCCAAAAAACAAGGCGGCCGCCGGCAGACAATTCCCGCGTGATGTAATGAAGGTGGACAGTAGTCATTCAGTGGACCGGAGAGCAAGATTTGAAACGTCACCCCCGCTTCCCCTCCTGCTGATGGTCTATCTGGACTTCCACGGTGGTAGCCGCCTACCGTGTCCCACCCGCCACCCACGCCTACGCCAATTCCCACTGTTAGACACGTTATTTCGAAACCGGAAGTCGTTGGTCGTTGGCATTTGGAAAAAAATGTCCAGGGAATGACGTCATAGTAAATAATGCGGAGGTAAATATCTTGTTGATCAAAAAAAGATCGATCAATAATTTAGAGAAACATTAAACTATGAAACTAGAACTTACAATTTAATGTGCTTTATTTGTAATTATAAGTTATGCGTCAGCAGTTGATCGTCCCAAATATCGTGTATCGATAATCTCCTATAAATATCAATCGAATTTTTTTACAATTTATGTCGGATTCTGTGCCCTCAACTTTGCAATCAGTAACAAGTTTGCTGAGATTTTGAGCAAAATCGTGGAAAAGAACGCAAGATTTCAGGGGGGATAACAAAGATTCATTGTTATTTTAAAAAATACGTGAATTAAAAATTATTTTTAATGTATTTTTATAAATGGTGTTGCAATTCAATTTTTCCTAAATATTTAAATAATGTAAAATCAGTTTAATTACACAGGGATTTAAATTACTATTTACAGCAGATCGGACCGAGGAAAGGAGAGAGCTAGTTCAACTAAAAATATTTCACAAATGTTAGAAACAGAAGATGCAAACAGATCATTTCAGTTCAACTGGAGCCGTGCTCGTTGATACAGATCAGCGGTTGACAACAGGGCATGGCTCAGAACGTAGTCAGGACGACATCAGATCTTATTTGCAAAAGGCGGTCTAGGTTCTAGACTTTCTAAGAACTAATTGAATTTTCTTGTCAATGTTCCTTAAAATGGTATTCGTTTAAATCGTTAATTGGGTAGAAGAGGACCGTAAGCTTATTTGAGCAAACATTGGGTTGAAAATAGGTCGTGGGTCATGAAACGAAGGGCGTGCACGTCAAACAACAAAAAATGGCAAATGAAAGAAAACTTAACCAAACTAACTTCATGGGTGGGATGTTGTTTCTTCTTGATAAACAATTTGAGAGGTGATCTTAAACAAAGAACTCAACTTTTTCAAGTGTTCGTACATACTAAACTACCAGTACAACTACAGGCGCGTGATTCATGACATACTAAACTACCAGGACAACTACAGGTGCGTGGTTCATGACATACTCAACTACCAGGACAACTACAGGTGCGTGGTTCATGACATACTAAACTACCAGGAAAACTACAGGTGCGTGGTTCATGACATACTAAACTACCAGAACAACTACAGGTGCGTGGTTCATGACATACTAAACTACCAGAACAACTACAGGCGCGTGGTTCATGACATACTAAACTACCAGAACAACTACAGGCGCGTGGTTCATGACATACTAAACTACCAGGACAACTACAGGTGCGTGGTTCATGACATACTAAACTACCAGGACAACTACAGGTGCGTGGTTCATGACATACTAAACTACCAGAACAACTACAGGTGCGTGGTTCATGACATACTAAACTACCAGAACAACTACAGGCGCGTGGTTCATGACATACTAAACTACCAGAACAACTACAGGTGCGTGGTTCATGACATACTAAACTACCAGAACAACTACAGGTGCGTGGTTCATGACATACTAAACTACCAGGACTACTACAAGTGCGTGGTTCATGACATACTAAAGTACCAGGACAACTACAGGTGCGTGGTTCATGACATACTAAACTACCAGAACAACTACAGGTGCGTGGTTCATGACATACTAAACTACCAGAACAACTACAGGCGCGTGGTTCATGACATACTAAACTACCAGGACAACTACAGGTGCGTGGTTCATGACATACTAAACTACCAGAACAACTACAGGCGCGTGGTTCATGACATACTAAACTACCAGGACAACTACAGGTGCGTGGTTCATGACATACTAAACTACCAGGACAACTACAGGTGCGTGGTTCATGACATACTAAACTACCAGAACAACTACAGGCGCGTGGTTCATGACATACTAAACTACCAGGACAACTACAGGTGCGTGGTTCATGACATACTAAACTACCAGGACAACTACAGGTGCGTGGTTCATGACATACTAAACTACCAGGACAACTACAGGTGCGTGGTTCATGACATACTAAACTACCAGGACAACTACAGGTGCGTGGTTCATGACATACTAAACTACCAGGACAACTACAGGTGCGTGGTTCATGACATACTAAACTACCAGGACAACTACAGGTGCGTGGTTCATGACATACTAAACTACCAGGACAACTACAGGTGCGTGGTTCATGACATACTAAACTACCAGGACAACTACAGGTGCGTGGTTCATGACATACTAAACTACCAGGACAACTACAGGTGCGTGGTTCATGACATACTAAACTACCAGGACAACTACAGGTGCGTGGTTCATGACATACTAAACTACCAGGACAACTACAGGTGCGTGGTTCATGACATACTAAACTACCAGGACAACTACAGGTGCGTGGTTCATGACATACTAAACTACCAGGACAACTACAGGTGCGTGGTTCATGACATACTAAACTACCAGGACAACTACAGGTGCGTGGTTCATGACATACTAAACTACCAGAACAACTACAGGTGCGTGGTTCATGACATACTAAACTACCAGGACAACTACAGGTGCGTGGTTCATGACATACTAAACTACCAGGACAACTACAGGTGCGTGGTTCATGACATACTAAACTACCAGGACAACTACAGGTGCGTGGTTCATGACATACTAAACTACCAGGACAACTACAGGTGCGTGGTTCATGACATACTAAACTACCAGAACAACTACAGGTGCGTGGTTCATGACATACTAAACTACCAGAACAACTACAGGCGCGTGGTTCATGACATACTAAACTACCAGAACAACTACAGGCGCGTGATTCATGACATACTAAACTACCAGGACAACTACAGGTGCGTGGTTCATGAAATAGTAAATTACCAGAACAACTACAGGTGCGTGGTTCATGACATACTAAACTACCAGGACAACTACAGGTGCGTGGTTCATGACATACTAAACTACCAGAACAACTACAGGCGCGTGGTTCATGACATACTAAAAACTGATCTCTGTAAATACTTAGTCCCTCGTTACACTCTGTTGTGTTATTAAGAAAAAAACTGCACTTTATAAAGATATAAAGTCCTTCTTCATATCCTGTCCTGTTAATTATGTAAAAAATGCTTTTATAAATTAAAAAATAATTTATTTTAAAATCTTTGTGTCCTTAAGAAATATAGGGTGGAAGGGGGTTTTAAGGCCCACGTAGAGCTATGCTGATCTATCGGGCCACTATAAGAATCATCAATGAGACAGTCGTAAGAGTCATCAATGGGACAATAGTAAGAATAATCTATGGGCCTGTCTTAAGAGCCATATATGGGACTGTCGTAAGAGTCATAATGAGACAGTCGTAAGAGTCGTCAATGGAACTATTGTAAGAGTCATCTATGAGACAGTTGTAAGAGTATCTATGATACAGTCGTAAGAGTCATTAATGGGACTGTCGTAAGAGTCATCTATGGGGCTGTCGTAAGAGTCATCTATGGGGCTGTCGTAAGAGTCATCTATGGGCCTGTCATAAGAGACATATATGATACTGTCGTAAGTCATCTATTTGGGGGGGGGGGGCAATTCCCGAGAAAGAAAACAAAAGGCTAGACGATAAGTTCAGGGCATGCACGGCTTCATGGCAACCTTATAGATTCTCTCTTTGATTAGTTGGAAAACATTTTTCATCATCGTAAGAGTCATCTATGGGCCTGTCATAAGAGACATATATGATACTGTCGTAAGTCATCTATTTGGGGGGGGGGGGGCAATTCCCGAGAAAGAAAACAAAAGGCTAGACGATAAGTTCAGGGCATGCACGGCTTCATGGCAACCTTATAGATTCTCTCTTTGATTAGTTGGAAAACATTTTTCATCACTGATAACTCTATATAATGAGAACATTAACTTGTTAACTTGTTAACATAACTTGTGCACTAGATACTTACGGATAACTTGTGCACTAAGATACTTACTGATGACTTATTCACTGGATACCTATGGATGACTTGTGCACTAGATACTTACTGATGATTAATTCAATGGATACTTATGGGTGACTTGTGCACTATATACTTACTGATGACTTATTCACTGGATATTTACGGATGGCTTGTGCACTAGATACTTACTGATGACTTTTTCACTGGATACTTAGGGATGACTTGCGCACTACATACGTACCTTTGACTCCTTCACTAGATACTTACGGAAGACCTCTCGACAGGATATTTACGGATGACTATGACTTTGCCATCTACTAGCATGGCAGCCTTAACAATTACACAATTAATTGATAGCTCCTTGACAACTGTTAAATCCTTCCGCCAAAACGTATGCCAATAAGATGTGATGTCTTCAGCAACAGGCTCTATGTATATACTTTTCCAGTAAGTCTTTGTTGGTGATGGTGTTTGGACATTTGATGTTCAGGATCTTTCTAAGGCAAGTGTTTATGAAGGTCTATACTTTCTGCGTGACGCTCGCTGTTGTTCTCTAAGTTTCTTGTGTCCCTCTGGTTGTGGAAAAAGTTCGTGTATTTTTAAAATTTGATTGATGGAAGAGTCAGCCATGTTATTGTCCGGTTCTTGATAAAAATATATATATTGCGTGCTGTAGGAAGGTAATAATAAATTGAGATCTTTCACTATTGGCACACTTATTTTGTTCCAACAGATCTTGTCTGATGAGATTTTTAACTATTTGAACTGTTATTTTAGTCACGCAGCTCTTGTCCATCGATATCTTTCAACACTGGTACACTTATTTTGTTCAAACTATAGGCATACTTACTTTGTTCAAACAGAACTTGTCTTATGATATCTTTCATTCGTCTAAACATAATGCTAAGCCTTTAAAAAACTTTAAAATTCCCGAAGGTGTCTGGTATACCCTAGTGCTATTCTTATCCTGCAGGTATACCCTAGTCCTAACCTTATCCTGCATAAATTCAATCCCTCTATCCCTGCTCTACCCTAGTCATATCCTTATGTTGCAGAGACTCCATCCCTATCATTGCTATCCGCTAGTCTTATCCTTTTCCTGCAGAGATTCCAACCCTCTATACCTGCTTTACCCTAGTTATATTCTTTCCTGTAGAGATTCCATTCCTCTATCCCTGCTATACCTTAGTTGGAAAATTCATTGGTCAAAAGAGCCGAAAAATCAGCAGCAGGACGATTAAAAAAAATTGAGAGCCACATTTCTTTTCAAGCACATGCAAAGAACCATGTTTTTCGGAGTCAAAACCTATTTATGGTGGCTTGCCAAGCCGCACTCAGGTCGTTAAAGAGCCGCATGCTGCTCATGAGCCGCGATTTTCCGACCACTGCCCTAGTCATATCCTTATCCTGCAGAGATTACATCACTCTGTCCCTGCTGTACACTTTTACTCTCCTTATCCTACATAGATTCCAATCACTCTATCCCAAATACTCTTACCATGGAGACTTTGACAAAATAATGAAGACATTTGAGAGAGGGGTTTTGAAATCTTGGAACAAAAATATTGACAGTTTTGACAACTGTTACGCACTGGCTTCTAATATGAGAAATTAATCTCCTATTTTAATTGTATTGGCTCGTTGTAAATAGTACCTAACAAAGGACGATGCCATAGAGTCAAAATATTAAAGATAAGACACCCAAAACAGTTGCCAGTTACAATTAATAAGATTTATTATGTCTTAGGATAATAACAAAATAAAAGAAAATATAATGACAATCTTCAACTTACTGTAGGGTAGATCTTGTACCGTTACACAGTTAATACGGTTAGAATAATTTGAAAATGAATAATGATGAATGCGAAATGAACACATATAAGTATGAGCACACAAATACATAAAGAATAATACACGTCTCGTAAAAATAATAAAACCTATCTGATTCTCCTTTCTTTTTCCTAGCCTGTCAATCCTTTATGTAGGTGGGTCTACTGACGCCTGAGCCCAGTCTTCGAGAAGCTACAAAGCATTTCTAGAACAATCACAATCATTCTACAAAATACTATTTGGAACAGATTAATTATTTTTAGTGGCTGTCGGCATCAACATGACAGATCAAAAGATTAACCCATACCCATCTGTGAACACAGAGTGCACGCACAAGAAATATTATGTAAACAAGCTCTATATAACAACAACTATTTCAATTTTTTTATATGAAAGAGTCGTAAGATAGAAAATTTGACGAAACAAATGGGACAGGACAAATTTGACAGGACAAATATGACAGGACAAATTTGACAGGACCAATGTGACAGGACCAATGTGACAGGAAAAATGTGACAGAACAATTGTGACAGGTCAAATGTGACAGGACAAATGTGACAGGAAAAATGTCACAGGACATGTGTGACAGAACAAATGTCACAGAACAAATGTCACAGAACAAATGTCACAGAACAAATGTCACAGAACAAGTGTCATAGAACAAATGTCACAGAACAAATTTCACAGAATAAATGTCACAGAACAAATGTCACAGAGCAAATGTCACAGAACAAATGTCACAGAACAAATAGTCAATTTTGTTGACCCGAGACAAAGCTACAGATTTAAGTGGATGCTTATCGACAAAAGCGACAGGATTTGTAATTTCTTTTAAAAAAAGAAACTACTATCAGACCTGTTGACCCCTGGGTTTGTGTCAGACCTGTTGACCCCTGGGTTAGTGTCAGAGTATTTTTCAGCTCTCAAAAATGTAGTTTCAAGCTCCAAAGAGTTGCTATGTCCATGAGCGGGGTGGGGGGGGTGCAATCAAAATACACGTTGTGTCAGGCAGTCCACTCAACTGCTTATATCAGTTAACACAAATAAATATGCAGGACATAGTCCTCTCATTTGTTTTTTGTTAAGGATGAAAAAAAGGTCTTAGGCAAGCACAAAAGGCACTGACTGCACAGAGTTGCTGGACTGATAGGCATATCTGAGCTAAAAGTCATGACCATTCCAGCACAGCAGATATTTTGTTCTTTTCTCTTGGTAACATTCAGACAAGAGTGAAATTGTAAAATTAGAAACTAAAGTGAAACTAAACAAAAGTAACCACTATCGGTTTATACACGTATATGCATGGGCGCCCGCAGGTAGGGTCAGGGGGGGGGGGATTAATCAATTTTTTTGCTCTTCCCCCTAGAAATTTTTCTGCGGGCGCCCATACGTACATATATATTTATTAAATTTCATAGCAATAGCGCAAATTTTTAATCACTGTAATTAAATAGATTTTAAGACTTTTTGCCTTGATTTTTCAAAGTCCTGGAAATGTATGGCAAGGTGTCTGGTCTCCGTGGGATTCTAGAATGAAAATGAGAATCATTTGAGAATGAGACAGCAGACAGATGTGGAAATTGAGAATGACACAGCCAACATGGCAGATGTTGATTTGAGAATTAGACAGCAAAAAGATGTGGCTTTGAGAAGGACACAGCCAACAGATGTGGATTTGTGAACGGCACAAAAACAGATGTGAATTCGAGAACGAGACAGCAAACAGGTGTATATTCCAGAATGAGACTGCGAACAGGTGTAGATTCGAGAACGAGACAGCGAACAGGTGTAGATTCGAGAATGAGACAGCAAACAGATGTAGATTCGAGAATGAGACAGCGGACAGATGTATATTCGAGAATGAGACAGCGAACAGGTGTAGATTCGAGAATGAGACAGCAAACAGGTGTAGATTCGAGAATGAGACAGCGAACAGGTGTAGATTCGAGAATGAGACAGCGAACAGGTGTAGATTCGAGAATGAGACAGCGAACAGGTGTAGATTCGAGAATGAGACAGTGAACAGGTGTAGATTCGAGAATGAGACAGCGAACAGGTGTATATTCGAGAATGAGACAGCGAACATGTGTAGATTCGAGAATGAGACAGCGAACAGGTGTAGATTCAAGAATGAGACAGCGAACAGGTGTAGATTCGAGAATGAGACAGCGAACAGGTGTAGAGTCGAGAATGAGACAGCGAACAGATGTTGATTTGAGAATGAGACAGCGAACAGGTGTTGATTTGAGAATGAGACAGCGAACAGGTGTAGATTCGAGAATGAGACATCAAACAGGTGTTGATTTGAGGAGCATCCACCTTACCGCTTACGCTGTTGCGGCCGTCACAATCCTATGACGACATTCTACGCCTGGCTACTGCGCAGTTTGAAGCCAAACATTACACAAGATAAATTTCTCACTCGTTACCTCTCTTCTATGCAACACAATTTCACAATTGCTGTCTATAAAGCACATATTGTTGTCTAAAAAGCACATATTTTTGTCTATAAAGCACATATTGATGTCTATAAAGCACATATTGTTGTCTATAAAGCACACATTGTTGTCAATAAAGTACATATTGTTGTCTATACAGCACATACTGTTGTCTATAAAGAATATATTGTGGTCTATAAAGCACATATTGTTGTCTATAAAGCGCATATTATTGTCTATAAAAAACATACTGATGGCTATAAAGCACATACATAACTTTGAAATTTATAAAATAATAATTTTTTTTTGCTGTTATCTGTCCGTCACAATATGAGGATGGAGTGGGCTTCGCAGCATGAAATCCACATTGCCTGGGATTATTCTTCAAGGGTTTTAAGCTGGTTCCCACAAGTCAGACTGTAGCATGAACTTCAGTTCCCTTGCACGTGGAGGAAGTTAGTTTTAAATATCCAGAAAGATAAACATTTGTCAATATTCGTACCAATAGCTTGTAACAATAACTTGTAACAATAGCTTGTAACAATAACTTGTAACAATAGCTTGTAACAATAACTTGTAACAATAGCTTGTAACAATAACTTGTAACAATAACTTGTAACAATAACTTGTAACAATAGCTTGTAACAATAACTTGTAACAATAGCTTGTAACAATAACTTGTAACAATAGCTTGTAACAATAACTTGTAACAATAGCTTGTAACAATAACTTGTACCAATAGCTTGTAACAATAACTTGTAACAATAGCTTGTAACAATAACTTGTAACAATAACTTGTAACAATAGCTTGTAACAATAACTTGTAACAATAGCTTGTAACAATAACTTGTAACAATAGCTTGTAACAATAACTTGTAACAATAGCTTGTAACAATAACTTGTAACAACTTGTAACAATAACTTGTAACAATAGCTTGTAACAATAACTTGTAACAATAGCTTGTAACAATAACTTGTAACAATAGCTTGTAACAATAACTTGTAACAATAGCTTGTAACAATAACTTGTAACAATAGCTTGTAACAATAGTTTGTAACAATAGCTTGTAACAATAGCTTGTAACAATAGCTTGTAACAATAACTTGTAACAATAGCTTGTAACAATAGCTTGTAACAATAACTTGCAACAATAGCTTGTAACAATAACTTGTAACAATAGCTTGTAACAATAACTTGTAACAATAGCTTGTAACAATAACTTGTTCAATGAAAGATTTAGGACTTTAAAACACAAATAAATGCGAAAAACAAATTACACGGTTAAAGCCTAAAAATTCAATAAATAAAAAAAAAATTAAATCCTTTAATAAAACGCTCCTCTCTGTGGCATCTTCCATACATGTAAGACATTACTTAAAATCGTAAGACCCGCTGACGCACGTCCATAAGTTACCGCAGTGCCCACTTCTAAAAGTAAAGAACCACTGATGTACGTCACACGCCAAAAGTCTATTTAACGTAACAGCCTGTATGTCTTCAGGACAAGGCGAGAATCTTGTGGGTCTTACGTCATTCAATAAATAAATGTCGCTTAGAATTAGTTGCCATTCCACCGTTGCAATGCTACGTAGGTTTGGAACGAGGGGGGGGCTGAGAGGGGGGGCGGAGGCTTCAGGGAGGGGAGGGGACTAAATCTCAGTCTGGAAGTCCTACAACGGAACTTGTTATAATTGAACCTTGTGTGTTACGCTGATCGATGAAATATTTCTAATGGGGTTTGTTCCATCCCCCCCAACACCGTACAAGAAGCTATACGTAATGATACTCGATGAGTTAAGCCATGGTAGATGATATAGTCTCTTTGTCACGAACCGAATTCTAATCATGAGAACAAGAAATTAAACAGTCAGACGTCAGACGTCAGACGTCAGCTGGCTACGGTTGTTTTCTTTCAGATTTGGTTTTGTTTTATTCCTTTCGTGACACTAAACCGTACTCAAAATTTAGTTGAATCCAGCGATAGCTTTGCAGCATCACACTATACCACGAACAGTACTCAAAATTTAATTTAGAATCCAGCGACAGTTTTGTAGCACCACACTAATCCATAAACAGTACTAAAAAATTAGTTTAGAATCATGCGACAGTTTAGAATCACCACACTATTCCATGAAAAGTATTGAACAATAAGATTAGAATCCAGCGACAGTTTAGAATCACCACACTCTTCCATAAACAGTACTGAAAAATTAGTTTAGAATCCAGCGACAGTTTAGAATCACAACACTATTCCATGAACAGTGCACAAAAATAAGTTTAGAATCCAGCGACAGTTTAGAATCACAACACTATTCCATGAACAGTGCACAAAAATAAGTTTAGAATCCAGCGACAGTTTAGAATCACAACACTATTCCATGAACAGTGCACAAAAATAAGTTTAGAATCCAGCGACAGTTTAGAATCACAACACTATTCCATGAACAGTGCACAAAAATAAGTTTAGAATCCAGCGACAGTTTAGAATCACAACACTATTCCATGAACAGTGCACACAAATAAGTTTAGAATCCAGAGACAGTTCAGAATCACCACATTCTTCCATGAACAGTACTCAAAAATTAGCTTAGAATCCAGCGACAGTTTAGAATCACCACACTATTCCATGATTTAGTAATCTAGGGCCAACTGTGCTGTGATCTGTGAGAAACAAAGAATAACATTTGTGTGATTCTAATGTAATCAAGTGGGCGTGATTTGGGGGGTGGGGGTAGCATCTTATATTTACGTAATATACAAAGTTTGTTAACCAAAATATGTTCATTTTATTTATTTTATTTATTTTTATGTTAAGTAACTTGTTTTTAAAGTTTTTAAAGGTCTTATTGATTTAGGCATCATACAATCTGTTGTTGCAACTGATTAGTTATGACTGTGCCGTCTGCTTTTATAAGCATATTAAACCAGGCTGAGAACCTCTGACAGTCTAAACAAGTCTAGTTTGTAAAGCATACACCTATATGACGTACATCTGTCACGTTTGGATGATAAAATGGCACTCAACATCCGCCCCACCCCACCTCCGTCTTGTACCCCCTCCTCAACCCCCCTCCCCCGACGGTTTCGCCCCTGGTGGTTGTCTCAAAACTGAGAACGCTCCGATTTGTGTTAGTCAAACAATTTAATAAGACGGTTGTCAAACGGAAATGAATTGAACTGACAAAACTCTCACCTCGGCACATCCGTTTTCGGTTAGTCCCACGTGACCAGGCCGCCATTTTGTTATGTTGTTTATTTTGTACTTTTAATGGAGGCGACAGTGTGTAGACGATGTCTGGCGTCTAATTCAAATGCACATCAGAGCAGAAACTCAACGAGAAGTGCTATGTCAAAATGACGCCATGAGTGTGTTGTAAACAACCCGTCTACCAACCGATTTTTCTAACTCGGTCAAATAAATTACCCATTTTAATGCAAAGGTAGTTAACCTCCCCAATTCCGATGTCTTCTTTAAAAAAGCTCCAAACCCTTTATTGATTATTTCCCTTTCTGATATCCCTTCCACAAAATCGTCATCAATCTTTTTCTTCTTAATGCTAGAGCAACAAAAATGTTTATTTATTTAAACTTAATGAGACTGGACATTTTAATACAAAACACAATTTTAATAGAATTTCTCAAAGGTAGTCTAATTTTAAAAATAAAAAAAATTAACTTAAAGACAACAAACATGTAGGCATTGTTTGGCTTGAAATACTTGGTTGATTTGCTTTTATTATTGAATGACTTAAATACTTGTTAAAGTTTAAATAATTTAATTAAAATAATAACTCACGTCTGCTCCAGTGTATGGATCACGACATCGACATCCAGCAGTGGATCGGGTGTAGGTCCATTTTTCTACCCGTGTCTCAGTCACCTTTGAGCCGAGAAAGAAAACATTAACCGAAGCAGTGTCTTTGCTACTACGGCTTAATCCATAATCAATACAATTTTTACCCAGTCTTTTGTAAATGTTGACATCCACCATCACCCTACTCCCTGTTGTATAAGCCATGATCATATATTATTCTTGTTATTGACTGGGGAATTTGTTCCCGATGCTTTAGATCAAAGGGATCTTAACAAGGGGGTGCCAACACTCAGCCAGCACCCCGGAGGGTGCAGAAGGCAGTGTCCAGGGGTGCGGTAACACTCAAGTATTTTTTTCAATTTTTATTAGTATTTTTATCGGGGGGGGGGGCGGGTCGGGAACTATGATTTGAAATCAAGATGAGGGGTCTGAAATTGTTCGACCCAGCAAAAAAGGTTAAAAACTCCTTAAATATTTTTGTAACGGTTTAGCTGTATCTTTGTTGTTTCTTTCTACATATACAATGCATTTCATTATTTAAAAAAAAAATAATAATAATTGCTCTAAATTATTGATTCTCAACCTTCCTAATGCCGCGACCCTTTAATACAATTCCTCATGTTCTGGTCACCCTCCCCCCCAACCATACAATTATTTTCGTTGCGACTTCATAAATATGTGTTTTCCGATGGTCATTAGACGACCTCTGTTAGGGGTCATTCGATCCCCAAAAGGGGTCGCAACCCACAGGTTGAGGACCACTGCTCTAAAAAAAATGTACACTTTACGAAGTGTATCCTTAAATCCCAGTGTCAAGTCTCTGTCAACATGTTCCTGTCTTTCTGGTTCACATGTGTCTATTTTAAGACGGTTACATCCATTCCCCCTTCCCCCCCCACCAAAACCACACTCCTCAATTTTTCTTAAGTACATCCGTGTGCTTGAGGTAATCAGGATCCCTTCAAACAGTGTGTGTGTTTGTTTAAAGTAAAGAAAAAAATAATTTGGCCTGCTAAAAATGACCAAAAGAAAACTTAAAGACCCCCCCCACCCACCGCCTCATTAACGCCCGTTAATTTAGACAACGGACCATTTCACGTACGACTGGATCTTAAATAATTCAGGAGATACAGGATTTTTTAAAAAAAAGTGATCCAGGTAAGCTGCGTGGAGTAATGGTGAGATTAACAGTGTCTCCACCACGCAAAGCACGCTAACACTAACCGTTTTACATTTTTTTTTTTTTTACGGTACTAAAAACAATTATCAGTATTATTATTTATCTTTAATTTAATCGGAAATTCCCAATAAAAGATAATAATTTCAGACAATTTGAAATAAATTAAATGATTCATGGAAATAGTTTACATACATATCAAAATGTGATGTAATCTTTTTCAAGCGAAGCACAAAAGTAAAGATTAAAGTCACTTGTATATATAACTACTAGTAACATGCTTGGCAATGGACAGATTGTACTAGGATAGGCTGTTCGAGTACATAGCGTAGACGTATATATTGTATAGAGACACTATTTAATGTATGGGGTTAGATGGTATGGGGACATATTGTCTGGGGACAGATTATATAGGGACACATCTTCTGCGGATGAATGGTATGGGGAACATAATGCCTGGGCACCTAATGTATGGGGACATATTGTCTAGAGACAGATGGTATGGTGAAATATTGTCTGGGGACAGATTGTATACGGACACATCGTCTGCGGATGAATGGTATTGGGAACTTAATGCCTGGGCACATTTTGTAGGAGGACAGATTGTCTGGAGATAGAGTGTATGGTGACATATTGTCTGGGGACAGATTGTATGGTGACATTGTGTGGGGTCAGATTGTATGGGGAAATATTGTATGGGGAAACATTGTATGGTTACAGAATGTATGGGGACATATTATCTTGGGACATATTATCTGGGGACATATTGTACGAGGGGACGAAATCATACAACTGACACTGACTGAATTTTTGTAGAGGAATAGTCAATTAAATATAAAGAGATAAAATTAATTTGTATGTATCTTGTATCAAGTTTATAAATTAGAAAATGACATTTATGTAATGAGAGCACAGTGTGATAAGGGAGGCAAGCGGCCAAATGCGGTTACAAAGTTTTATTTATTCGGTTATGCTACGTGTTGCCAGGGAAGAGAAGAAAATCAGAGAATGTCTGAAATGAATGGATCTTTTTAATCATATTAAGAATAAGCACCTTTTAGTTTAAATTTAATTTTTTAAAATTATTTTTATTTTATTTTTTCTGTTTACTGGTTGTTGTTTTTTAACTAAAGGGGGGTAACTTGAAAAAAATCTGTTTCCTTTAATGAGTGTTGTTTTCTGTAGCATCTCCTGAAATATGAAGTGTTTAGGAAAAATATGTATTCCAATGAGTGAAAGCTTCAACTCCGATGTTTGTAGTTGTTTGTTGTTGTTGACAATCAAGAATCTGTTTAAAAATCTTATGTTATCAAATGTCAAGAAAGTGGATGCTTTGGACCTATTGTCCACACAGACATCAAGAGAGGATCCAGCAGACAGACATCTATAGAAACGTAGCTTGCAGAAAGAAATTTATAGATACGACGCGTGCGGGCAGGCTTCCAAATAAATCACTTTAACAGACAGACAAATATAGAAACGTTGCATGGAGACAGACATCTATAGAAAAGGGGTGCGGAGATCTTTTATTTTTGTAGGGGATGGGGACTTCTGTCCCTCACAATGTGGCGAGGTGTAGACTTCGTAGCTGGTGAATCCAAGGGAGCACCGTGTGTAGTTGATACAGCTTTGCACTAGTAGCTTCGCAGAAGTTGCCAGTTTCATACCACTTAAGGGACACCATCTCCAGGTTTGAATTCAGAATTGTCCCTTCTCTTAGATGAATTGCCCTCTAATGTTAACGAGTCCCATCTCTTAGATGAGTTGCCCCCTAATGTTAACGAGTCCCATCTCTTAGATGAGTTGCCCCCTAATGTTGACGAGTCCCATCTCTTAGATGAGTTGCCCCCTAATGTTAACGGGTCCCATCTAACCGGGGTGCTGGTGAAGTTCTTGTTCTTGCCTCGGATAGAACTCCAGTCTACAAGCTTGATTTTAGACCACTCGGCCACTCAGCACCAAGGGATCAATGGCATGACATAATATGGGTTCTGTGATAGAGAAGAAATCTTAAGCACATTACTTATTCTGGTTCAAAGCTAAATAAGGGAATGTTGTAGTGAAAGGGGTGTTATATAGAAAGGGATACTTTATTGAATTGGATGTTGTATAGAGGGGCGTTGGTATTGAATGGGAGTTTGTTGTTTCAACTGGTTTGTGGGAAACAATAACTCTAATTATTTTGCTAAAATTATTTTACATTGATTATTTCCCCTGTGGACCATCTCAAGTTCATTTGCTATAGTCAAAATCACTGTGAACCATCTCAATTACATTTGCTGTAGTCACAATCCCCTCTGTGGACCATCTCAAGTACATTTGCTGTAGTCACAATCCCCTCTGTGGACCATCTCAAGTACATTTGCTATAGTCACAATCACCGTGGACCATCTCAAGTACATTTGCTTTGTTAGGTACTATCATCATCATGGAGAAAATAATCTCTAATTTAAGTGTATTGGCTCGTTCTAAAACAATACACAACAAAAGACGATACCATATGTTTAAAACAATAACACAATATACGATACTCAAACCATGGCTAATTACAATTAATAAGTTTTATTTAATAGTTTACAATGTATTAAGTTAACAATGAATTACAGAATCAAAAAGAAATATAATTAAATCTATTGACTTACAGTACACTGTTTGGCTTGTACCGGTACAATGTTGAAAAAAAACAGGATGTGCAAAAAGGGGTTCAATGGGGAAAAAAAATCTACACACACACACAGTAAACAAAGCTCTCTAGCAAAGATAGCACACGTTCAAAAACTCTCGTCTGTCGTCTGGTCCTGACATTCAATCGCTCAGCATATATATACCCTGTTTCTTAGATGCTTCCGACAAAGAATTGTAATCGTCTCTCAAACCTTCTACATAATTCTACAAAGTTCCAAGAATAAACAGACTATTGATTGTAGTTAATTGTTATCGAGGTCAAAGGGAGACTATATTAGTAAGTCACGCCTTATTAATAACGCAGGCGAACTGGGGGTCAGCTTAAGTCCATTCACCAGAAAAGATGAATGAAAGTAAGATGGGACGCAAATATTTAATAGACTTATAGTCACAACCACCACACGTTTGTTCAACTTTAAAAATCATTTTTAGGAATGTTAATATATCTATGTATATATATATTGTTGTTGACTGGCTGATGATGCTGAGTAGCCAAAGTTATATGCTTGTATGTTTGTTAGTGTGTGTGTGTGCGTTAGTGTCTGTGTGTTTTGTGTGTGTATGTGTTTGTTAGTGCGGGTGTGTTTGTTAATGGTTCTGTGTGTTTGCTAGTGCGTGTGTGTGTTTGCTAGTGTGTGTGATTATGTGTGAGTGTGTGTGTTTAAAACCGGTTACCGGTGTTAGGAGTCAGTTTTTAAGCCATTGGTTTTGGCAATGCATTCCCCAACGGTTCCAACTTAAAAGGTGAGTTTTTCATATCTTATAACTTAGCAGCAATTGAAATCTATTTTAGAGCAATCAAAGCAACTCACATGTCCACAAAGTTTGGTACCAGCACTTGACCTATTCTATAATAATAATAATAATAAGACGCCTTATATAGCGCGGTACACCAGCCTAGGGCTGGGCTCACCGCGCAGTACATACAAATTTTATCAAAAGAGACATAATCATGACATTAAAATAAAATACATTTATGAAAAAAGAACAGCAGTGTATATTCACCCACCCCACCACACAACTTTTACAAGACAAACCATGGACGGCAGCCAGCAAGATCATTTATCGGTCAGAGGAGGGGAATCAGTCAGGGTAGTATAATTTAAAAAGATATGTTTTTAGTGCAGTTTTGAAGGCCTGGGTGGTTGGTATATTGCGTATGTTTAGTGGCAAAGAATTCCATTGTTTGGGGGCGCAGAAAGAGAAAGATCGTTCACCATACGTTTTAGTGTGTGTCTTGGGAACGGACAGAATGCGCGTGTCTGCAGAGGAGCGAAGCTGTGGAAGGGGTGAACAGACAGAAAGAAGTTCGGTTAGATATGAAGGGGAGGAATCCAAGAAAAAGTTGTGACAGAGAACAGACAATATTGCAGTTCCTGGTGTGCAGTTTTATGCTTTAGGTTTGATTTAGTTTTCACGACTGTGTTTAGTCTTTGTTGCCAAGGGCCTAATCCTAACATTTTTGACCATATTGGTAGATCAGGCTTTGTGGCGTAGTGGTAGGTCAGACCTAGCCCTCACCTTTGTAGGTTAGTGGTAGGTCAGGCCTAGTCCTAACCTTTGTGGCATAGTGGTAGGTCAGACCTAGTCCTACCCTTTGTGGCGTACTGGTAGGTCAGGCTTAGTCCTACCCTTTGTGCGGTGGTGGTAGGTCAGGCTTTGCCCTAGTGTTTTTGGCATAGAGTTAGGTCAGACCCCAAACTGCCCTTTCTGGTGTAGGGGCAGGTCAGACCTAACACAACCCTTAGTGGCGTATTCTTAGGCGTAGCTAGACATGGTGTCACCTGGTGTGGTAAACTCGTGGTGTCAATCCTGTCCCCACGACTTCCACAATGGATTTCATCTTGTAATGAGTTCACATTGTGACAATGACAAAAATAAATTAATTGAAGGTCAGGGGGTTAAAGTATTTAAGAACTGTAACATGAACTTAGAATCGCCGATTGGTGTCAATGGGAAGCTTGATTTCTCAGAATTTAGAATAATATAGCTTCCTTTCACTTACGAAATTCACCGAACTGTTAAATCGACGTTGAATCATGGTTAAAACGCTGTTTATCTGACCTAGTTACAGGATCACTTCATTTCCGACGCATCAGCCTTCAATTTTAAAGATACCACGCGTTTGGATTGGTTATAGGTGTGGCGTCATATACGTGTGGCGTCAAATACGTGTGGCGTCATATACGTGTGGCGTCATATACGTGTGGCGTCATATACGTGTGGCGTCATATACGTGTGGCGTCATATACGTGTGGCGTCATATACGTGTGGCGTCATATACGTGTGGCGTCATATACGTGTGATCGGTTATCCTTTTATGAAATTGGGTTAGACCGAGCAGGGTATACCCTGTTAACATACATTTATTCAATTTTGTGCCACTACCTGAGATAGAGTCACCCGGTTCAGTCCGCACTCCCCAATCCCACTAGCTACGCCCCAGGTCTTAGGTCAGATTAACTATCGTGAAGAATCGATATTTAAGTATTTATAAGGGACTCGCCTTCGTTCATGTTTAAGTGGATTAAGAAGGGAAAAAAAATGGTTAAAGTATAACGATATAGTTAATCTTTAGGACACAATACAAATTTGCGACTTTTAAGCTGCATGCTTTCATGAGTATGGAAGAAAAAAAATTATGAGCTTGGTTTTTTTTTTTTATATTTCTTTCTTCTGGCTTAACGCCAGAGGTTTAGAGTAAGTTTCCTGTATGTTTACATATTCAACGCAACACATAAGTATTAAATAAGTGAAATAAATGAAGGTGAAAATATCGGTTGGCTCACGTATTGGTATTTCAGACCTAGCACAGCCATTTGTGTCGTAGTAGTAGGTCAGACCTAGTACATCCCTTCTAGTCGTAGTGGTAGGTCAGACCTAGAACTGCCATTTCTTTCGTAGTGATAGGTCAGACCTAGCACTGCCATTTGTGTCGTAGTAGTAGGTCAGACCTAGTACATCCCTTCTAGTCGTAGTGGTAGGTCAGACCTAGCACTGCCATTTGTGTGGGAGCAAAGATCAGACCTAACACTGCCATTTGTGTCGTTGTAGAAGGTCAGACCTAGCCCCGCCATTTGTGTCGCAGGTTAGGTCAAACCTAGCACCACCATTTCCGTCGTAGTGGTAGGTCAGACCTAGCACAGTCGCTTGTGTGGTACTGGTAGGTCAGTACTAGCACAGCCATCTGTGTCGTACTGGTAGGTCAGGCCTGGCCTCGCCATTTGTGTCGTAGTGGTAGGTCAGACCTAGCACTGCTATTTGTGTCGTAGTGTTAGGTCAGACCTAGCACTGCCATTTGTGTCATATTGGTAGTTCAGGCCTGGCCTCGCCATTTGTGTAGTAGTGGTAGGTCAGACCTAACACTGCCATTTGTGTCGTAGTACTAAGTCAGACTAAGCACTGCTATGTGTGTCGTAGTGTTAGGTCAGACCTAGCACTGCCATTTATGTCGTAGGGGTAGGTCAGACCTAACACTGCTATTTGTGTCGTAGGGGTAGGTCAGACCTACAACCACCATTTGTGTTGTATGCATCGCTTTTCACCGTCAACCTAAAAGATACACTATATTATTGTCTCTTTCTTTAAGTAATCAATATCTCTGATGTTGACCGTATTTCTTAAGTGTTCGGCCCCAATTTTAAAGTTGGATAGAATTTAAAAACGTATAATTTTTTCGAAGTTTCCCATCTGGACCCTCAGAGCAAGTGGATCAGCCAAATTTATGGTAATTAGCTCCGTGCTGATTTGACAAAGCCCCTGAGAAGTGTGGCCAGACAAAGGGGCATAACTGTAGCGGAACCCGCCGTCGGGGCGGTAACAACTTGAGAATCGATGGCAGACGGCAGAGATTTGCTCATCTTACCTCCCCCTGCCATCCGCCACGCAGCACAGTGGAGCACGCGCAGCGCGGGAAATCGGCTTCGAAACTTGGTGTCTGGGTCTTGTATCTAGACAGATAGATTTGTCTCTAGACAAATAAATGTTTGGACGTTTGCGACCAGAGCCAATAGATTTGTTTCTAAACGGATAGATGTGTGAACGTTTGTGACCAGAGCAACAGATTTGTTTCAGAACGAACATGTGGGTGGACGTTTGTGACCAGATCCCATAGATTTTTTTTTCGAGACAAATAAATGTGTGGACGTTTGTGACCACGGCAACATATAATTTGTTTCTAGACGGATACATTTATGGACATTTGTGACCAGAGCAACATATTTGTTTCTAGAAACATAGATTTGTGGATATTTCTGACGCTGTATGTTAATTTGGATTTAGACTGTAGCCACGAACTTGATGCCCATACAGGTAAAATTCTTTTTTTTTTAAATATCCCTTTCTTCTGGCTTAACGCCAGAGGTTTAGAGTAAGTTTCCTGTATATTTACATATCAAGCTGCGCCAAAAATGTATGTATTTAATCAAAATTCATCAACAATGAACTTCTTTCTTAATAATTTTAAAAAGTAATTGCATTCTCATATGTTCGTTTATTATAAAACCATAGAAACTAAAAATAAATCATTAAGTTTCAAATACACCAGATTGATAGTTTATAAGTTGATATCCATTTCAAGAGTGCCGACTCAACCAGAAATATTCATTCAGGCAATGTTACATACACGAGCAATGACATATGGTAATATCAAAGAGATTCTTGGGCTTGTGGCTAACGCAGAGTCAAATTTACTCATAATACATGATTGACTGTGTTCCGGCGGTGTGAGTAAATAAATAATCGACCAAGAGAGTGTCTTGAAATCAAAAGACAAGACATTTTTAAAGACGCTGTTTCGGCGAAACGCCTCCTTCGGCAGATAAAAAAAAAAAAAAAATCAAATCTATTCCAACAGAATAGCTATCATCAAACCTTTGAATACAAAATGTTTACTGTTTACACATACTTTATTTTTATGCATTTATTGTAGATGACTCTAGCTCTTTGTCACACCATGACCATACTAACAAAATCTGTAAATACCCCCAATCGAAAAACGTGCAATCTTTTCTTTTATTTTCATTAGGACTCCCCTTTATGATTGGGAATTGTGATGAAATACTAGGAGAACTTTTCATTAGGACTCCCCTTTATGATTGGGAATTGTGAGGAAATACTAGGAGAACTTTTCATCAGGACTCCGCTTTATGATTGGGAATTGTGAGGAAATACTAGGAGAGCTTTACGTCCGAATCTTAAAGAAAAAAAAAATTATGCCAGCAAGGGTTGTCTGTCCTTAACGCTCGTAATAGCGGAGCTTTGTTTCCCCCATTGCGCATCGTAATAAATAATTTCCCTGTCCAAAGGGAGGGCATTCTCTCAGATTTCAGGTCTTACCGTGACGCGCATGCGTATAGGAACACTTCCGGGTGTTGAATACACAATGCGCTGTCACAAAAAAACAACCTCATTGCCCAACACAATTTGTCTGGCATCATGTAAAGCATTAAGTGGAAACTTTGTTTTTAGATTTCTTGATTTTTTTTTTTTATTTGAAACTGTTTGAATGGCTTAAGGTCGAGGTCTCCGAATGGAAAAGTTCATTTCCGGTATTAAAAGAAAAACAAAAAAGCACCAACAAAAAAAGTTGTTTGAAAAATCTTTCGCTTTCGAATTGTCTGTAACATATAAAAAAAAAAAAAAAAAAATTTAAATCGTGTTTTTGAAGTAAAACCTATTTTAAATAGAAATAAACCCATATTTTAATCCAAATAAGCTGTATTAAAAAAAAAACAAAAAAACACCAACCAAAAAAGTTGTTTGAAAAATCTTTCGCTTTCGAATTGTCTGTAACATATAAAAAAAAAAAAAAAAAATTTAAATCGTGTTTTTGAAGTAAAGCCTATTTTCAATAGAAATAAGCCCATATTTTAATCCAAATAAGCCCACATTTCCGCGAAACAAGCTTTTGTCTCAAAACAGACAAACTGACATGAATTAATTATCTAATACTTTCAATACCAACAAGAAGTATACTTTTTGAACAACATGAAAGAAAAAAAAAAAGACAAATAATAAAATCAATAAGAAATCATTTTAACCTGAAATATGCCACTAAGCCCGAAATGGTGTGCCCCGAACGTTAAAACGTGAGGACCACCACATACCTCAGCAATGTGATCAAATGGCTGCCAATGAAAGCCCCTTACGTTATGTATCTGTATGGTAACGGGTGTGACCTACATTCTCGCAGCTGTAAGCTCATATTGACATCAACCTGACCCATACACATACCTGAGCCACTATTGACTTCACCGACCACAGCTGCTCAATTGATTATTATTTATGCGATCACACATACTCACTCCATCCACTCCCCCTTCATACACACACAATTTAGTCCTCCCTTCACACATACTCGATCCATACTGCCCCCTCCATACATACACACCCCATCGAGTCCCGCTTCACAAATAAAGACACCCTCCAGTCCCCTCTTCTTACATACTCACACCTTCCAGTCCCCCTTCATACATACTCAAACCTTCCAGTCCCCCTTCATACATACTCACCCCATCCAGTCCCCCTTCACACATTTACCACATCCAGTCCCCTTCACATATGCACACTCTATTTAGTGCCCTTCACACATTTACACTCAATCCAGTCCCCCTTCATACATACTCACGCCATCTAGTCCCCCTTCACACATAATCACTCCATCTAGTCCCCCTTACACACAGGCACACTCCATCCAGTCCCCTTCACATATACACACTCTATTCAGCATCTCCCCCCTTCACACATTCACAATCCATCCAGTCTTCTTTCACACATACACAATATATCCAGTCCCCCCTTACACACACACTCCATCCAGTCCACCCTTCACAGACTCACTCCATCCAGTCCACCTTTCACAGACTCACTCCATCCAGTCCCCAATTCACACATATACCTTCCCTCCAGTCCTATCCCCCCCCCCCATTTCATAAACACTCCCCCAGTCCCCACGGCTTACTTGGCACAAGTGAATTTGCGTTGAGCTGCAGTGGTAAATCTGTCACACAATCTTACAATCATCGTTTACTGTTGAAAAGCAGATGTTGATCGTTCGTTGATCAGCTGTTAACCAGTGGAACAATAAACGCAGCCCCTGATACAATAAACGCAGCCCCTGGTACAATAATCCCAGCCACTGGGACACTAAACCCAGCCACTTGGACACTAAACCCAGCCACAGGTAAAATAAACCCAGCAACTGGACAATAAACCCAGCCACTGGGACAATAAACCCAGCCACTGGGACAATAAACTCAGCCACTGGTAAAATAAACCCAGCCCGTGGGACAATAAACCCAACCACTGGGACAATAAACCCAGCAACTGGGACAATAAACTCAGCCACTGGGGCAATAAACCCAGCCACTGGGACAATAAACCCAGCCACTGGTAAAATAAACCCAGCTACTGGGACAATAAACCCAGCCACTGGGACAATAAACCCAGCTACTGGGACAATAAACCCAGCCACTGGGACAATAAACCCAGCCACTGGGACAATAAACACGGAGGTATACACATTTGTACAATTATGTGCAAGCAAAGACGCTTTCGTACAATTTAGCAATGCTTTGCAAGGAGTGGCAGAGCCCTGATTGACACGGAGTGACAGAGCACTGATTTGTAGAAAGTGACAGAGCCCTGATTGACAGGGAGTAACAGAGCACTTATTGACAGGCAGTGACAGAGCACTGTTTGGCAGTGAGGGACAGAGCACTTATTGGAAGTGAGTGACAGAGCCTTGATTGACAGGGAGTAACAGAGCACTGATCGGCAAGGAGTGGCAATGCACTGATTTGGCAGGGAGTGACAGAGCCCAGATTGATAGGGAGTGACAGAGCACTGAATGGCAGTGAATTACAAGTATTAGACCTGAGAAGTAATCCACACCTAACTGTCCCTGTTCATCCTGTTAGTTGATGCACACCTAAACTTTCCTGTTCATCATGTCAGTTGATACACACCTAAAGTTTCCTGTTCATCCTGTCACTTGATGCACACCTAAAGTTTCCCATTCATCCTGTCACTTGATGCACACCTAAAGTTTCTCATTCATCCTGTCACTTGATGCAAACCTAAAGTTTCCTGTTTGTCCTGTCAGTTGATGCACACCTAAAGTTTCCCATTCATCCTGTCACTTGATGCACACCTAAAGTTTCCTGTTTATCCTGTCACCTGATGCACACCTAAATGTTCCCGTTCATCCTATCACTTGATGCACACCTAAAGTTTCCCGTTCATCCTGTCACTTGATGCACACCTAAAGTTTCCTGTTTGTCCTGTCAGTTGATGCACACCTAAAGTTTCATGTTTATCCTGTCAGTTGATACACACCTAAAGTTTCCTGTTTATCCTGTCACTTGATGCACACCTAAAGTTTCCTGTTTATCCTGTCACCTGATGCACACCTAAATTTTCCCGTTCATCCTATCACTTGATGCACACCTAAAGTTTCCCGTTCATCCTGTCACTTGATGTACACCTAAAGTTTCCTGTTTATACTGTCACCTGATGCACACCTAAATTTTCCCGTTCATCCTGTCACTTGATGCACACCTAAAGTTTCCTGTTTATCCTGTCACCCGATGCACACCTAAATTTTCCCGTTCATCCTATCACTTGATGCACACCTAAAGTTTCCCGTTCATCCTGTCACTTGATGCACACCTAAAGTTTCCCGTTCATCCTGTCAGTTGATGCACACCTAAATTTTCCCGTTCATCCTGTCACTTGATGTACACCTAAAGTTTCCTGTTTATCCTGTCACTTGATGCACACCTAAAGTTTCCCGTTCATCCTGTCACTTGATGTACACCTAAAGTTTCCTGTTCAAAATGTCAGTTGATTTTGGGCTGCTTGCATTTTTCTTTAGACTTGCAAAATAAAACTTTTACGTAATCGTATTATTGGTATAAGGAAAATTTGTATCATTCTATACTGATTGCAATAATAGTAGACGAGAAATATCATAATGGCACATTCTTTAATTCCTTCACTTCTTGGGACACTAAGGTCGATGACATATTTTATTTAATTATCAGTCCATAGTTTCTAAATTAACATTAATGTATGAGAAAAAAATACGTCCTTGTAAGATTAGATTGCCCTGGATATTAAAATTAATCCAAGACGTTTTGGATTATAACAAAAGCCATCATAGAAGTACTTAAGAACATTAACCCAGGATCTGTAAGTTATACTTACGCCTATGAATAGCATAGTATAGCTTTAATCCTTGATGCTATCTCGATGTTGTCAGAGACTGATGAACTTGGAAAGCTCCATAACATCAAAAAAATCAATAGCGCAAAGAGCCATGCACATTATCGGATTTTATAAGTATAACCTTTTGAACAAAACAAAAGCGGTACTCGATGATGGGGGACGAGCGTGGGTCGGGAATTTTAAGCTAACCATAACGTGAGTACAGTTTGATGCCACAAAATCAAGGGATTAAAGTTTGATGTCATAGCTACCGAGATTACAGCTTGAATTCCCATTGAAAGAGATTAGAGTTTAATGTCACAAAATAAAGATATTAGAGTCTAATGTCGAAATGATAAAGAGATGAGAGTTTAATGTCACAAATTAAATAGATAAGCGTTTAATGTCTTAAAATAAAGAGATGAGTTTAATATGACAAAGAAAATAAAGAGATTAGAGTTTAATATCGCAAAATAAAGAGATTAGAGTTTAATGTCGCAAAATAAAGATATTAGAGTCTAATGTCGCAAAAAAAAAAAAAGAGATGAGAGTTTAATGTCACAAATTAAATAGATAAGCGTTTAATGTCTTAAAATAAAGAGATGAGTTTAAAATGACAAAGAAAATAAAGAGATTAGAGTTTAATATCGCAAAATAAAGAGATTAGAGTTTAATGTCGCAAAATAAAGATATTAGAGTCTAATGTCGCAAAAAAAAAAAAGAGATGAGAGTTTAATGTCACAAAATGAATAGATAAGAGTTTAATGTCTCAAAATAAAGAGATGAGTTTAATGTCGCAAAATAAAGAGATTAGAGTTTAATGTCGCAAATTCCTTGATAGAAATGATTATTGATCGGGAATTTTAAGGATTTTTCATCCCGAAGTATATTATGGCCTTTAACATATGAATAAAGTTATCAAAATCAGTACCAAAGTGTACAGATTTCTCAAAGTGCACATATTTCCAAAGGTGTACATATTTTACAAAGTGTACATATTTCCCAAAGTCTATATATTTCTCAAAATCTACATATTTCCCAAAGTGTACATATTTCCCAAAGTGTACATATTTCTCTAACTTGTACGTGTTGTCATCGTACACTAGATCAAAGCATTGTTGTCACCAGTTTCTAAACCACCATTTAAAAGCAATTTCCTATATTGAATAACACATAAAAAGAACACGTAACCGATTTCATTTCTCCATGACCTTATCTCATTTCCGGAATATATTCAGTACAATAATAATAATAAGTAATTGAATATGAAGAACTAGCCTCCTTATTGCTTAACTAATTGAACATGAAGAATCGCCTCCTTATTGCTTAAAACTAATTGAATATGAATAACTAACATCCTTATTGCTTAACTAATTTAATATGAAGAACTAGCATCCTTATTGCTTAACTAATTGAATGTGAATAACTAGCCTCCTTATTGCTTAATTAATTGAATATGAATAACCAGCATCCTTATTGCTTAACTAATTGAATATGAATAACTAGCATCCTTATTGCTTAACTAATTTAATATGAAGAACTAGCATCCTTATTGCTTAACTAATTGAATGTGAATAACTAGCCTCCTTATTTCTTGACTAATTGAATATGAATAACCAGCATCCTTATTGCTAGACTAATTGAATATGAAGAACTAGCATCCTTATTGCGTAACTAATTGAAAATGAAGAACTAGCATCCTTATTGCTTAACTAATTGAATATGAAGAACTAGCATCCTTATTTCTTGACTAATTGAATATGAAGAACTAGCATCCTTATTGCTTAACTAATTGAATATGAAGAACTAGCATTCTTATTGCTTAACTAATTGAATATGAATAACTAGCATCCATATTGCTTAATTAATTGAATATGAATAACTAGCATCCTTATTGCTTAACTAATTGAATATGAAGAACTAGCATCCTTATTGCTTGACTAATTGAATTTGAAAAACTAGCATCCTTATTGCTTAATTAATTTAATATGAATAACTAGCATCCTTATTGCTTAACTAATTGAATTTGAAGAACTAGCATTCTTATTGCTTGACTAATTGTGTATGAAGAACTAGCTTCCTTATTGCTTAACCAATTGAATATGAAGAGCTCACATCGTTATTGCTTGACTAAATTAATATGAAGAGGTAACATCCTCATTGTTTGAATAATTCCCAACGTGATATTACTTTGTTCCCAATGAGCTCCACCACAACCTCATAATTTCATTAGCTTTGAGCCAATTTATTGAGCCCGTTTTGCTTTTTTTTTTTTGTATTTATCCCCTCAGCCATCATCACCATTCTGCAAATAACTACGCACCCTACCAGCGGAACCAGGAGCAAACAACTACGCACAGGTCTGACAGAGAAAAAGCCAAGCTTCGATCTATAATGTTCTAAATGTGGACAGCGAACCGTTAAGTGGGCGCTATTTGTTCTGGACCGATCTGTTGTTGAACAGTTGGGTAGACCCCTGGATTTAACCATTCATATCTATAAAGCCCCGAAAGATGTGAATCGGCCGCCATCGCAGTTTAAGAAAGTCCTGGACATACGTCACAACGTAAGTCTCAAACTAGACATATTTTTATAAATCGGTGTTTTTTTTTAGTGAAAGCATGCCCCTCCCCCCCCCTGTTGTCATATCCCCTTGTTTCCTCCCCCTCCCTTTTTTTCTGGTCCCCCTATTGTTTTGTCCCCCTGTTGTCGTATCCCCATGTTTTCTTGTCCCCTTTTTGTCTTTAATCGGTGTTTTTTTTTAGTGAAAGCATGCCCCTCCCCCCCCTGTTGTCATATCCCCTTGTTTCCTCCCCCTCCCTTTTTTTCTGGTCCCCCTATTGTTTTGTCCCCCTGTTGTCGTATCCCCATGTTTTCTTGTCCCCTTTTTGTCTTATCCCACCATTGCATCAACTAGATGTATCAGAAAGATACTATTATCAACTTTATATCATATTACTGTAGTTGCTCAGACATTTTGTGAATCGCAGGCTATTGCGGGACCAGACATATTGCGGGACCAGACATATTGCAGAACCCACCACCCTGCTATTTTTTGGGCCCACATATTTTGTTGCCCCCGACCTATTGTGATCCAATTCAAGTTATTTTGGACAAAATACATACAACTAGATGTAGCCCGCCAAACATTGGGGACAGCAATGCGTGAACTTCCCATCTACTAAAGTTACATGACAAAAACTTGAACTCAAGTTACGCACATTTAAGAATGCCAATTTTGATACGTTACTGCACACTTTTTATTTCACGCCCATGAACTCTATAAATATAATCGACCCGCGGCTTAGCAGACGCCGCGAGCTTGTTCGGGTGTGCGCATGGCTGGCAAGGGAGGGGGGGGGGGGGGGGGGGGGGGGGAGTAGCTCCACCGCAGTGCTCATGTCTCGAGACCAACGATGGGCAGGCAAGGGAAGGGAGGGGAGGGTTTGCCTGCGTCTTGCTTGTTCTGGCGTATCTATATATAGCCTGCGTGGTCGTCGTCTTCTTGTTTGCCCTACTTCTGGCGAATTTCAAATATAGATACTTCACAAATATTTCTGAGAAATGTAAAAGTTATGGGGTGGGGTGGGTGAATATACATTGCTGTTCTTTATTTCATAAATGTATTTTATTTTAATGTTATGATTATGTCTCTTTTGGTAAAATTTGTATCTACAGCATGGTGAGCTCAGCCCTAGGCTGGGGTACCGCGCTATATAAGACCTCTTATTATTATTTATTATTATCTATTCAACAAAAATCATTCTGGGATTGTGAAATGCTGTTGTAACCATATTGCTGGACTAGGATGCTTCCTAGAATGTATCACCAACATGTGTAAGAGCTATCTCGCTAACTATGTTGCTCAGACAGACAAAGGTTTCGCCTTTCTTTAACGAAAAGCCGCTCCAATTATATAAAAGATAATAATTGACGGACTGCATTCAAGTTGTGGAAATGAATTATAAGGACAAGCTTTGCTAAAACTGATTTCATAGACAGGTCGTCCAAATCAATTATATACTAACTTACTAATGATGTGATATCGTTGGTCAAGTTTTATTTACAGATTAGAAAGTGTGTACCATTAGCGTTGTATAAATGAAGTATATCATTATTGAAATCTTTTATATCAACGTCGCTACTGTTCGTGAGGCAAAGGCCAAATCTTCGGATGGCTAATTGACCCACTTCCCGTCATCCTATCGCACTAAGACTCGGCACGTACACTCGTGGCCGATGACAAAACTTACTTTCAAAAATTTTCAGGCCCACCTCCAACATAACCAACTCCCCCCCCTCCCAATCAGTTTTTCGTGTGTTTTTTTTTTTTTTTCAAGGGGAAGATGAAGGAATTATGATGACACTGATTTCACGGAATGAAATTCCCGATAACTGCGATAAATGAGATTCTGTAAAACAAAAAAAACACAAAAACACACACAAAAAACAGTGGACCGCATGGTAATATGTTCGTTTGGTTGTCTGAAATAAGTGGTGGAATTAATCCACTTCTTAAAAGCGGGTGGGACAGAAGAATATTATTTTTTTTTTAAATAATAATAATAATAATAATAATAATAATAATAATAATAATAATAATAATAATAATAATAATAATAATAATAATAATAATAATAATAATAATAATAATAATAATAATAATAATAATAATAATAATGTATATTGAGGGTTATAGGAAAATCTTGAGTTTCGTGGGCTGTTTAACTTCAATGTTTTATCATTTCAATCAATTTCATGATACACGAATCCCAACAGGTAGACAAAATAGTTATTTTTTTTTTTTTATCTTTTGGGGAGAGTACATTTATCGGCACACAGGAGTACGCTAGATTTTCGTCTGATTCAACGCCACGAATAAATCTCGCCCCACGCTTTTCTTTTTGAGGGTGGGGTATGGGGGGGAGGGGGAGGGGGTTAGTGCCACAAGTTTCCTAATAATGACATAGCGATTGGTGCTTCAGTCATATTACGCCACGGTATGGGGGAGTCTTATGACAAACCCCCGTGTTGATGAATGGTCAAGAGAGCATTCTTGATTAAGATGAAAGGCCAGAAAATGGCCATCAGTTTTTTTCCTACGTTACAGAATTGGAGGAGAGCATGTCGATCGAGATTATCTGTAGTATTGAGGTTATCTGTTTTGTGTAGCATTGAGATTATCTGTAGTATTGAGGTTATCTGTTTTGTGTAGCATTGAGATTATCTGTAGTATTGAGATTATCTGAAGTATTGAGATAATCTTTAGTATTGAAATAATCTATCGTATTAAAATTATCTGTAGTATTGAGAGTATCTGCAGAATTAAGATTATCTGTAGTATTAAGATAATCTGTAGTATTAAGATAATCTGTAGTATTAATATAATCTGTAGTATTAAGAATGTCTGTAGTATTGAGATTTTCTGTAATGTGTATAAGTATTGAGATTATCTGTGGTATTGAGATAATCTGTAGTATTGAGGTAAGCTGTAGTATTGAGATAATCTGTAGTATTGAATTTATCTGACGAATTGAGAGTATCTGTAATGTGCAGTATTGAGATAATCTGTAGTATTGAGATTATGTGTAGTATTGAGATAATCTTAAGTATTGAAATAATCTATCGTATTGAGACAATCTTTAGTTTTGAGATTATCTGTTGTATTGAGATATTCTGTAGAATTGAGATCACCTGTAGAAGTTGAATTCTCTTTAGAAAAGGGACTTTAGAATACATTTATATTACCTTCTAATACAGATTGGAGATCCATTGTAGGAAGGTGACACACGATGGAATAGCACTCAGGAAAAGGCCCAAGAGCTGTCAGTTGGTAATTCGTAACTTTATTAGATTTGAATTTGAGCCCAAATAAAGTGCGATCCCCCGATGTGACAAGTCAATGATTCTGTAACTGGGTGATAAAATACTTCGCTGTATCGGTGCCAAATCGCTTCTATTGTACTTTTTTAAAGCTCTTTTTATTAAAGCTAGTGTCTGTTACTAAAGCTAGTGTCTGTTACTAAAGCTAGTGTCTGTTACTAAAGCTAGTGTCTGTTACTAAAGCTAGTGTCTGTTACTAAAGCTAGTGTCTGTTACTAAAGCTAGTGTCTGTTACTAAAGCTAGTGTCTGTTACTAAAGCTAGTGTCTGTTACTAAAGCTAGTGTCTGTTACTAAAGCTAGTGTCTGTTACTAAAGCTAGTGTCTGTTACTAAAGCTAGTGTCTGTTACTAAAGCTAGTGTCTGTTACTAAAGCTAGTGTCTGTTACTAAAGCTATTGTCTGTTACTAAAGCTAGTGTCTGTTACTAAAGCTAGTGTCTGTTACTAAAGCTAGTGTCTGTTACTAAAGCTAGTGTCTGTTACTAAAGCTAGTGTCTGTTACTAAAGCTAGTGTCTGTTACTAAAGCTATTGTCTGTTACTAAATGATAGTATTAAATCCAATCGGTAAGGCAATTTTAGAAGTTAACAAATATAACTTTCATGGATTATGGATTATGGATATACATATTGTGCTTATTATGACAAGGGGGAAATCAAAGGAAAAGGGGGGGAGGGGCATGATTTAAAAGCACAGATAATATATGGTAGAGGCCTGGCAAGAATTATTTCCCCATTTTCGAGAATTAATTTTATCTCCCTTTCCTCATGCACGTATTTATGGCGCTTTTGTTATCTTTCCTTTCCTCTGCAGCGTGCATCCAGTGCTCATCTTTATTATTTCCAATGTCCTAGAGTACGGACTTCCAGTGCTAATAGTATCTACCCTTTCTTCCTGCATATCTAGGGCTAAAAGTATCTCCCCTTTTTTCCTGCACATGTAGTGCTAATAGTATCTCCCCTTTCTTTCTGCACATCTGTGCTAATAGTATCTCACCTCTCTTCCTGCACATCTTGTGCTAAGGGTGTGAACTGAGTGCATTCGTGTCCCTCTCCGCTTCGTGATGGTCCCAGCTTGACCTTTGCTCTCAGTTGCCGAATCACCGGAAGAGTCTCATATTTCAATCTAGGAAACGGAGTGCGCCCCTCTCGCGTTCCTCTCGCGTTCCTCTCGCGTTCCTCTCTCCCAGATTGAAATATGAGACTCTTCCTGTGATTCGGCAACTGAGAGCAGAGGTCAAGCTGGGACCATCACGAAACGGAGAGGGAAACGAATGCACTCAGTTCACACCCTAATAGTGTCTTCCCTTTCTTCCTGAATATCTATTGTGCTAATAGCCTAACCCATTTCTTCCTGCACATTAAGTGCTAATGGTATCTCCCTTTTTTTTCCTGAAAATCTTGTGCTAATATTATTTTCCTTTTCTCACTGGTCATCTAGTGCTAATAGTGTATCCCCTTTCTTCCTGCATATCTAATGTGCTAATAGCCTCATCCTTTTCTTCCTCCACATCTAGTGCTAATAGTATCCCCCCTTTATTTCTGAAAATCTTGTGCTAATATTATCTCCCCGTTCTTCCTACACATCTTGTGCTAATAGTATCTCCCCTTTCTTTCTGCACATCGTGTGTTAATAGTATCTCACTTTCTTCCTGCACATTTATTGCTAATAGTATCTCCCCTTTATTTCTGAAAATCGTGCTAATATTATCCCCCCTTTCTTCCTGCACACCTAGTGCTAATAGTATATCACCTTTCCCCCTGCACACCTAGTGCTAATAGTATCTACCCTTCACCCTGCATATCTAGTGCTAATAGTAGCTTTCCTTTCTTCCAGCACATCTACCTCTAATAGTATCTACCCCTTTCTTTCTGAACACCTAGTGCTTATAGTATATCCCCTTTCCTCCTTCACATATAGTGCTATTAGTATCTCCCCTTTCTTCCTGCACATCTAGTGCTAATAGTATCTCCCCTCTCTTCCTGCACATCTAGTGCTAAAAGTATTTCCCCTTTCTTCCTGCACATCTAGTGCTAATAGTATCTCCCCTTGCTTCCTGCACATCTAGTGCTAATGGTATCTCTCGTTTCATCCTGCACGTACTTCAAGTACTCATGTTTACCATTTCCCAATTTTCGAGCATGCCCATCTAGTTCTAATATTAAACACGAAGTGTCAAATAAATTTTGGAACGACCCACAGCAGACGAAATGACTTTGTCAGGCACCGAGTGTCCGGGTAACTGATAGATTGTCCGGGTAGCTGAGCTGTTGTCTCGGGGGTTCCCAGCGTCTATTGTTTAGTCCGACAGGCTTTCACATCTCTGGACGCCAAATTTGACCGTGGTCAGTTTCCCCTAATCCAATCTTGGAGTGACCAGTTATTGGCATGGTTGGTACAAACAGATGGAGGAGACAAAAAGGTGTGTGTTTGTTAGCAGTGAATTATGGTGGTGTGTTTGTAATCAGTGAATTATGGTGGTGTGTTTGTTAGCAGTGAATTATGGTGATGTGTTTGTTAGCAGTGCTTTATGGTGGTGTGTTTGTTAGTAGTGCATTATGGTGGTGTGTTTGTTAGCAGTGAGTTATGGTGGTGTGCTTGTTAGCAGTGAATTATGGTGGTGTGTTTGTTAGCAGTGAATTATGGTGATGTGTTTGTTAGCAGTGCTTTATGGTGGTGTGTTTGTTAGTAGTGCATTATGGTGGTGTGTTTGTTAGCAGTGCATTATGGTGGTGTGCTTGTTAGCAGTGAATTATGGTGGTGTGTTTGTTAGCAGTGAATTATGGTGGTGTGTTTGTTAGCAGGCATTGATTGTGCGTATTTGTTAGCTGTGAAGTAGGGTAGTGTGTTGTTAGTAGACATTACTGTTTTATGTTGTTTAGCAGATAATGATGCTAGTGTGTTTGTCAATAGTCATTCATTTTGTGTATTGTAATAGTTTAAAGTGTAGTTATATTATGATGTTTGTATAGTTATACTTTGATGCATGTGTAGTTATACTTTGATGTGTGTATAGTTATACTTTGATGTGTATAGTTATACTTTGATGTGTGTGTAATACTTTGATGTTTGTGTAGCTATACTTTGATGTGTGTGTAATGATACTTTGATGTGTGTGTAATGATACTTTGATGTGTGTGTAGTTATATTTTGATGTCTGTGTAATGATACTTTGATGTGTGTGTAGTTATACTTTGATTTTTGTGTAAGGATAATTTTGATGTGTGTGTAATGATACTTTGATGTGTGTGGAATGATACTTTGATGTGTGTGTAGTTATAATTTGATGGGTGTGTAATGATACTTTGGTGTGTGTGTAGTTATACTTTGATGTGTGTGTAATGATACTTTGATGTATGTGTAGTTATACTTTGATGTGTGTGTAATGATACTTTGATGTGTGTGTAGTTATACTTTGATGTTTGTGTAATGATACTTTGATGTGTGTGTAATGATACTTTGATGTGTGTGTAGTTATACTTTGATGTGTGTGTAATGATACTTTGATGTGTGTGTAATGATACTTTGATGTGTATGTAGTGATACTTTGATATGTGTGTGTAATGATTAGATTTTGTTTACATTCCAAAGTTCTAGACAATGTTTAAAACAATCTTACTGCTGACAATCAAGAATGAATGTTGTATTCGTGTAACATGTAAGCTGCTCTGTTCCCAACTCCAGTTTTTCTTATAAAAACTGTATAGTGCGCATGTCAGAAAACGTTGACAGTGAAGTTGATATTTTATCAAAAGTCTTGATGTCGGGTATAACAGACAAAGCTATGCAAGTCTTTATATCTGGTATAACAGACAAAGTTAAGCAAGTCTTGATATCGGGTATAACAGACAAAGCTATGCAAGTCTTGATAGCGGGTATAACAGACAAAGTTATAAAAGTCTTGATATCGGGTATAACAGACAAAGCTATGCAAGTCTTGATGTCGGGTATAACAGACAAAGCTATGAAAGTCTTGATATCGGGTATAACAGACAAAGCTATACAAGTCTTGATAGCGGGTATAACAGACAAAGTTATACAAGTCTTGATATCGGGTATAACAGACAAAGCTATACAAGTCTTGATAGCGGGTATAACAGACAAAGTTATACAAGTCTTGATAGCGGGTACAGCAGACCATGTTAAGATTGTAGAGATGTGTGACACCTTTTAAAAGATTTTCTGCCTGCTCGCATTTCCAGGTTAAGGGACGTTTTCATTTCAATCTGTTGCATCTTTATATTTGTTTACCCACGTGACCTTTTTAAGATGGAGTCTTGCTCGCGCTGCGTTCACTTGGTGAATGGCTAGAAAAGAATATTCGGTCGAAGGAGGCGGTTTGATACTGTCGCTCAAATTATCGTGGATGACTCATTCTACTCTGTTGCATGAACGAGTGATGAGCTCAGACCTCCTTTTAAAGACTCTCTCTCTCTCTCTTCCTCTCTCTCTCTCTCTATCTTTCTCTCTCTCTCTTTCTCTCTCTCTCTCTCTCTTCCTCTCTCTCTCTCTCTCTCTTTCTCTCTCTCTCTCTCTCTCTTTCTCTCTCTCTCTTTCTCTCTCTTTCTCTCTCTCTCTCCCTCTTTCTCTCTCTCTCTCTCCTCGCATTTTCATCTTGTGGAGCGAAATCTTGTGTGTGAAGCGTTATTAGCCTGTTAAAACACGTGACATTTTAGGACATTCTCGTGCAGTGTTCATCTGGTGAACGGCTGAAAGAGGGTTGGCTAAGGGTTGGAGCGTGATCTTTAATACTGGGGCATTAATAATGTCGCTCAAATGATCTTTGATGACCGCGTCTGCTTAGCGGTTGAGTCAACAGGTGAGTTTGTGAGCTCAGATCTATTTTTTTAGTTTACGCCTATGTAAAAGTTAAATGACTTTAATTGGGATTTAGCTAACATTCGAATTTTTTTTTAAAAAGTAAATAGTCCTATTTTTGTCGATAGAAATGTTAATATTAAAATCACAAAATAATATTTTTAAAAAAAATTTATTTATACAAAATTCTTTTTATCAAAGACGAGTTAAAAGGCTATAAAAAAAATTAAATAATTTCAAATTTCTTAAAAATCATTACGCAAGGAAAGTCTGTGCAAAAAATATTTTCAAAAATAAAAAAACAAAAAAACATTAAGTTTTATCTACATTCAATTTGAATTCTTCAGCTACATAGAGTGCTCATCGGCACTTCAGCAGTCTTTTTTGCGTAATGCATTTTCAGAAAAGTATTTTTCTATTTTTCAATGCCTTTAAACTCGACTTTACTAGAAAGTTGGTTGCTGTGGTAATTGTTAATCTGACCCGTAGCCATCAAGTCCAGTATGCCACTACCGCATCCATCATGTCAACCACACCTCCACTGGCCCTCATCTTGCCCTAACATGCCTCCTTGTTTCCTCCACAAAGTCCATGCCCACAACCCCTCCACCTTCTCCACACCCCTTCACCTTCTCCACCACTCAACCTTTTTCACCACTCCTTCACCTTCTCCACCACCCCTCCACCTCCTCCACCACTTCTTCACCTTTTCCACCACTCCTTCACCTTATCCACCACTCCTTCACCTTTTCCACCACTCCTTCACCTTCTCCGCCACTCCACCTCCTCCACCAATCCTTCACCTCCTCCACCACCCCTTCACCTTCTCCACCACCCCTTCACCGTCTCCACCACCACTCCACCTTTTCCACCACTTCTCCACCTCCTATACCACTCCTACAACTCCTCCATCAGGCCGTCACAGTGCCCAGCATGTCTCCACCGACCATCTTCGTGCCCCTGTCTTTCCGCTACAGTTTCTAAAGCGCATCCACCATGGCTCCAAGTCCACAGTGCCTTCTTCGCTCTTCCATTTGCTTCCACTCATCAAGATAGCCATTTATCTCGTCTGCCACTTGCGATTGTCTGCCGCTTGCGATTGTCTGCCGCTTGTGATTGTCTGCCCCAATGGGAACAACGAGAAGACAATCTAGATCACTTTTTTTGTAAGGTTTATCTGATTTAAAATGAGAAACGTGTGTGTGTGTGTGTGCTTTATAGAAGTGTGTTTGTGTGACATGGTGAGTAGATTATGGTGTGTGTGGTTAGGAAGCGGTTATATTGTAAGGAAAATTACCCTTTAAAATATATATATATTTATATATGTGTGTTTTTATGTATATATATATATATAAATATATATATATATATATGTATATATATATATAAATATATAGAAAGCTGAACAGAAGAAAAATTGAAGAAATGATTTGAATTTCTAAATCGAGTTTTAACGTGCGAGGAACTGGAGAAAAGCAAATAGCTCTACGTTATCAAAGAAACCTGATACTGAATCAGTAGATTGAGAAAATATCAAATGAATGTTTACTGAATGGTAAATCATTTTTAAACTTAACTGTGCCCTCAAAAATGCTTCTGACAAGGTTAGATTAAACTTTAAACAAATTTTAAATCTGATAGATCAGAAAAATTATTTCAATGAAAAAAAAAAAATGTTGACATTCCTTTGAATAATTTTATACTTCTCTTGATACTTCTCTTGATACTTCTCTTGATACTTTTCTTGATACTTCTCTTGATACTTCTCTTGATACTTCTCTTGATACTTTTCTTGATACTTCTCTTGATACTTCTCTTGATACTTCTCTTGATACTTCTCTTGATACTTCTCTTGATACTTCTCTTGATACTTCTCTTGATACTTCTCTTGATACTTCTCTTGATACTTCTCTTGATACTTTTCTTGATACTTCTCTTGATACTTCTCTTGATACTTCTCTTGATACTTCTCTTGATACTTTTCTTGAGACTTTTCTTGAGACTTTTCTTGATATTTTTATTTTTATTTTTCTTGATACTTTTCGTGATACTTTCGTGATATTTTTCTTGATACTTTTCTTGAGACTTTTCTTGATATTTTTCCTGATATTTTGTTAAAAGTTGTTGGGTTTTTTTTTGAGCACTTTTATTTGTTGTCGTTGTTAACGAGAGTCCGCCATGTTCTCAAAGTTGTTAAATTTTAACACGCTATATTAAAATTAAATTTTAAAATTTAACTTTGTTTCTTTATTCCCGTTGTGGAAATAAAATGTGCTCTTATTGAAATCAAGTTTCATGTGTCCATAATTTTTTTACGAAATTGTAATAATATAGTATGCAAATTATTGTTCTCTCTTTTCTTTTTGACGTTTTTAGATCACATTCATTGTGCTGGAGACTCTTCTATATTATTATATATTATACGCTCTCTTTTGTTAGGAATTGAATTAAACAAACTAAGGCCGTCAGATTAGGTCACAGGTGGAGATTTACTTCAGAATTAACTGCCAAACCATGTCTTCGGTTGCGTTGTGTTCTGAAATGTGATTCAATATTTTTGTTACATAAAAGTGTAGGTTTTTTTTTTTTTTTTTTTTTTATTTTTATTCAAAATTAAACAAAAAAAATTTTTTTTTTTTTTTAATTTTTTTTTTTTTTTTTTTTTAAATAAAAATGTAGGTTTTTTTTTTTTTTTTTTTTTTAATTTTACTCAAAACTGAACGAAATAAAATTGATATGCTGACGTCTTCAGAAAGTGTATGTTATTCCTCATACATGCTGACGTCTTCACAAACTGAAAGTGATTCCTCATATATGTGGACGTCAACTTATTATTATTTCATTGGCAATAACATACCTTTAGACTCTAGCTATGTCAACTTACCATTATTTCATTGGCAATAACATACCTTTAGACTCTAGCTATGTCAATTTATCATCATTGCATTGGCAATAACATACCTTTAGACTCAAGCTAGAGTACAAAATCGCAACGTTGTGCTACCGCTGCTTACATGACCTGGCGCAGTCCTATCTGAAGAGTTGCTTACGCCATATGTACCCACTAGAGAGCTCCGCTCATCCGATAGTGGCAAACTCTCGACACCACATGTTTGCCTTGAGACTTACGGAAAGCTCAGTTTCGCATTTGTTGGTCCAACAATTTGGAACGCCCTTCCTGTCGATCTCAGAAACAACCAGACACTGGAGTCCTTTAAAACCAATTTAAAGACACACCTATTTCGCAAACACCTTCTGGGATGATTGCCAACCTTATTTTCCAGTTAATGCATAATGGCTGTGTTGCTAGGGGTTGAAATGGCTAGAAAGACTTTGCAATTGTATGCTTGTAATTAGTTTTTGTAGTGTTGCGTTTGTTTTAAATGTGGTAAATTATAGATTTGTATTTTGTTGACTTTGTACCGCGCTTCGAGCCTTTGGGGATGAACCGTGTTTTAGAAATGAACTTTATTATTATTATTATTATTTCATTGGCAATAGCATACCTTTAGACTCTAACTATGTCAACTTATCATCATTTCATTGGCAATAACATACCTTTAGACTCTAGCTATGTCAACGTATCATCATTTCATTGGCAATGTCATACCTTTAGACTCTAGTTATGTCAACGTATCATCATTTCATTGGCAATAACATACCTTTAGACTCTAGTTATGTCCACTTACCATTATTTCATTGGCAATGTCATACCTTTAGACTCTAGCTATGTCAACTTATCATCATTTCATTGGCAATAACATACCTTTAGACTCTAGCTATGTCAACTTATCATCATTTCATTGGCAATAACATACCTTTAGACTCTAGCTGTCAACTTATCATCATTTCATTGGCAATAAAATACCTTTAGACTCTAGCTATGTCAACTGATCATCATTTCATTGGCAATAACATACTTTTAGACTCTAACTATGGCAACTTATCATCATTTCATTGGCAATAACATACCTTTAGACTCTAGCTATGTCAACTTATCATCATTTCATTGGCAATAACATACCTTTAGACTCTAGCTATGTCAACTTATCATCATTTCATTGGCAATAACATACCTTTAGACTCTAGTTATGTCAACGTATCATCATTTCATTGGCAATAACATACCTTTAGACTCTAGTTATGTCCACTTACCATTATTTCATTGGCAATGTCATACCTTTAGACTCTAGCTATGTCAACGTATCATCATTTCATTGGCAATAACATACCTTTAGACTCTAGCTATGTCCACTTACCATTATTTCATTGGCAATAACATACCTTTAGACTCTAGCTATGTCAACTTATCATTATTTCATTGGCAATGTCATACCTTTAGACTCTAGCTATGTCAACGTATCATCATTTCATTGGCAATAACATACTTTTAGACTCTAGCTATGTCAACGTATCATCATTTCATTGGCAATGTCATACCTTTAGATTCTAGCTATGTCAACGTATCATCATTTCATTGGCAATAACATACCTTTAGACTCTAGCTATGGCAACTTATCATTATTTCATTGGCAATAACATACCTTTAGACTCTAGCTTTCAACTTATCATCATTTCATTGGCAATAACATACCTTTAGAATCTAGCTATGTCAACTTATCATCATTTCATTGGCAATAACATACCTTTAGACTCTAGCTATGTCAATTGATCATCATTTCATTGGCAATAACATACCTTTAGACCCTAGCTGTCAACTTATCATCATTTCATTGGCAATAACATACCTTTAGACTCTAGCTATGTCAACTTATCATCATTTCATTGGCAATAACATACCTTTAGACCCTAGCTGTCAACTTATCATCATTTCATTGGCAATAACATACCTTTAGACTCTAGCTATGTCAACTTATCATCATTTCATTGGCAATAACATACCTTTAGACTCTAGCTATGTCAACTTATCATCATTTCATTGGCAATAACATACCTTTAGACTCTAGCTGTCAACTTATCATCATTTCATTGGCAATAAAATACCTTTAGACTCTAGCTATGTCAACTGATCATCATTTCATTGGCAATAACATACTTTTAGACTCTAACTATGGCAACTTATCATCATTTCATTGGCAATAACATACCTTTAGACTCTAGCTATGTCAACTTATCATCATTTCATTGGCAATAACATACCTTTAGACTCTAGCTATGTCAACGTATCATTATTTCATTTGCAATGTCATACCTTTAGACTCTAGCTATGTCAACGTATCATCATTTCATTGGCAATAACATACCTTTAGACTCTAGCTATGTCCACTTACCATTATTTCATTGGCAATAACATACCTTTAGACTCTAGCTATGTCAACTTATCATTATTTCATTGGCAATGTCATACCTTTAGACTCTAGCTATGTCAACGTATCATCATTTCATTGGCAATAACATACTTTTAGACTCTAGCTATGTCAACGTATCATCATTTCATTGGCAATGTCATACCTTTAGACTCTAGCTATGTCAACGTATCATCATTTCATTGGCAATAACATACCTTTAGACTCTAGTTATGTCAACTTATCATTATTTCATTGGCAGTGTCATACCTTTAGACTCTAACTATGTCAACGTATCATCATTTCATTGGCAATAACATACCTTTAGACTCTAGCTATGTCAACTTATCATCATTTCATTGGCAATAACATACCTTTAGACTCTAGCTATGGCAACTTATCATTATTTCATTGGCAATAACATACCTTTAGACTCTAGCTGTCAACTTATCATCATTTCATTGGCAATAACATACCTTTAGAATCTAGCTATGTCAACTTATCATCATTTCATTGGCAATAACATACCTTTAGACTCTAGCTATGTCAATTGATCATCATTTCATTGGCAATAACATACCTTTAGACTCTAGCTATGTCAACTTATCATCATTTCATTGGCAATAACATACCTTTAGACTCTAGCTATGTCAACTTATCATCATTTCATTGGCAATAACATACCTTTAGACTCTAGCTATGTCAACTTATCATCATTTCATTGGCAATAACATACCTTTAGACTCTAGCTATGTCAACTTATCATCATTTCATTGGCAATAACATACCTTTAGACTCTAGCTATGTCAACTTATCATCATTTCATTGGCAATAACATACCTTTAGACTCTAGCTATGTCAACTTATCATCATTTCATTGGCAATAACATACCTTTAGACTCTAGCTATGTCAACTTATCATCATTTCATTGGCAATAACATACCTTTAGACTCTAGCTATGTCAACTTATCATCATTTCATTGGCAATAACATACCTTTAGACTCTAGCTATGTCAACTTATCATCATTTCATTGGCAATAACATACCTTTAGACTCTAGCTATGTCAACTTATCATCATTTCATTGGCAATAACATACCTTTAGACTCTAGCTATGTCAACTTATCATCATTTCATTGGCAATAACATACCTTTAGACTCTAGCTATGTCAACTTATCATCATTTCATTGGCAATAACATACCTTTAGACTCTAGCTATGTCAACTTATCATCATTTCATTGGCAATAACATACCTTTAGACTCTAGCTATGTCAACTTATCATCATTTCATTGGCAATAACATACCTTTAGACTCTAGCTATGTCAACTTATCATCATTTCATTGGCAATAACATACCTTTAGACTCTAGCTATGTCAACTTATCATCATTTCATTGGCAATAACATACCTTTAGACTCTAGCTATGTCAACTTATCATCATTTCATTGGCAATAACATACCTTTAGACTCTAGCTGTCAACTTATCATCATTTCATTGGCAATAACATACCTTTAGACTCTAGCTATGTCAACTTATCATCATTTCATTGGCAATAACATACCTTTTGACTCTAGTTATGTCCACTTACCATTATTTCATTGTCAATGTCATACCTTTAGACTCTAGCTATGTCAACGTATCATCATTTCATTGGCAATAACATACCTTTAGACTCTAGCTATGTCCACTTACCATTATTTCATTGGCAATAACATACCTTTAGACTCTAGCTATGTCAACTTATCATTATTTCATTGGCAATGTCATACCTTTAGACTCTAGCTATGTCAACGTATCATCATTTCATTGGCAATAACATACTTTTAGACTCTAGCTATGTCAACGTATCATCATTTCATTGGCAATGTCATACCTTTAGACTCTAGCTATGTCAACGTATCATCATTTCATTGGCAATAACATACCTTTAGACTCTAGTTATGTCAACTTATCATTATTTCATTGGCAGTGTCATACCTTTAGACTCTAACTATGTCAACGTATCATCATTTCATTGGCAATAACATACCTTTAGACTCTAGCTATGTCAACTTATCATCATTTCATTGGCAATAACATACCTTTAGACTCTAGCTATGGCAACTTATCATTATTTCATTGGCAATAACATACCTTTAGACTCTAGCTGTCAACTTATCATCATTTCATTGGCAATAACATACCTTTAGAATCTAGCTATGTCAACTTATCATCATTTCATTGGCAATAACATACCTTTAGACTCTAGCTATGTCAATTGATCATCATTTCATTGGCAATAACATACCTTTAGAC